>CM076735.1:6530180-6982680 GCA_038501795.1 Pseudopleuronectes americanus
TACGGCTCAGTCCAAAGTCTGCAGCTTTGCACCACTGTGTCCTTCGACTCTGTTGATCAGCAGTGATTGATGACAGCTTCTCTCTCTTGTGTGTTTGTCTGTGTGTGTGTGTGTGTGTCTGCATGTGTGCGTTGACCCCTTCAGTGAGTTGAAACACTAAGAGGTCATGGAGTTGAGGGTGGGGAACAAGTACCGCCTCGGGAGGAAGATAGGAAGCGGATCCTTCGGAGATATTTACCTCGGTGAGTATGTCTGGTGTTTCTTTTGGTGATAAATCTCAGTTTGTTGCTGCTGCTGCTGCTGATGTGTTGGAACTTCCTCCAATCAGGTTCCAACATCGCTACTGGAGAGGAAGTGGCAATCAAACTGGAATGTGTGAAGACCAAACACCCACAGCTCCACATTGAGAGCAAGTTCTACAAGATGATGCAGGGCGGAGGTGAGGTGCACTAAAGAGGTTTTATTTAGAGGTTTGACAGGTTTACTACGAGTCACTCGGAGGAAGTGAGGAGTTTCAGCTGTTCAGAGGTAGTTCAGAGGTATTTATAGCTGTGGATGGATGACAGTTGTTTAGGAGGCAGTTTAGGGCACGTGAGGTCACTTTAGGACAATGAGACACATCTTTGAAATTAAATCAAGACATTTTAGGATTGTTATGAGACTTTATTCATAACAGCCATTCGTCAGAATGGCTGTTGTGCATTGTTTTAGTGTCATAACATGATAATTGTGGATTCAGCAGATCAAGTGTATTGCTCTTTAGATAGAAAATTACATGTTACAGCACCACTTTTACAGACAGAGAGGTGATAACATAAATAGAGCCTATATAAGATAAAATAAAATATGGAAATATACAACACATACAATATAGAAGCTAAAAATCTGAAATCCAGTCCTGTACAATTTTATGAATAATAAATACAATCACTATTTTAGTGTTATACATGATCTATGTACAATGTATGCAACATGCACTTTATACATTAATAATCTTCAACGTCCAATGTTTATCAAATAGAAATGGAATCAAACTATATAAAATAACATCATATTTAGTTACTATGCAATATATGTCACTATATAATGATAAAGCATTGCAATAAACTGATAGTCACTTAAAACAAGGTAATATATATGTCATATGTCTTAGCTTTGCTATTACCATTACCTATTACCTAAATATTACAGAAATAATGTTTTATAGTATACTTATAATACAAATGTAATATATAATCCTACTACAAAACCAAACAGAGCAGCAAAGAAAGAAGAAGTTGGCTTAAAGTAACTGATACATTGTTTAAAATAGCGGAAATAATAACCAAATAAAGCTAAAATAAATGTTTTTTTTATACATGATAAATAATGATATAACTCGTCCTTGTGTTATGATGCAACAACCTCCTCCCAACAGTGGGAATCCCGTCCATTAAGTGGTGCGGAGCCGAAGGCGACTACAACGTCATGGTCATGGAGCTGCTCGGCCCGAGCCTGGAGGACCTGTTCAACTTCTGCTCCCGCAAGTTCAGTCTGAAGACAGTGCTGCTGCTGGCCGACCAGATGGTGAGGCAGACAGACACCGATAACACACACACACACACACACACACACACACACTAAAACACACACACACACACAAACACACGCACAGGAGCAACTCAATACAATACTCAATACAGATCTAATTGAGTCTTCATAAAGGGGTTCCTCAAAGTAGAAACTGAATTATAGATCCTTTAAAGGCACAAATTAAATCATGCAATTCCAAATATACAGCCGACTACATTTTCACCTTTGTTTGCACACAATGCAAGTCAACCTCTGACTGTGAATTTACAGATTTCAATAAAAGCACATCCCTATTTGTAGACTAGAGCTTAATGAATTTGAAACCAGAGAATAATTTGCATCTAAACTCCCAAAGCTTGTTTCCTGGCTCTAGACAAAGCTCATCCCCCCCACCAGGTCCTTGGTGGGGGGAAAGTCAATTCCAATCTAGGACATGGAGCTCGTCGAGGCGACTTAATCCTCGTCACATAGGTCAGCCTGTGGTGTCCTTTATGAGCGTCTCTTAATCCGTCATATGTCATCCTATAGTCTGCAACTGGCACGTTTGTTCTTTTTGTCCCATTTTCTCTGGCTATTGTGACCTCGTTTCCTATCTCCTCTCCTCTCCTCTCCTCTCCTCTCCTCTCCTCTCCTCTCCTCTCCTCTCCTCTCCTCTCCTCTCCTCTCCTCTCCTCTCCTCTCCTCTCCTCTCCTCTCCTCTCCTCTCCTCTCCTTTCCTGTCCTCTCCTCTAACAGGCAATAACAAAGATTTGATTGTCTCATAATATAAAATGACCCTCATATATCTGCAGACAGGCTGACGGGAGTTATTGATCAAGACCAATGACTCAACTATTATTTCAACAGGTGATGAGAACTGGAGCCTTTGTAACTGTCCCATAGTTTTGGATCAAACTCTCAACAACAGTGAATATAGAGACGCTCATGCAGAGTCGCAACCAGTACAGACTGGTAGAGGGAATTGATAATCTGAAAGAAATAACTGATCCTAGTCCTCACTCATTTGAAAACCTTATGTTGTCAAATATCAGGTCAGTCATTTTTAGGTTTAAGCCACACTGGGTGTTTTTTTTTATATGAACATCACAATTGTATATACTATACTATGCTATACTTTACACCACACTACACCCCACTACACCACACTACACCACACCACACCACACCACACCACACAAAGTTAAAAAGCTCAGTCTGCAGTAGAGTGGAGCTTCTCTCCACAGAAAACACTGCACCTGTAACACCTTGTCTGTAGCTGTCAAGAACAGGGTAGGCTTTATCAGGAGGCGGGCCTTAAAGGTACAAGAGCTACGACCAAGAGTTTATTTTTCAAATCTTCCAGCTGTGAGGCAGCCATTTTTAGGAGTGCTGGTGTATCACAAAAATGTGATTGTGGCATGGCTCGAGCCAGATTCAAGTCTCTGTAAGGTGGACGTTCACAGCACACTGTCCTGGAATTATCCAAGGGCTGAATAATAGCATTTTCTTATGAATTGCATCATATATTGCATTTCCTGTGGGGTACAACATGCAAGTGCCCCAATACCCTTCTTTATCCAAACTAAAACCTTTCCCTTGTCTCACTGCTGCAGATCAGTAGGATTGAATACATCCACTCCAAGAACTTCATCCACAGAGACGTGAAGCCCGATAACTTCCTGATGGGGCTCGGCAAGAAGGGTAACCTGGTCTACATCATCGACTTCGGTCTGGCCAAGAAGTACCGCGACGCCCGAACGCACCAGCACATCCCGTACCGCGAGAACAAGAACCTCACCGGCACCGCACGCTACGCCTCCATCAACACGCACCTGGGCATCGGTAAGACGGCCCATACAGAGGTTGGCCCAGATGTTCTCTTGTCCCATTCTCTCTTTCTTTCTCCTTATACTTGTTGTTTTGGTCTCCTTCTCTACCTTTTCTTCTCTCGCAAACTTTTCTGCAAATCTCATTATCTCCTCTCTGTTCTGTCCTTTCGTCCACAGAGCAGTCAAGACGAGATGACCTGGAGTCTCTGGGCTACGTTCTCATGTACTTCAACCTGGGCTCTCTGCCCTGGCAGGGGCTCAAGGCTGCCACCAAGAGGCAGAAGTATGAACGCATCAGCGAGAAGAAAATGTCCACCCCCATTGAGGTGCTCTGCAAGGGATACCCCTGTGAGTCAAGAGTTTGCCAACAATAGGATCTAATACAGAAAACACACTCTTTCTGGTAGGCTCGACACCTCACCTGTCTTTGCTTAAAATCCACTTATTGCTCTCTCTTATGTTTCCCAGCTGAGTTCTCAACTTACCTGAATCTGTGCCGCTCCCTGCGATTCGACGACAAGCCAGACTACTCCTACCTGAGGCAGCTCTTCAGGAACCTCTTCCACAGACAGGGCTTCTCCTACGACTACGTCTTTGACTGGAACATGCTGAAGTTTGTGAGTGCCCTGCTTTCGCAAAGTGATTCTAACTTGGATGTTAAACTCTTTCCCTCTTTTCACTATTTGACCACTTCTCTGTGTTGCAGGGGGCCAGCCGGACTGCAGAGGATGGCGAGAGGGAGAGGAGGGAGGGAAAAGAAGGGGAGGAGCGAGCAGGAGGAGGACA
This sequence comes from Pseudopleuronectes americanus, assembly GCA_038501795.1. Taxonomy (NCBI): domain Eukaryota; kingdom Metazoa; phylum Chordata; class Actinopteri; order Pleuronectiformes; family Pleuronectidae; genus Pseudopleuronectes; species Pseudopleuronectes americanus. Next base: position 6,534,347 of record CM076735.1, read on the forward strand.
GAGAGGAGCCGGAGGGAGAGCTCTACCGCCTGGTCCGAACCCGTCAGCAGCGAACAGAGTCAGGAACGAGACAGATGCTGCTGCTCCGTCCAATCCGGCCACGCGTGTCGTGCAGCAGTCTGGTCAGCATGGTGTTTGGTTTCAGAAGTGTCGGACGTGATTGTGAAAAACTGCATCAGGTTTTCATTTCAAGTGTCTGTCTTCATATGTGCGCAGGCAACCGCTCGCCTCAGGCGGGGAGAGCAGAACGAGCCGAGCGAGAGAGGAAGGTGGCCATGAGGCTCCATCGCGGGGCCCCGGCCAACGTCTCCTCCTCTGACCTCACTGCACGCCTCGACCAATCACGCATCACTGCGTCGCAGGTAGGAAAATACTGTCACCTGACAGGTTCTGTGAGATTTCGTTGTACGATGAGTTGGTGCCTTACGTGTGCAATACGAAATATGTTCAAATCAAACGGTAGCATCAACACACCCTCATAAAACAGTGTGCAGGCAAACACTCACAATGAATCAAATGTCTTTTTCTGCTTCTCAGTGTCTACACATTGATTTGTTTATGGACAAAGACACAATATCAACACTGTCAACTACATTGATTCCAATTTTTTTCAATTGGGTAGAATCTTTCTTCACGCAGCTCATTGATTCATTCAGCCCCTCCTGTCTCCATTCTCTCACTCTTTTTCGCTATCTCTCGCTCACGCTGACACAAAGACACACATCTGTAAACTCAGACTGTGAACACAACAAATGCTTGTTTATTTTAAAATTCTGCGGGGAAGTGAGATGTGGTCACAGGAGACACGTTCAGGAGGCGTTTCAATGTCAGGGGTGAACAGATCTCTCAGGACAGATACTTATACCAGGTCCGAACTCACCAACTGTGGTGTAACTTCAGTTCTATTAAGTAGACTGACAGCACCAGTAAATACGCCTCACTTCCCCCACTCGTCCAAACCATAGACCACATATAAACATGGACGACTTGACTGCTCTCCAAACGTGAAGCCAAACCTCTTGATCGCCATCTGGTGGCTGGCTGCAGTATTGGTCATAAATCCTGCCTCCTCCATGTTAGTTGATGGGACATTTGGCTAGTTCTTATCAAACTGGTGCATGTTTAAGTGTTCGTGTTTCAAGTCACTTTGGTTTTAGTTTATAAGTGCCAGTTGAGACTGACTCACGATTGGTTGTGTGGATGTATTGGCATGACCTTACTATCACAACTCCATACTAGCAGCAACTTTTGTGAGAGGAAAACCCCTGTGAGACTGCGAAAAGATAACAAAAGCCATGTTCCGTCCACAAAGAACTGAAGTCAGGTCAGGTAAATGCTATGGGTGTGGACATGGCCGAGTTCAAATGGTAAATCCATGGTGTTCTTCAGGTGTCTGCCTGTCGTCTCTCTTTGTGCTGCTTCAAGCTTCTCATCTCTCTCTCCATACTCAGGTCAGTGTGCCATTTGAACATCTGGCAAAGTGAGTTCATCCTGGCTGGTCTGCAGGTCAGCGGCAGGTATGGGCACGCATGAGACACACACACACACACACACACACACACACACACACACACACACACACACAAAACACACACACACACACAACACAAAAACAAAGAGAGAGATACAACATGCCTAAACAGCTATTCAAATCTTTTGTCCTCAATGGCCCCAAGCTAGAGGGAAGCATTTGATATTCAGCTAAGTAGTTAGCAGAATATCAAAGTTTACAGCTTTAGCAGCAATAAGACATGAAATAAAGATGAGGTGTAACTGAAAAAAAAGCAGGACAAGAGATGTGTGTTGTGTTGTGATTTGAACAGTAGAGGTGGCAAAGAGGAACCTAATAAATGTACATTTTCATTCCACAAAATAACTCCGCGATATCTAATAGAAAATTGACCACAGGATGTTTTAAACAAAGATCGATGAAGATTCTAAGATTCTTTTGAACGGTTGCCAAGTAAGAATCTAAAACAATGAAGTAAATCTGAGTTAGTATATTTCACTTTAAGAACAAACATACAGATTTGTAAAATGTTGGCAGCTGCAATATCTCCTCCAGTTCTCTGAAAAACTAACTTTTCTCTCCCTTGTTTTCTCGCTTGTGCTCCAGCAGCTGCAGGGTATCAAATGTACCCCTTACTTTTCAAACGGATGAATGAAACATGAATGAGTGGAGGAGCAAGAGGAGGAGGAGGCTCAACGGGGACCAGGACAATCCGTGTGTGTGTCAGTGCTGTTTGAGCGTGCCAGCAATACGCTGACATGACGATGACTCTTGGCTGGAACTGCTTTTTTGTGGTGCGGCTGGTGGAAAAGATGGGATGAAACAACACACAGGTCCCCCCTCTTCTTCACTCACATTCACCTGCCCATCGACTCAGAAGCTCAAACTGCAAAAAAATAAAGAAACATCAAAGTGCACAAAATGGACAAAATTTCAAATATTCTGTGGTTTACATGAAAAAAATTGAAATCTACTATCAACCTGCTAATGTTTGAGAGCAACATCTGCTGCTTACGGTGACTATTCTTGACTATTAATGAATATATACACAACAACGGAGAGGAAAACAAACATAAAGTGTATTTAGGCCTTTAAATGACAAGAGAATGCTTAAACATGGACGCAGGAGGAGATGAGACGGAGGGGACAACTGAATCTGGAGCAAGGCTGCTTTTTGTCAGTGAATGTCGCTGTCTGTCTGTGTCTGTGTGTAATTGTCTTCAGTATTCATCTTCAGCTTTCCTTTAAAGAGTCGGAGTAAAGGAGGGACAGTTCAAAGCTTGTATTAACGGAGGCCAGACTGACGAGGAACAGATGATGTATGAATGTAGAAGAAAAAGAGCGAGAAGAGGAATAAGACGGCTTTGAGTGGAGGACAAGACGAAGGGACAGTCACCAGGATTGTTCCATGTGACGAAGCCTCAGTCCTGCTTGTAACTCCGGGCGATGAGAAGACGTTGTAATATCTTGGTGCCCAACATCTCTGGTGTTACATTTGTATTTTTTCTTTTACGTTTGCATTTTTTCTTGTTTTGATAAAACCTGTAAAAATATGTAGATACCTTTTGGCAGAATGTGACAGATTGTGAAAAGATGAGGCTGGAGAGAAGGGTACTGTTGACCTCCTGAGAGCCCTGGAGCCAAGTGTGAAACAATTACCTTTAGAGTCCGCCACAAGTGGGTGTGGGTGTGTCTGTCTGTGTGTGTTTTGGTTTCCACTGTGGCAAGACAATGACAGAAAGGTTGTCGTTAATATTTTGGCCCAGACCTGTCAGGATGGACAGATGTCACCGAGGGGAAAAGGAGCTGACTGATGTCCTGTACATTTCTTTACCATGCTTCAACTTTATTACTATGATATTTGTGTATATTTTCTGAATCAATAAAAAAAATATACACAGCCTATACAGCCTTCTGATTGTATGTTTCACTTGATGGTGACATATTTGCTCATTCGTAGTTTTACTGCAGAATTCAGTTATTTTATTTTTTTGTTATAGGTTTTGTTAGGTTCGGGTTGTTGTAGTCAAGATTACAGAAAAATCTATTAAATTTGTATGCCGCTTCGGATTGCAACATTTCAACATTCTCACCTTTTTTGATATTTTATTCATAGGGACTGTTTGGCCTTGGTGATGGTATGTGCCAGCAGTTTTGTTGTATTTTCTGTTATCCAACTTTAACCCCATAGATTAAATGTTGGATTTGTCTCCTCTCCCGTTGTTCTCTAAACATAAAACATTTTTGAAGACTAAATAGAACAGAGTCCTAAGCAACATGATGAGTAACGCCTGTGTTTACCTCCTGGTTCATGTAAAAATGGCTGCGGTGAAAAAGTTCTATTAACGACAGTGTAGTTTTCCATGGTGGCCACGTTCCATTTAGCTTTACTAGTCCCAGGTCTCTGATACTGAAAAATATTAGTTCAACTGCACGACTAACTAACAGAGCACTGTAATGGCCCCTGCAGCCATCATCATTCGTTTTAATATGACGTCACAAACATAATAATATTGTATGTTCTGTAAATGTTATCTTTCTACATTGTGGCAACAAAACAACTTATTTTGGGAAATAACATTGTATTTCTTTATTTTCTGTTGTGCTATCTTATTTGTTGTTTTGTTATCTGCCATCATATTTTGTTATTCATGTGATGGTTAGGCTTTGGGCCCAGTAATGCCATCCTCCCAGTTTTCCTGTTCCATGGCAGCCCCAGACTTTGTGCCTTTCCCACTGCAGTCCCACCACAGACTATAGCTGATATATGCAGATTGCAATGAGGTAATCCCCCACCTGCCTGGCTCAGATTTATTGTAAAGTGTATAATTACATGACCAGGTTTTACTTTTTGTGTCTAGCCTCCATGGTAAGTTGGCATCGACGTCATATATAAATTTTTTTCTATTCCTGTTTATGCCTTTAACATGTCCTCATCATTTAGCACTCGATGTTCAAAAAGCCACTCATGAGTAAGAGGGGGGTGTAAACAACCTAACCCATAACTCTGTATAAAAGCAGTGTTAACCTTTACCCAGCAACGTCCCAGATGATCATGTGCTCTGAAGAGCAATGAAAAAGGATCAGGTGTCATCAGTTATGATGTTAGGCGCTTCTGAGAGTTGGACTTAAGTTTCAACTTACTAAAGGGAAACATTTCACAGCTTCACTTGAGACTCTCCTATTTAGATATGATTGTAAAATAAGGTTTAGCACTTCAGCAACTTCATTCTATCCCTAACTCACTGTTTTATAAACAATAAAAAAAATCATCCAGTTTTTGGATTATTATAGAGATGTTTTAAATTAAGCCCCCTGAAAAGTATGAATGGTACCTTTCTTATATCTGTCTAAAGTCTTATTTAGCTAAGATTTGTTTTCAGTTTCTTTTAAAATCAATAATATATGTATAGATAGATAAGAAGCTGCAGAAGGGGTGAGATTAAATTAGTTTGTACTCAACAAAGAAGCTTTTACAAGGAGTTCGATTTTTTTTCCCTCATCACTGTTTGTAAATAAATTGTTTTCTGTTTACTTATATTACTTGTTTGTTTATCTCTTTTTTTTATTTACATGTTCGAAATAAATAGTGAATGAATGTATAATTTTCCTAGTGATCAGCTCTCTTGTGTTGTTCCTGACGTAATGTGGAACAACTCTAGAAAAACAGAAAAACAAAATTGTTATTCCAGTCGGGAATAATTTTCCGACTATTCCTACAGCACATGAATGCACTCTTGTTGCTTGACCAATGATTGAGCCGCGCATGCTCACAGCGGCGTGTGTGAACCGGCGTGTGATTGGCTGAGGCGGCTCGTCCTCTCAGAGGAGGCGGGGCCAGTGTGAGCTGCAGTTAATCCGATGTAGGAGCGCAGAGGACTGACGGGACTCCGCGTCTGTAACTACAGAAACTCCGACCGCTCATGAAGTCAACGGACAGAAAAGCAGACTTTTAATGACTCTGCAGAGTTATACACGAGACACAAACTTCCAGCGGGGGCCGGTGTGTGCGGGAGACGCACGGGGTTGACGGGAAGGATCAACCTGGATGTCCGGGGAGCAACGGTGAACGAGAGTTACCGGCCGTTTGTTGGTTATTTATGCTCGCGAGTTTGTCCCGTGGAGGATTTCGAAGCAGCGGCTTATTAACCAGGTGAGTGGGGTTAGGGCTAACCCGAGACACCAGAGGGAAACTTCGAATTCACACCGACACACACTCACACGACTCACAAGTGTTGTGTTCCTCCGTGAAGCGCAAACACACGGTCATTTGGGAGCTGAACGGTGAGTCTCTTCGCTGTGTTGTGGGTTTTTCACACTCACTTCCAAACGAGTGTCCCGCAGCCTGAACTCAAACAGAATCAGTAACAGTAAGAACACACTTGACTTTGTGTTTGTGTGTTGTTCTGCTGTTTTAATCCAGTTGTTGTTGCTCCCTGATAATCCAGAGTGTCTGTGAACCTCGTAATGACTTATTATGTGTGATCAACCCACCCTGAACCCACCACCCCTTCCCATCTGTTGCTCTGCTTTATAACTGCCCCCTGCCCCTCTGATGTATTATTCCTCTCTCTCTCTCTCTCTCTCTCTCTCTCTCTCTCTCTCTCTCTCTCTCTCTCTCTCTCTCTCTCTCTGTGTGTGTGTGTGTTGTGTTTATGGTGTGTGACCCTTTTTGCCTTTCAAACACACAGATGTCCTTTCGCTCCAACACAGCATCATGTCAGTGGTATTGTGTGTGTGTGTGTGCTGATGCCTTCACTTCTCCATGTTCACATGTGGATTTGCTGATTGCTGGCAAACCAGTACAGATGACCTGCTCTCACACACACACACACACACACACACACACACACACACACACACACACACACACGCACACACACACACACACACACACACACACACACACACACACACACACACACACACACACACACATCGTTTTGACTCCATGACCTCCAGGGAAATTACATTGATTTCCTGGTGACTTTCTCTCACTCTTAGTTACTGCTTGCCTAACCTAAACCTAAAACATGTCTCTACCTGAAAATATAATGGTTTACATTATGGGGACTTGCCTTTTGCCCTTATAAGGAAGACAAGTCCCCATAGTGTGACTGTAAACAGATTTAGGTCCCCACAACATGAGTAATACCTTGACACACACACACAGAAACAAAACTCTTCTTACTTCCACGTATGAATGCATGAAAACCTCATTCATTCATCCAAACCTCCAGATTCAATTACTTTTCCTTAGCACAATCAGTTTTGTGAATAAACTGAATGGTTTGTGTAGGGTGGGGTGGGGGGGGATTGTAGCATAATGTCCACCCGTCATTGTCTGCACTATTTGTTCTGTGTTTAATGTGACTTTCAATCTTCACTCTGCCTACAAGACATATTGGTCAGTCAGTGGCCATTTGTAGCACTTGTACCCACTCTTTTATTGTTGTAATCTCTGCCTTTGTTTTGCATCCCTCCCCCTCACTTAATTGTAGATGCAAAGCTTGAAAGCAACTGTCTGTCAGCGTAGGAGAACAGGACCGTGTCACCGTACAGACTCTGACATGCTGCTGCTTATGCAACGTGTCTTCTGGCCACTTCCAGTCTGGTCATTTTAAGAAGCCGTGGATACAGCAGCTTTATGTGACGCGTTTGGTTCATCGCCACTTGAATTTGGTCACAGTGTAGGCCGCTGATTCGTGTGTGACTCACCGGTCAGATCTGAAAAGACGAGGTGGGAAAATGCACCACGTTGCAGTAAACAACATTGATAATTATTTATATCAACAATTTTAAGTTTAAAGCCTGATTTTGGCTCCAGACTGAAGGCTGTGCTTGTAAACTCTTATGTGCAGAGAACAACATATTACAAATTTGAGGTAGATCATTATGTGTTAAACATCACTGGGTTATATCAATATATACTGAACTTCAGTTATATGGCTATTGATGAAAATTCTATTGCAAAAATGATTTGAGTCATTTATCACAGGGCCCAATTGACAACACTACATTAGGTTTGGTTTTAAGTGATGTCATTAGCTATGGAAAAACAAATAATATTTTATTTTAGATTTTGCACTTAAAACAGCAACAAATAAATGTGAGGGCTAATTAGCTTGCAGTAGTCAAATAGCATTCTGGGAGACCAACCGATTTTTGTTCCATATAGAGTAACACTAATGCTATTGTATAACTATCGTGCTCACATACTTGACTCGTAGTGAAATGTTGATTTACTGTGTTTCTATGTTTATCCTCTATCTGGCTTCCTATCTCAGATGACACATGGCATTGACAGTGTAGACAGTGGGATCTATAGTCCAGGTTGATGATTACCGGTGGAAATGGATGTTCATACTTGGTGGATGTGTCACATTGTTTTTTACTGTTTGAAAAGACGTGCACGCACCGAGCGTCACTTGGCTGATCTGTGATCTGTTCTGTCCTCTGTGTCCCTTCCAGATGATGAGGCTGTGAAGGCGAGACATGCTGCTGTCAGAGAGGCTGGGAGAAGACTCTCCGATGGCCGTGGTGCCTGGCCCCCCGCCCACAGCGGCCCCGATGGGCCCCAACATTTCATGGCTCCCTGAAGCCCCGCTGCTGACGCCAGAGCAGCCCATCTTCCTCATGACTACTGCAGCTCAGGCTGTGTCGGGCTTCTTCGTGTGGACGGCGCTCATCCTCACCTGTCACCAGGTAACAACTTGCAAACAGCTGGTGGAGGGGGTTCGATCATCAGGCTATTATTCCAACTTTAAGCGTGCAAAAAGTGGTATTTACCCAAATGATGAGGTTTGACGTGGTTTCTTGAAGAGGTTGCTCGCAAACATGTAAACGGGTTTTAGCAGGTGCTTGTCTATGCGTACATGTGTGTCGCTTAATGCACAGGCTATGTGATCCTGATACATCTGCTGAGCACCAGAGAAGGGCAGGGGTTGCATGGCAACATCCCTCAGCAGGTGTTTGTGAAACCGAGCGTGAACACACAGGAAGGGGAAACTTGATCCAGGTGGATGAAGAGCTTGTTCTAAATCTGGTTGGAAAAACAAAAGTAGTGTTTCTCCACACATTCCAGGGAGGTTATGCGATTTATGAATTAACATCGGTGACACCGACAGTAAGGAGACATAAGTGATGTATAAATGTTTCATGATTATCTCCAAGTGTGTCTGCATCTGCGTAAGGAAAACACTTGTAACCTTCAAGTCCCTTTTTGTAGAGTTTTTGATAGATCTGTTCCAGCTGAACCTGTAGACTCTGCTGTTCTAGTGTTGAGGTTTTTAAAAAGATATTTATACATAATATTTTCCACAGTTTTAGTTTCACGCTCAAAGCTGCAGTTGCTAGGATTTAGAAAGAGGGAGGGGAAGAGAGCGTGAGAATACAAATACAACTTCCTGTCCCCTCCTCGCCTTTCCACTGAACTCCACTGCTGTCTCCAAAGCCCCTCCCTGCACCGCAGGGCCCGTGCAGTGCAGACAGGATAGTAACCACAGCAACCAGACAAAAAACCAGGAGACTGTCTCAGCATTTCCCAGTGACATACTCAGTAACTTTGCAAATAATAAAAAACAAGCTATCGTTAGCCTGACTGTTTCCTCACTGTAACATGAGAGCTGCTGCCCGCTTGGTAATTACCTGTGATGCAGACATGTGAGTGAGCAATGATTTACGCCTGCTCAGACTCTCCTCCTGGCTCTGATTAGTGATTTACCTGCCACGTGTACCTCTATCAAATCACACTCACAATTATAGCAGCAGTAAGAACAAATGTTTTTTAGTAATATTCCATTTAACACAGCAACAAAAGAAAGTATGCATACAATCTGTCAAAGTTTAAGACGTCTCCTCTGTCTGTTCCAGATCTACATGCATCTACGCTTTTACAGCTCGCCCAAGGAGCAGCGCCACATTGTGAGGATCCTCTTCATCGTCCCCATCTACGCCTTCGACTCCTGGCTCAGCCTCCTCTTCTTCACCAACGACCAGTACTACGTGTACTTTGACACCGTCAGGGACTGCTACGAGGGTAAGGACCTGCTTTTGACTCATGATGATGAAGACAACTGGGAAAAAATCTTTGACATTCTTTGACAGTACAGTGCACGAGAACAACTCTTGCCTAAAGCTTGTTTGCACACAAAAAAACAAAGGCACTCCTCTGTTTGTAAATGTCACCAATACTGCCATGTTAAGTAGTTTGTATTCCCACCAATGGTCCATCATGGCTGCAATGCTGGTGTGTTATGGTACACCAGGATGTGTTGAGTTAACAGATTTTTAATGTCATTTGCTCTGATAGAGGTTACCGGTAAAAATCTGACTCATTGTGGGGAAATTTTCCAGCTGACTTGCTGAAACACATTTTGATCAGATTAGATTGGAGATGAACAACGCGTCCGTTCATCCTAAAAAATTGATTCAGGCCACATTCGCACTTAGTCCTCTCACTCGTTTTTTGCCATACTGTGAATTTGTATTTACCCATTTGATGATTTGTTAGTATGACTGATTTCTCTCAATCTCAGGACAGAAAAAAGTCCATACAGACCGTTTTTTAATAGAAAGACATATTATTTTTCAGTTATCTGAGTTAATGTGTTTGGAATCGAGCAGTTGGGTCCTTATTTTACTGCTCACCGTGGCTCCGGTTAGAATATGGATGATGTTTATTTGTGTCGATGGATGATACATGCATAACAAAAGCTGCCGGGTTCTGCTCTCTAAATTTGAAGCAGAAGGTTGTGACAGGCAGCTGCCTCCGCTCCTCTCTCTCTCTCTCTCTCTTTTTCTTTCTCTCTCTCTTTTTCTTTCTCTCTCTTTCTGTCCTCAGTCAGTTGTGACGTTCAGGATAGAAATAGTCACCACGTTGTGACACTTCCCACGTCGGCGAACTGATGATGTCAAATCGATCAGATGTTGAGTGGGGAGGAGCCCTCAACACATGTTTGTGCTTGTGGCTGGAAACGTTGTGAGTGTCATATCACTCCCTCAGACAGATGCCTCTCCCCCTCTTTTTTTCTTTTTCTTGTTGTCCTCACTTGGCACCATCCTCTGTTCACTCCCTTTTTATCCCTTCTTGCCCTTTGTCTCCTCCTCCTCCTCCTCTCCTCCTCCTCCTGTTGCCCTTCCCTCCCCACCGCCCTCCTGAGCCCTGCCTCGATCCTTTCCCTCAGTAAGGATGGCCGACCTGTTGCATGGCAACTGCACTCACAAATCTTCCTCGTCCACTGAAATGGCTGCATCAGATAATGAGTTTCTCTCAACCAAACTTGCAGCAAAGTTACCATCCTCATTGTATGTAAGCCTACTGTATCACCGTGGCAACAAACAGTGCTGACGGGGGCCTCAGGGAGTGAGGGAGCATGATGGTAAACAGCTTAGACACAGAGGGCTGTACTCAGACCAGCTCTCGTCACTCAGATCAGTGTAGGAGCTGCTGTGTTTAGTCAGTGAACTGTCTTGTGGGGCAGGTGTCTGACGTCAAGCAGGAGACGTGTGTCTGTGTGTGGGTATGTGTGTCTGTCTCACAACACAACAAACACTTAATCTTCACCCACATGCCCAACATATTGTATATCCCATTTTCAAAACACAATCACCTTATTCCACCTCACATGCACAGTCACACACAAGCACATCCTCCCTGGGAGACTGTGTGTCAATATGGACGCCCACACACAAATAGAGGAAGAGTCAGCTCCACGGGGGTTAACAGGATTAACCTGGTTTGCTTTTTTATGAGTGTCTCGTCGTCATCAGCCTCTCAGTGAAGTAGCACAGAGGGGAAGAGAGCAGAGCACAGAGAGAGAGAGAGAGACGGCGTGAGTGGTCAACAGCGTGGGGATTTTGATATCCAGAACTCAGCACGCCACCATTTAAAGGTGGTTTAATAAGGGGTACAGGCTTTTTTCAACAGCTGTTTGTTAACAAGGACTCAGCTCGCACCAGTGTGTAGCTGAGAAACCTTAGCTACATGTCTTGTTTTAATTTAAGGGGAATGTTTGGCCTTGGCAGCTGTATGCGCTACGAGTCTGTCATGTCGTCTGTCTCATGGTGGGAAACTATTAGAGTAACGTGAACTGCCACAACAATCCAGATAATACCCTGACTTGTTCAAGGGAAACATGGCAAATAGAAGTGATGCCTGCTTAGAGATTATAACAAACATCCCCTCTCTCTTTGTTTTGCTGCAGCCTTTGTGATATACAACTTCCTGAGTCTGTGCTACGAGTACCTCGGGAGGGGAGAGCGCCATCATGGCTGAGATCCGAGGGAAACCCATTGAGTAAGTCTCCTGCTGGAGGATACCATTTCAAAAATCCCTCTCAACAATAACTGTTAAAATGCATATATCCATTTTTCTATCCTGGTCCTGCAACACTGTTAATTCCCTACAGACATGAGAGATGACTTGTGTTATTTCTGCAGTCGCAATAATCTGAGCTTTGTCCCGTCAGGTCCAGCTGTATGTACGGCACCTGCTGTCTGAGGGGGAAGGCCTACTCCATCGGCTTCCTGCGTTTCTGCAAGCAGGCCACTCTGCAGTTCTGCGTGGTCAAACCGCTCATGGCCGCGGTCACCGTCGTCCTGCAGGCCTACGGCAAATACAAGGACGGAGACTTTGAGTGAGTTCTGCAGCCGGCGGGAAGGAGGTCCATCGATGAAACTTGGATTGTGTTTCAGCCTAATTTACAGTAGTGGAGCTGAGAAGAGAAGTTTGCACCTACTTACCAGCAAAAAAACTGATGGATTACTCCTTTTAATCATTCAATTAATTTAATGTCCCACACTGATCATCACCTCCTCCTATAATCAGTTCAGTTTAAGACTTTAATCTCTAATGGGACATATAGGATTTTAGCCTGACCTATAACTACGGATTATAAAACTCAATTGCCAAAACCTCGTTAAAAACCATTAACACCCCTCTCTCTAACTACTTCTGTTTCCACAGTGTTGCCAGTGGTTACTTGTACGTCAGCATCGTCTACAACATCTCCGTCAGCCTGTCTCTGTACGCCCTGTTCCTCTTCTACTTCTCCACGAAGGAGCTGCTCAGCCCGTACAGCCCCATGCTCAAGTTCCTCATGGTCAAGTCGGTCATCTTCCTCTCCTTCTGGCAGGGTAAGTGAAAACCAGTGTGAACGATGACAATGTGCATGAAGCTCTGTGAGCTCAGGGGCATCATCTCTATCCATCTGTGGTCAGGCATGCTGCTGGCCATCCTGGAGAAGTCCGGCGCCATCCCTCAGTTCAACTCGCTGGAGCTGTCCCTCGGCGAGGGCACGGTCGCCGCCGGTTACCAGAACTTCATCATTTGCATCGAGATGTTCTTCGCGGCGCTGGCCCTGCGACACGCCTTCACCTACAAGGTCTACATGGACAAGAGCCTGGATTCACAAGGTGAGAGGACGCCTGGGACAGGAAGTGTGATCTCTGATCCCCCTGTGTGGATTTTCTTCTTCACCTCCCTCCTTTTTATAATACAAAACAACTCCTTTATTTACTATCTCTTCATTCTTCTCTTCTTTTTTTTAACTCACTCCCACAAATGGTCGGAGTTTCTTCCCCCTGTTTGTACACATGAAACTTCATTTATCTCTTGTCTCTCTCTGCTGCACCATGAAGGACCTGTTCTGAAATATGGAGAGTTTGGTACGTTAAATACTGATGACCTTTACTCCTTAACCTCCACCGTTTTTATCCATGGTAGTTTTGTTTAGCTGCTTATGTTCCTCACGGTTGTGTTGTTCTTTTCTTTCTTTAGTTTTTGAATGTTGTTTTTTTTTACCTGTAACTGTTCTTTCTTTACATTTTGTCTTTTTGTTCTTACAAAACCAGTCATATTCCTTTCTGTCTTAAATCCCTCTACATCACTGTGAACCCCTTTTCCCTCTCTCCTTCCTCTTTTTACATCAGATTCCTCTCTCCCTCTTTTAATTCGTCCTTTTCCCATAATTTCTCTTTCCCCCTACTCTCTCCTTTTGTCTCCCTCTAAATCCCTGATGCCCCATTCCTCTTCTCTCTCTATTTGTTGTCCCCTCTTCTCCTCTGCCAGCCTTTTGTCCCTCCAATAAATCATTCCTCCTCACACTCCCACTTTTTTCCTCTGGCCTTCGTGATTCCTTTTTCTATTTTCTTTCACACATTCCCTTCCTTCATCCTCCACATCTCTTCCCTGCTTCTCTATTTGATTCCACCATAAATCCACCCATGCTTAATGATTTCCCCTCTTCTAAATCACCCCTTCGCCATCCTGTAGGTTTCTTCCTCTCACTATCCTTCTCTTCCCTCTCCCTTTAACCCTTTTCACACTCTTTCATTTTTCCTCCCTCTAACTCTCTGGTGGTGTCTTCCTCCCGCAGGCCGCCGTGCCCCCATGAAGAGCATCTCCAGCAGCCTGAAGGAGACCATGAACCCGGGCGACATGGTCCAAGACGCCATCCACAACTTCTCGCCGGCGTACCAGCAGTACACCCAGCAGTCGACGCTGGAGCAGGGGGCGCCGCCGCCCGTCTCCCGCACCCAGAGCGCCGTCAGCGCCCGCGGCGACACGGAGAAGACGCTCCTGCTCAGCTCTGATGACGAGTTCTAAAACGGCACAAACAGGCCGTGGTCGTATTGCAGCTGAATCTCTTTCAGACTGAGGTTTGAGTGGCGGATGGTACTGGGTCCTCCTGTGCAGCTGGTCCTCTGTAGTGTGTGATTGATGGAGTCATGTGTTTTGTTTTTGACTTGTTTTTGGGACTGTTAAATGAACTTGTTGCGCACACATTTCTGTAGCCACACCTCCCGAGCATTTGATTTGAATGGAACTCTCTGAGCTGATTTTGTGTTTAAACCACCGGCCACAAAATACACAGGGTTGATTTTGATTCAGACTTGTATATATTTGACTTCAAAACAGAAGCTTGGAGAAGTTGAACTGCACATTTCAGCTCAGTCTCGTTTTCCTTCTGTCTGATTTGTTCAAAGAGGTTTTCTGGCTATGTCACGTTTTACTCCAGTCATGAATATACTTGAATAGTTGATTTTTTTTTAAAGGGAAATGGAAAATATTAAGGTTATAAATGTTTAGAACTTTTCCTTTGATAAACTCAAAGAATATTTAGATATTAATTAACATGAACCTGATAAATAAGTTGCTTTGCAAATATATTTATGTGCTTCAAACAGAAGCTGTTGCCATTGTTGTGGCATTAACGTTACGTATGATATACAATTAATGAAATGTGATTGTGTGTTTTTTTTGGGATTTTAAGGGACGTCCTTCACTGCAGTGAGGGATTGGATTTAGAGGGAAACTTGGTCGGAAACATGGATCAATTTTTGTTATTGATATTGGAACAGATAAGAGTGAGGCAGAGCAGATTATAGATTATAAAGTGCATCTGCTCCAGTGGGCAGCAAGAGTGAAGGGCAGCAGCAGCAGAGGCGTAACTGGGACGATATTTAAACGGCCGGGATTAAAGCTGGAGCTGGTTCCCTCAGACAGTCGACCTCTGCAGGCCACAATGTAGGTTAACAGGATCGAGGGGGAAACTGGAGGATTGTAGGGTAACGCTAACTTCAGCTGCTTGTTCTCCATACAGGAACAATATTATAGGAACTGGATATTTGAAGATTTGCAATCTTGCACATTTAGTGCAAGCGGGGATTGAGCT
Source organism: Pseudopleuronectes americanus (assembly GCA_038501795.1). NCBI lineage: Eukaryota > Metazoa > Chordata > Actinopteri > Pleuronectiformes > Pleuronectidae > Pseudopleuronectes > Pseudopleuronectes americanus. The sequence goes on from CM076735.1 coordinate 6,549,533, forward strand.
GCGGTAACAAGGTCCCACAGTTAAACGTGCTCAACCAATCGTGGTTTAGCCTCCACTGTTGAGCGACATCACCAGAATCTTTAACACCCCCTGGAGAGCATTAAGATACAAAAGATGAAACTTCCTTGTTGATATCTTCAAATTTACCAAATAGGTCACAAGTTAAAACAGACACTAATTAAGCACATACACAGAGTCCCCTTGAGGTTGTTTGGGTAAAAATATAAGTCATTGTTTTGCCCCAAATGTCACCAGGGGCTTTCGTATGGTTGATTATTGAGTTGGAAGTTTAAGAAAATCCCCCAACATCTCAACCTGATACTTATGACTGGGTTTGTAAGAATTTCTCTAATCTGTCCACATGAAGTGAGTGTTCTGTGTTTGTCCTGACCCTCCCACTGTGGTGACCTCTTAGTTTGCCAGGAAAGTTTTAGTATTTTATGTTGTTTTTGCCCCTTAGCTTCACTACATTTATTTGCACATTATATTGTTCTTATTCATGAGAGAGGATATATTCAAAAGCTAAAAAGACACACAAACAGGGTATTCTGATGTCAGGCAGTCTATATAAAAGCTAAAAATATCAAGTGCATGAACTTGTGTTTCTTTTTTGTGCTGCTTTAATCCTCCAGTCCTCTTTTCTTTTAATTTCACCGCAGTCAGAGTGGGTTATTTTTTAACTTATAATTTGAGGTCTTGACTCATCTGAATGAGTCATAGCAAGTCTGCCGACGTGTTTACTGTAACTACTTTCACTGCTCGGCTGTAGCTCTGTACGAACACCAGGGGGCTGTGTGGAGTAGACAGGAACACAGCCACTCTTATTGAAACTCTAAGCTTTGTGCATGTACAGCAGGAGAAAATAAGCTTTGTCTAATGGCCAGTCTTTTACTTTCATTTCTGATCATTACTGTGTGTATGTGTGTGTGAGTGTGTTTTCAGCTGAGGCTCAGGTCTCAGACAGTGGGCATTGGTCCTTTTTTATTTCTACTTCTGTTTGACATAATATTAGTTTTAAATCCGAGGGATGCCACGTTTGTGTGATTGAGCCAGAGCCCAATGTTTTAAGCATTACCGAGTGCTTTCTTGGAGGATATTGCTATTATTATCCCCTTTTAGGAGCTACAACGTTTTAACATTAAAGAAACAGATTTATGTATGTGCTTCTTCATGTTTTGACACAGATATTTTCTTCTGCTCTTTCCTATCATTAGATGCAAGTTCTGTTTTGTTTTATTTGCACTGCAGCTGCTAAAGGCAAGTATCCCTCCTTTGAAAGCAAAAGCAAAGCAGATAACATGTGTCCCTCTCACTGCACTTTGAACGCCATACTCGATCTGACCAGACGAATACATGGGCATTGCTGAGAAAACGCTGTCGACCTTTGTTGTAAATACACTTGTTAGTGCAGCATGTTGAAAACCGGGAGAAACAAAGTCCAAGTTTTGTATTTTCATTTCATAACTGTGTTTTTATTTGAGCAATTTGTTGAATTTTGGTTTCTAGTTCTTTGTGAATATAAAAGCTGCTCATGATGTTACTATGTCATGTCTAATGGATGAATATTGGAAGAAATAATAAATGATATTTAGTCTGGTATATAAAGTAACCCCTTGTTTTTTCTAATGTATTCAGTGTCTGATTCACATCCTTTTAGACCCACTGTTCACAAACTGGTGACTGTGGCTCCAGAGGGTCGTCCACCCAACCTGAAGGTCGGTAGTTTGATTCTGGCTCCTCCAGTTTGTATTCTGAAGATGCTGACCACCAACTTGCCCCTGTTGGTTTACCTGACAGAGAATGAATAGTTGTGCAATAGACAAAGTGTAGCTCTGTATGAATGTTTGTGTAAATGGGTGGATGGACTTATACTGTTAAGATTGATTGGTTGACAACACTCGAAAAATTCTATATAGAAACGGTCCATTTAATATTACTAAATAGATTGAAGAGCCACTCCACCAGTATTTCACATGTTCTTGTTTTGAGGAGCCTGTTGAAAAAAATGTATCCCGTCTTCTAGTAAGATATGCTTTACAAAGCATAGGCAGGAAAGGTCTAATGGAATGATCAGGTTGCACTATGGGAAATGTAGGATTCAGTGTTTTAATGTTGAACTCATACTTGAGGTTAATAGTTGTACTGCTGTTTCTGCTGCATTGTTTGTTAGATTAAAGGTTCAGTGTGTAGGATTTAATGACATCTAGTGGTGAAGTTGCGTGCTGCAGGTGAATACCATTTATCTCATCCCCCCCTACCAAGCATGAAGGAGAACCTAATGGTAGCCTTCAGTTGTTATAAAAACCCAAAAGGTTTTTAGTTTGTCCTGTCTTGGCCAAACGTACCTGATATAAATAATAATGGCACATCTCAGGTAAAGAAATCAATTTATACAAAATGTAGGTGATTGCTAGGACACCTTTGTGTTCATTTCTGCCTAAATCTTACACACTTTAAGTTGTAATGTTTTAGGTCCCCTGACTTTCTGACAGTGTAGCACTAAATTGCTCATTTAAGTATTTCTACGATGTTCCCTTGAAAATCCTATTGAGGGAAGATTGTCGTATCTTCTGCTGTCTGTTCTGTCCCCATGCCCCATTTCAAACTAACCTAGACTGCCATATTATTTTCCTAATTTCACATGTAGCTTTTTATAATTACACCAGAGACCAACATCCCCCTTAAACTCAATCAGGCTGCTCCAGATCGTACACGATAGTCACTCATAGATCAGTCCCCTCAGTTTGCCTGATTATCTTCATAAAGATCTCTGTGAAATTTACCAAAACGTTGAAAAACACTCAATCTCACAATGAGAAAAAGAAATCCAGCCTCCGCCTCCTTTACTCCAGTCAGTTAATAGGTTCCTCTCTTGGCCGACACCCACCCTTACACACACATTTCACTAAAATCAGTTTAGTAGTTTCTGTTTAATCCTGCAGATAGAAAAACAGCAGTGAAAACATCACATCCTTGGCTGAGGTATTTAATCTGTTCAGTGGTATTTGTAGGACTTGCACATTTCCCATAAGCCTCTTGCCTCCACAATCAGGTATGTTAATTCTGCTGGCTTCAGTCTTATCTTCACCTGCCGTTACGAATGAGTGATCTGAAGTCGCAGTGCTGTAAACCAGTGAATCAGCATTTTAAGGCTGTGACACTATCAGTTCTCTAGAAAATACAATGAGCTGGATAACAAGAGGAAATGTTTTAGGAACCACTAAGTTCATATTAAAAGAAAAAGATTCGACCTGTTGCCTTGAGTTACATGTTTGCTTTCCCGGTTTATGCTGCGCACACACAACCATGCAACACAGCTGAAATAACCCTGACACTCACAGGAGAGCGTCAGGGATTTGGCAGCCGAGGCTCAAGTAAACATGAACCCTCGTGTACCTGAGTCAGCACTAGTATGGTCAATATTGAGATAATGACTTTACCGTCTGATTTAGTTCGTTAAAACAAGATAGGAAGAATTCATTTATCTTTGTCATAAAGCTATTAACTACATTTTTTTGTCTTTAGCTACAATTCATCCTCGATCAAAACCTTGAGTTTTTATCTTCTGATCAGGAGACACAAATTGTGCAACACATCATGTAGGTCTCTCTTTCACTCGGCAGCTGACAGTCACAAACGCACCATTTTATGTACAATATGTACAACATTTATTATAATTAATATTTAAAATAGACAATGTACTTAAATTTTCACAATAGAAAAAATACAGGTAATAAATACAAAGACCATTTTTGTTTTGCAAGTATTACAAAACATCCAGCACAAGTTGACAGATGTGAGACATTAAAATATTGAGAATAAATGCTTTGCCACACTGATATTCATATAGCTAAATATATGCCTCATATCTTAAAGGAGTTATTTGTCAACACAGTCTAATGTGTTACAATGCCTGCTTAGAAACGATATTGCTAGCACTATTCAGTGGCCTAGACTCTATGAGATCCAGGCCTGTTTGAGCTCCACTCGGCTCAAACAGGCCGACGACCGACAGAGGGTTTCAAGTGAATCAAACGCCACCTCTCACCGCCTTCCTTTCCCAGCCCGCCTTTTCCTTCAGCCTACTTTCTTTCTCCATCAGCCATCACCAGCTCCGCCCTCTCTCGTCTCCTCCCCTTCGCCATCTTTCTCTCTCCGCGCCTTCCCATCCCGACATCCCGGGTTTCTGCCCACCCTGGCCAATTCAGAAGTGACCTTAATTTTTTTCCTCACACACAAATAACATATAAACCATCATAGAAAAATAATATCCCTCCAAGAATCCACTATGACACGCCAGTACAAACATGGCAGAAAACACACACACAAAAATAAATCATACAGCAATATGGCCATTGGCTTTGAGCATACTTCTACTGAGCTAATAATTAACATTTCGCAAAGTAATCACCGTCGCCACACAACACAATTATTAGACATGAGAATATCCCCAGACTAGTCATAAGTACGTCCGAAAACAGAACATCACAGCACTCGTTAGCTTGTCTTTTTAATAATATCTACCTTTAAATACAAATAAAATATAGAATATATCTCTGATAAATGTCACTCAACATTTTCGTCTCTCAACGGCACATACAAACATTACAAATAAGAAACACAAAACCGGGAATGTTTGCAGAGGATTTGCATCGTTTGTGAGTGTGTAATACCGACCAGATGCGACTCCGCTTTGACACGTTTTTGGCAAAATGACCAACATCTGTTGTTGGGAGTCTAGCAGATATAGAAAAAGGAGGGAAGCCGCAGCAAAGTGTATCAAAATAAGGGATCGTGAAACGAGTAGTGGGTGGTTTAAAGGAGGAATTGTAAAGAGAAAAAAAAAGGAAATGTGTGATCATGAACAGGTAAGAAGGAGCGATTACAGTCTGTTTTTCAACCTTCTCTCTCTTAGGTTTCGATTATTATAACTCCGACATACACAGAAGGCACTGCAGTAATGTGGGAAATGTGTACACAAGTAGTACGGAACTTTCTCCTCCAACCAAGGGCCAGAACAGGAAGGGAGACTGAAAAAACCAAAACTAAGACATTTCACTGAATGAACCGTTTTGAATTCATGAACACAGCCATTCTCAACCTGTTTTCCTGGAGTGTGTAAAAACTATTTGATTCCAAAATCCACGTGGCCTCATCGCTAAGGGAGCTGTTAGGTAGCATACTGCTGGGTTTTAGTTATTATTTTTTTTAAAGAATGAAGGAAATGTCAGAATGTGAGAGTGGAGTCTGGGGGAATCCCCCATGGCCCCTGCCTGGATATCAAGTGACGCTGAAGTTGAGAAATTCTGTGTTAAGGACTAAGTGATTCATACTGTGAAACATTCTCTTACATGCTAACAGAAACACATGACCCTGGACTGCTTATGAGGAAACACTAGCTAGCTTCAGACTACAACTGTACCAGGAATGCAGACGTTTGTCAAGCTAGAGGAAGCAGCGCATGGCATACGTCAGCTCCACCCTGGCGGGTTTTTTTTTGCTTGTTGGTCAGGTGCCATAAACTGAAATCGGGGGAGAGGCTGAAGCTGGTCGCTCGGCAGCACGTTCTGGGAGCACTGGTCTTCACAGGCTGGATTCGTCGAGTGGTGGGAGATGTACAGTAACTCTTGTTTGGGTTGTTCCGGCTTCAGTCCAGTGAGTTTAGTCAGTTTCTGCCCGACGCCTCGCTCACAATACACATGCTGCGTTGTTCTGAACATAACTGAGCTCTTGGGTTTCTCCACAAACCTACTTGAGTGAATTTCCGTCGGCTAAGCTATAGCATTATAAAAAAATAGCATGAAGTAGAGGACACCTCCACTTGTCCTGGATGAATTCTCAGCTGTTGCTTTAGAAAAATTAAACGTAGCTGTTGTCGTTGCGATGATGTCACACGCCGCACTGTCGGCGCCCAATCACACACGACTGAATGACGCCCGTCGCCATGTGAACGGGGCTCGACGCACACAAGGATTTAGTATATTCCTGCTAATTTTCCTATTTGTCTTCCTATTCTTTAGCAAGTGTATAGTACATGTATGCCTGCGGGTGTGTGTGTATGAATGTGTGTTTGCATTGCAGGTTGTGCATCCCTCCCCAAGTCTGGTCCCAGCAGCTCCTTCTAGGACGGCTCGTGTTCTCTCTGTGGCTGAGGCTGTGGTGGACTCTTGACGATGGTGATGACGGAGGCGGTGTTGAGACGCGGTGCCGTGGCCAGCAGGTTGCCCCCCCCCGGCCTCCAGACCCCTGGCGAATCTCTGGAGAGCAGCCAGGCGTGCGCCGAGGCCCTCCAGCTCTTTCCTCATGCCGGCGTTCTCGGCGCCGAGTCTATCCACCTCCCTCTGGAGCTCGCCTTTCTGCTGCTCCAGGGCCTCGCGCTGGGAAACCCGTTTGACCCGGCAACTGGCGGCGTACCCCCGGTTCTTTAAGGTGCGCCGCCGCTGCTTCAGCTTCTGGATCTCCTCGCGGGACATGCCGCGCAGGTGGAGGTTCAGCTCCCGTACCGTGAGGGACATGAGCTCACTGTCTGAGAGGACGGGCACGTTCTCGCCACATTCCTGCTTCACCTGAAGGGAAGCAATGGAGGACAGAAGAAGAGACAAGATGCAGTTGGAAAAAATGTGGAGGAATAAGGGATGGAGGAGTAAAAGACATCAACAAATGACATTAAAGAGCAACTGAACTGGGAGGAGAGTCAAACCTCTTTCCAACATTGCCATTTTCCCTCTCGTAAAAATAGCCCCAAGGCCATAAACATGACTCATTCTCCTCAAAATAATAAAAGAGAGTATTATTTCTGGCTGTGTGTTACCTTCAGGGCTTTGCTGTTTCTTTCTGTCGTCATGATCCAAATGTCTTCAGCTTTTCCCCCCCAAGCACCAGTCAACACAGATACAGACACTCTGGAAGCACAGAAACAGGACACACACACATAGACACACAAAAAAAAGGTAAGTTACCCCATGTGACTCAGGACATCATGCTGCTTTGGTCCGTAACGGGCCTGACATTTACCATCTGCTCACAAGACAGCCAGTCATGCACGATAAAGAAAAGGAGAACCCACAAATCGGTCATGCTTCTCCAAACGCGCTCTCTCATTAAAGTCTGTGGCTCGATATGAAAGAAAAGAGGAGGTTTTGTAAGCGACATGCCGTTTTTTTTCTGTTGGTTGAAAATGCCGAGGAGGAAGTCACCATGAGTCTGTCCTTCGGTTGCACAAAGCAGGTGCCCTAACCAATTCCCTTTACACTTCCTCTTGTCAACACAGCACCAACGGTTCAAAGCTTTCATTGTGGGAAAAGTCCAAACAAGAGCAGGCAACAATTTTTGTAGGAAATCGACTGTGCTCAGCGTGTTAAACAAGTCAAATCATCACATTTACTAAACCTGAAGTGAGACTAAATCAGATGTATTAAACTCACAGAGGACAAATTAACAAGAGCATTTAAAGGTGGACGTGGATAATTCTCCTTCTAACAAGCAGCAGTAACAGTGTCTGTTTGAGTCGGTTCCGCCTTAACACTACTCTATTAGGAAATTTCTCTCATTGAGCAGTTAGCACACGCCACGCTGGGACTTCCTGCACTCCTCTTAAGGTCAGCTCACAAATGTTGTTATGTGGGATTAAAGTCCAACCTCGACGCGGGCCAACTAGAGCTGTTGTTCTTTTTTCTTCCCCCTCAGCTGTGGAGCTGGGATCACTACAGTGTTGATAGAAATGACTCTGCACTTCAGTCTGAGGGTTGTTTCAGCTGAGTGGCTAAAATATCTCTTCCCGTTAATATTCAATCGAGACCAACAAGTTCAACCTTGACTTTATCGAGCCCCAGGGTGTTTTCCCCACTGGGCTTTTCATTAAGGTTACTGTGTTTGCTTTCGCAATGTTTAGAGTGGGTGGGCTTTTGTTTCGTCACACTGTCGCCTACAGAGAGTGGAGGAGAGAGTAAGAAAAAAAAGTTGACGACAAAACTTGTGATACCACATATACGTAGAGTGGCGAAATACAGCCCTGTGGTTACTGTTGAGCTTTTGGCAGCTTAGTGAGCCAACTCTTCACACTATCATTTTTCTTTGAGGAACAGGCCGATCTAGACGAGGTTAATGCTGCAGCTAAATTTCACCGCCTCATGATTACAGTCATTTGCAGCTTCCAGAGCATAGTTGTGCTCTTTGACATCTCGTTTTGGCCTCGTAACTCCTGTAAACCTTTCAACAATAACATTGTAAAGAACGGGACGTGCTGTTTGTTTTCAGAGAACCTCGTGGGAAAATCTGTTGTTGTTGTGATGTTAGAGCTTGAAGTCTATGACTTCAGGCAACTTAATGTTACGTTCGCAGGTTGGATTGGACATCTGTCTGCTTTTCATTGCGATATATTAAAGTTTAACACATTTATACCCCTAATAAAAGAGGATTGGGGTTAGGATCCATTTGTACTTTAATTGGGTATTCATATTGGACATCCATTTCCTCTGTTGTCACCTGAGTTGACTTGCTAAAGAGAAAGTCCTCCTCAATTACCTTTTTGTTTATGGCTGTCAAGTCAAAGTGTGTGTGGCCACAGTGACCTACATTACCAGTGTATGTAAAAGACAACACTTAGATTGTTCTGCTGACTCCAGCACTTCCAGAGAAAAAACACACTCCCAAGTAGACGTGAATGGGGGAGGAACCAAACGGGAGTCATGTGAGTTAAGTCAGATTTAGTTGAGCTTTGTTTTAATGAAGGTTCAAGGTCAGTTACGAATACAAACCCCCTTGAACCCCGGCTGAACTCCGAGAGTAAAAACGAGGCCTGCAATTCTTGTACATGTTTTTTTTTCTTCTCTTTAGTGACGCAACTCTGAAGATTAAATAAAATATTATAAAATAAAAGGGAGATTTTAAAAATTCCAAGACATTGATAAAGTTCAGCTGTTATATAGTAATAGGGTAAATGCCACTATTACAGTTCTAACAATGTAATAATGTTCCAATACTTTAGTACAAGGTTTTGCTTTGTTAGTGCAATGACTTTATTACTAACGATTTAACAATGCTTCTTTAGCATTCTAACAAAAGATACATTATATCCTTCCAATTATTGACAATCATTTTCCTACAGTGACATGTCAAATTGTCTTCAGTAAAAAAAATTATAAACAAGTCACACTTTTGAAAGAGCACAGGTGTCTTTGAACTTGTAAAAGGTTCAAATGTCCTCAATCTTCAACTTGTCTTTTAAGGACAATTAGTTAATATTAGGTAAACACACACAGCAATATTAGGTAAGCACACACATAACATCACTATTTTTAGTGCGTTAATGAAGTTCAGCATTTCTTTGGCTGTTTAAGTCTTCATATACACCAAGGATTCGTAGTACAACAACAAAAAACTATTTTATGAAGACTGAAAATAGAGACTGTGTTTTCATACTTAAAAAAATCCAATATAAGTAAAGTAAAATCATAATACTGCTGTTGAACACTGCATACGATGGGATGAGCCACCTAAGGCGAATAAGACACTGGTCATAATGGTCTGCAATTCGCTGACAAAAACAACTCGTTTCCCGGAACGCGTGGGAACTGGTGGAGGATTTGCCGGAACCTCGGTGGTCGGACCGACCAGAGCCCGGCGGTGGACTCCACTCCGGCTAGAACCGAAGCCACGGCCGTTTCGTTAAGTCAGGGTGATTCAGCAATAAACCGCTCACTCAGCTCCGCTACGACTGAGACAGTTACTCCTCTCCAACACACGCACACACACAAAAAAGGACTGGAAACAGCCGTGACCACTTGTCTATGTTTACATAAAGACAACATATATCATCTTAACCTCTTCGTTTCGCTATGAATCACACTTTACGGGACATTGTGCCGATTAAGAAACGCGATCAAAGCGGAACGCAACAAGTGAACGCGGCTCTAGGCTACAACAAACAAGGTTTATGAAGTCCAACACATGTCCGTGCTGGATCGTATCAAAGGACTGAACCACAACCGGCCACCAGACTACTCGTGGAAAGTGTGTTTGACCATCTAACTACATCCACAACCCAGCCTTGTCCTTATAGGGAGAGGAGCTGGACAGCTCGGGGTGAAGGCGCCGCTACCGCCGCCGCTGCTGCTATAGTAAACAGCCATCACGAGTGCCCACGACATCCATTTTAGCAGGACTTTAAATAACCCATTTAAATAGCTTTGAGGCGCACCGTTGGATAAGGAAGTAAATAACGCATGTGGCTGTCAACGGCTGCTAATGTTGGGGGTTAAATGCGAGTAGCGGAGCCAGATTAGCCGCATCATGCGAAACATGCTAGTAATGTTAGCTGCTAGCATCAACGGTTCCTAGCGAGCTAAAGGAGATTAGAGCAGACAGCTGCCTGCTCAGTCGTCCTTGGTTGGTCTGCGAGTCCCCGGCGGACACCAGACCTCCACTACCCGGCGGTGACACACGAGCCCCGGATACATGCCCCCATAACGGCGGTGTTTAAATGAAAGGAACGAGGGTTTACCTGCCGTGTCGAAGCTACTCTGGCGACAAAATGTCAGTCCGCCTTTTCCCGGAATTACTCCGCTGCTCTCTGAGGTTGGATTCTTTCATTCATAAAAAACAACCGAGCGACAATGACGTCAGGTCGAAAGAATGAGGGCGGAGTCAAACCCCGCCCCCGCGGCGTACTCCGGGAGGATGTAAACAAGGAATCCCTGAATCCCAGAACTTTTCCATGAGCAAGCCCACCTCCTCGTCCTGCTCTCTCCTCCTCTTCCTCCTCCTCCGTCTCCTCCTCCTCCCACCACTGTTCCCAACAACAACAACTTGGAAAAAGATCAGTCATGCTGTCAGACATAGGCTCAACCCCGCTCCGACACTGCTCAGTTTGTCATGTCAGCAGACTTCAAAACAAGTAAATAACACATAACCCTCACACCCCCTCCGAACACGCAGAGTTTACACACGTGTCATAAATGCTGACCTCAACAAAATAAGAATTTAGCCCAGATAGAAAAACGGAAATATATATAAAGACAGGCAGACAGAACTTCATCCTAACTTATACACACGTTCCAAATAGTAATGACTGCACATAACTTTAATTCAATCGTATTAAATTCAGTTTTATTACGTCTACGACCAACACATGAAAGCCAAACCTAGTATAGTATCTCAAATTTATAAATTTATTTTTAAACAACCTTTTAAATCTTTACGGTTTCAGTTCCATCTTCAATTTGGATACATTAATTAAATCCCCGCTGTGGTATCTATAGCAGAGCTAAGCCAAAAGTGAAGTATGAAGGAATAACAGCAAAGAATAGAAAATCCATTGGGGAGAGCATTTGTCACCAATTCAGAAAGCTGATCAAAACTATTTTGAAAGAAGGCCATTCAACCCTTTGTTAAGTGCCTTTTGCGGCTGGTTAACAACATTTAAATTGACTTGTATTTCTTAGCAGTCACCCGGCCCCCTTTGGTGACAAGACAGTGGGAAATCTAGTCGAGTCAAGCTTTGCAAAACACAACATTATAGCCAGAATTGCTTAATAACTGGTTTAACAATGTAACTGTATTATAGTAATGCAGTGTTGTGATATTTTCTAACCCTAACCACTGCTATGGTTTGTCAATGGTATGACTGTGTTATTAGTGATCTAACAATGCTATTATCAATTTATTAATCTATATATAGATCTATCTATCTATCTATCTATCTATCTATCTATCTATATATCTATCTATCTATCTATCTATCTATCTATCTATCTATCTATCTATCTATAATCAATTAGAAAAATACCTACTTTTGAAAGAATGCAACTGTCTCTGTACTTTTTTTAAGCTTAAATAAAATCTTTTCTCAGCAAAATGTTTGATCAATCTTACGAAGCATTTTACATTGCATTACTTTTGGATAAAATTACTACCTCTTAATGACATTTTTACAGGCTGATATAAGACAGCCTCGACGGCAGAGGGGGCTGTACATTTATCGGTCAAGTACAAATCGACCCCTGCCCCTGCTTGCGTCACTCCACCCGGACATGCCTCACGTTTTCCCGACTGTGTGACCTCAGACCGTCGTTGGTGGACCCGATGCACGCCTCTTAGCATTAGCTTCATTGAAAGGCGACATCAAGTGATCGGAAGTAAATTACACTAAATCAAACCGTCGCCCCGGCAGAAGAGGAAGAGAGGAGCGCAGCCAGCAGGAGACATGCCCACAATCGAAGAGCTGTCCCCCGATGCGGGCCCGGTGTCGATCCGACCCCCCGAGAACGAGCTCGACGACGATGAAGATGAAGACGTACGTGTTTAGTCACTAATTAGATCTTCAGGAGTTTGAATGAGGGACCAAATTAAAATCCTTTGTCCGTCCTGTCCTTGTGTCTGCTAAACTCGGCTAGCTAGCATGGCTGCACCGAGGCTAACTGTCTTAGCTACCTGAGGTGTCTGCTCTGGCTTTGCCCTGTGGTGAGCTCTTAGCACGATTCAAGCAGCGATTAGTCCTCATTCATATAATCTGCAGTTTATTTCTCCATGAGGTTGTTGTCTTGATTGTATCCAGATAATGTCTCACTGTGGGAACACCAGCTTTATCCAACCAGGAGAGAACTAATTCACAAAGTTGATAAATGTGTGTTTTATTAACGAGGCAGTATTTACTTTAGTTCTGACTCTGTCAATCACAATTCTACAAATGCACAGAGATTGAAGCACCTACAGATTTCCAGTCTCAGTTTAGACCCCCTTTGACCAGAGCTTTGAAGTCATTGAATCACCACACACACTTCCTCAAAGCAGCAGATCAATTCCTCTGAAGTCTGTCAGCTGAACATTTCTCATCTGTTTTATTCCTCAGTTTGATGAGACCCTGATGGAGAGGCTGTGGGGCCTGACGGAGATGTTTCCAGACACGGTGCGTTCAGCTGCAGAGGTGTCGGCCCAGTGCTCCGTCTCACTGGCCAAGCAGTTTTACAGGTTGGTCTCCCAAGTGTTTTCCTCTCACTATCAGTGCCTAGTTGTGTGTGTGTAGGCTTTCAGGGTGGATCCTGTGATCAAGAGATTAAATGCAACATTCAGGAGCGTTTCAGGGGACTTTGGGGTAAAAGTGAGCTGTGGGGCCCTACATAGAAATAAAAACGACCTCCCCAGGTAAAAAGAAAAAGCATAATCCAAGGAATATCATAATCATAGTATGCATTTATACATAATAACCTTCAACATATTATCTAAAGTTATGAAGCTTTTTAAAGAAAGATCGTAACATGGGGCCTTATTAGAGTTGGACTATGGTGTCCTTGAAGTGTCTACTACAGAGCTGATCATATCATTTTTAAAGGGGTTCTCAGGGGCCCCCTCTCAGCTCCCTGTTCCAACAGCCACTGGTCGTGTCTCTGCATCCAGTTTATCCAGAATCTAGTTTATTAAAGTTCAACAGATTTATTTAGCTGAGTTAAACCTGAGGGATGGATACTTTTCACTGAAATGTAATTTCTTGAAGCTAATGGGGTTGTTGATCTGTTTCAGTTTTTCCCGCTCTGCGCTCTGGATGGGCACCACTTCCTTTATGATCCTGGTGTTGCCTGTGGTGTTTGAGACAGAAAGACTACAGCTGGAGCAGCAGCAGTTACAGCAGCAGAGACAGGTGAGTGTTTGTGTGCATGTGTGTAAAGCAGCAGCTGAGAAAAACGTGGCAGGAATTCCAGCGGAACTGTGAATGTACTTCAAAAGTAGTTTGATCGCACTATGAACATGTTAGCGGAACAACCACAAAACTACATATTGTAAAGAGGTTTTGTCATGAAATTTCACCGCAAATGAAAACCAACAACCTCTTTCCCTTCTAGATCCTTCTAGGACCCAACACTGGGATGTCTGGAGGGATGCCCGGCATGATGCCGCCTGCACCTGGCAAGATGTGAGGCGGGCAAGGAACGACCAACATAAGCCTGACATCTGCTGCTAGCCACACAGCAGGGTCGTTCACAAGGAGAGACAGAGAGACCATGGAGAAGAGTAAAGAACTGCAGTAAAGTTTTGGATTGGCTAATGGATCGGAGGAGGAGCGGGAGCATGTAAAGCATCTCTGACACTTCTCTCTCGCTGTCTCTCCTTACTCCAACATCATGCAGAGACTGATTTCCTGAAGCACTGCTTCTATTTTCTTTTTTTTAAATAAACTGTTATTTCAGCATAAATAATGTAGAGGAAGGCAGTTATAGAGGGATAAGATGAAAGGAAAAAAAATCTTGAGGTTACCAATTGTATGTGTCGGTGTCTGCAGTCTGAAGAACATTAATTTACGTTTGTTGGCACTTCTGTCCATTGTCATGTGTTTTTTCTGCATCCACTTGTATTAGGAGAATAATTTTCAATAACCTGACAGGCAGGTTTGATGAATATTGACAAGTGGAGCAGACCATATTAATTGATAGGAATGTGGTCGACAGAATGGCCTTTTGACATTTTACATGCTAAGTGATAATCTTTACTATGTGGTCATTCTGACTGTACATGTCACATATGTCAAAATGTCTCACTTTAAACTATTCACAGTTATTGGTTTTCTGATGTTTCTCTGGTTTTCTGATCAACGATTGAAAAATTGTTCTGTCCCTCTCCAGCACTAGTGTTGAAAAAAAAATGATTATGTCGGCATTTAAAACGGGCAATGTTTCATTAGTCTGTGGACAAACTTTGATGCTAAATGTCTCAATATTTCCCTGAGAGAGATGTTATGTACTTTTCTCTGCTCCCATTCATATGGCAATTTTCATTCTGTAACATACTGTCCTTCAAGAAGCAAACACATGTCTGTTTTGTGTTCAACATGACTGTGGGAATAAACACCAAATCAAGTGGAAATCCCTGTGTTTGCTACCAGCATTTTGATTGTGCATTTGCTCCCATATGAAGTCCTGCCCAGACAGAACCATGATTTTTTTTTAAATATAAGGGCAGACCTGTACAGTCAGCAATCACATTTTAGACGTTTTGTAATATAATGATAGGCAGGAGTGTTAGATTTCTTCACCACAACAAAATGATTTGTAAATAGCAAATATTTTGTACACAGCTGAAAATATGTCCCTAACATCCCCTGGTAGACACATACATCTGATAACATCAACTGGTTGTAGGCATTAATTAGTGCAGTAGAACGTACACAATATATTCTCCATCTTGTCATATGTTCTAAAATGGGACAGCGTTTACCCTAAAAAAGGCATAGCGATAATGATGTCTGAGCTACTGAATGGTCCACATAGCTTTGATAGAACTGCCATAGAAGCCAGTAGCCAGTCAGATTTACCTTTAGCCTCAGCGTACCCTCAAGTTCAACCTGTATCGTTGATTACAAGGCCAAAACACTTGATGATGCTAATGCGCACAACTGAACTTATGTCCCTAACCTCGACTGGTGGCATCCCACACCTGCTACTGGTAGCTGTTAACGTAAATCGTGCAGAAGAGCTTCAAACGTACAAGGGGTAATCTTCATCTTGTCCTATATTCTAAACTGAATGTCTTTCCACAGTAAACACTCTTACTTGGAATATAAAGAAAAGCAAAGGTACAACATAGAATAGGTGAATGTGATTACCTGAATGCAGGAACCCAGCTAAGCCTGCAACAAAGATACTGATAATTTAATCATGTGCAGTTTTTTATCATGTTATGAATCATTTTTATGGTGT
Organism: Pseudopleuronectes americanus; assembly: GCA_038501795.1. Taxonomy (NCBI): domain Eukaryota; kingdom Metazoa; phylum Chordata; class Actinopteri; order Pleuronectiformes; family Pleuronectidae; genus Pseudopleuronectes; species Pseudopleuronectes americanus. The sequence goes on from CM076735.1 coordinate 6,565,219, forward strand.
TTTATATGTTCAATTAGTGCCAAAAAGTACAACTTTACGGCCGGGTTTTGAAAGTAACATTTATGACCACGTCTCATTCGTTCGTTAATTTCCTGCTGCACATGAATGCATCTTGAGTAAGAGTTTCCCGCCAGGGGCAACAGGAATTTAAAGAGCAGCTAAGCTAACTGTTTAACTTCTATTATTACTGTTGTTTGCCAGCTCACATGTTCCAACTAGATATTGTTGAATGTTTATACTTTTAGTGACGCTCGTATTTATTTTGTGAGCTGCTGAAATACAGAAGCCTGGTGCTAACTTTTAATTAAGCTAATTTTCAAAGGTTAGCGAAGATTAGCTAACTGTTCTAACGCTAACTGTTTAGAATATCTCTGCCACAGTTATTGAATCGGGTAAAACCCACTCTGTCTTTAGACTTTAAACCACAGAAGTGAACATGAAGTCTGCAGAGGATCAGGTTGTTGACGATGACACCGGTTTTCAAGATGAGGAGGTAAGATGCAGCTAACTTGTCTTTTTAATTAGCTGGTATTTGCTAACTAGCAATGGCAGTCCAGAAATAGAGGCTAGAACGGTATTACTAATATGAATATGTTGCGATAAGTGCTGATTACGATCTGTCTGAAATACGCTGAAATCAGGTACAGATGTCGATTGATTTATTGATTGAGTTTTTAATCAGTCATCATCAAACAGGTATAATGAATACAGACAACGGAACAGAGTCTAAACAGACTTTACATCATATATTGACTGAAAAGGCTAAGGCCTATATATTTAAACCTCAACACTTACTTCATCTTGATTTTCTCTGAACAGGTGTCATTCTTCCAAGACCTTGACGTCCTACAGAAACACGGGATTGTGAGTCGACAGCAGCACCTAAGTACACTCATCAGATCCTTTGTCATTTGTCTCAGTAAGCAACTCTCTCTATCCCTGCCCCTCGTTTGACCTCAGAATGTGGCCGACATCAAAAAGCTGAAGTCAGTGGGTATCTGCACTGTGAAGGGGATCCAGATGACGACTCGCAAGGCTCTGTGCAACATCAAGGGCCTGTCAGAGGCCAAAGTGGAAAAAATCAAGGAAGCTGCAGGGAAAATGCTGGTGAGATGGGATTTTCCAGTGTTGATTCTACAACCTGTACCACTTAAAAGATAAAGAGATTAAAAAAAAACACAAAACATATTATATACGTGACATGATTCTCTTAACACTACAGAGTGTTGGTTTCCAGACGGCCTTTGAGTACAGTGCCAAGAGGAAGCAGGTGTTCAACATCACGACTGGGAGCCAGGAGTTTGAGTTAAGATTTTCTCTTATTTACACTAAAAGATTGTATATCATGCCGTCACAAATGATATACCATTCGGGTGGGTGTGGCTCTGGAGGTAGAGAGCGTTGACCAATTACCGTAAGGTTGCTGGTGTGAGCTCCAGTCTGCATTCCTCAGTTTCCTTGGACAAGATATTGAACGCAAAACGACCCCTGAAAGCTGTGTCGACAGTGTGTAAATGTCATGTGATCGAAAAAGCACTTCATATAGTAGCGCTGTATGAATGGGTGAATGGGACTTATACTCTTAAGGGCTGTGAGTTGTCGATAAGACTGGAAATATGTTAGCATTTGTATGAGGTGGGAATTATAGTGTTTTTTTGCGATTTTGCGGAATCATCTCTTACAACATATATCTGTTCTCTTTGCAGTAAGCTTCTGGGTGGAGGTATAGAGAGCATGGCGCTCACAGAGGCTTTTGGAGGTGAGGAGAGTCATTTGTTATCGTTGAACATACGGTGTATAATTATAATTATCCCTCACTTTGCAGCATTGGGCTGAAAACGCTTAACATAATTTCATCATACAGAATTCCGCACAGGGAAAACCCAGCTGTCTCACACACTTTGTGGTGAGTAATCATCTCTTTTTAAAATGTCTGCTCCCACGATCATAATTACACAACACTGTACAAATTATAAAAATTCATAAAACAGAATCTGTGGTGTGTTTCTCCAGTCACTGCTCAGCTGCCAGGCGAGGATTCCTACTCAGGCGGGAAAGTCATCTTCATCGACACAGAGCACACCTTGTATCCTCACAAAAATGAAGCAGTTGAAAACGTTGACCGCTCTAAATACCTCAGACTCACACTACACGACAAACTCAGCTTTAAACAACAAACAAATCAGGAGCCAGATTATCCACAAACTTAAAGGAGTCTATGTCTCCCCTCCATCTTCTCCCTCTATTTTACAACAGCATCATCCAACCCATCCAGGTTTACTGCTCCACCTGTTTATTACATATGCACTCTGTCACAGACCAGACAAAACCTACGCCTATAACCCATACTGCTGCCAACAGAGTAGGTCTTCCCACACACAACTTCTCTGAAGTCAATTCTAAGGCCATTACTCGCATTGCAACCTCAATAGTACATGACATGACTTTAACATAATGCCATCAGGACACAGGTACAGGTCGACAAGATGCAACAGAGCAAACTTTGGCAGAAGTTTAGTAGCCATAGCAGCACTTGACAAAACTTCCTGCCACTAACCGAGCTCTTAACCATCAGTCAACGTTTCATGTCAGTGTTATTAGTGTCTAATGAAACCGTTGTTGGTTTCATGGTTTCATGGGAAGTGGTTTGTGGATGTGCAGTTCTGTGAAACTGAATTTCCTCTCTTACTAACAAAGGTACTGAGAAACTATACCTAACCTTTACATTTATTGTGGATGATGGTTTATTGTCAAATTTACTGAATCCCAGAAAAACCATACAATTACATATGACATGTTTTATATTTCTTGACTATATATTTCTTTAGTGCGTGTAACAATGTAACCATGCTTTCACTTAGTGGACTTTGTCCTTGACTTGTACTTGTATGGTTTCAGTCGTCCAGACAGACTGAAAGACATCGCCGACAGGTTTAACGTGGACCACGATGCGGTGCTGGACAATGTGCTTTATGCTCGAGCCTACACAAGTGCGAACATACAGTACACAACATTTACACCACATCTGTGGTGTGCAAAAGCAGTTTCTGTTGACACTCTTTCTCCTGGTGAGGTTGTCATATTTTGCTGCGTCACTCATTTTTGTGTCAAGTTTTTGAGTTCTCTCCTCAGGTGAACACCAGATGGAGTTGTTGGACTTTGTTGCAGCCAAATTCCACGAGGAGGGAGGAGTGTTCAAACTGTTGGTGAGTAAACTGTAAAGAATGTTGTCACATATTCATCATTCCTTTGGTTTCACTCACTGCAGTGGTTGGAGATCCAGAATAAACAGTTTTGCTTCGTTTTCAAGGGAATGTGGGAAAGTGTTAAAGATCAGGCAGACCAGATTCTAAAAGTAGGATTCCTCCCTGACTTTCAGCCTGTGAGTCTCCTTTTTTCTTTCCTCCTTGATGCCAGATCATCGACTCCATTATGGCTCTGTTCAGAGTAGATTTCTCGGGTCGAGGAGAACTGGCTGAGCGGCAACAGAAACTAGCGCAGATGCTCTCCAGGCTGCAGAAGATCTCTGAAGGTGTGAGAGAGTGGTCTTTATATGTCACACAACCACAGCCCCTTATCTACATACAGATTAAAATATGAATATAGTATAAAAGTCATGCCTCTTATAATTATGATTAATTTAGGATTCTAACCATTCATGATGTATTTTAAGGGCTTTGCTATATGTTTACCATAGAGTACAATGTAGCCGTGTTCCTCACCAACCAAATGACAGCCGATCCTGGAGCAGGAATGACGTAAGACATGGCAAATTAACTCATTCTCCTCTAAATTGTTTTGAACAAATTGTTGCCAACATTTTAAATTCTTCCCTTTTTAAGGTTTCAAGCTGATCCCAAGAAGCCAATCGGTGGACACATCCTGGCCCACGCCTCCACCACACGGATAAGCTTGAGAAAGGGACGCGGAGAGATGAGGATTGCCAAAATATTTGACAGGTAGTTTACAGATTTATTGGAATTTTATTGTGTGAAAGAATATTGTAATGTATAGTTATTTTCTCTCAATTCAAGAAGGAGTGTGTTGACATTTCGATTAATGTCATTTCTAATATTGATAATATTTTTATCAGTATATTTGTTATAAATAATTTTAATTCAGTTAATCGTAGTAATAGTTATTATCCAATTTTTTCTCTCTTAAAGATTTCTTAAATAGTAGATTAGTATTGGCAGATCTGATGTCAAAAGGGGTCCTTCCTATTGGATGTTTTTCCAAATTGTTCAGCAGATGTCCTGAGAGTGTATCTAACATGGTCTGACATTGTTTTTGTCGGTCCTATTGTGGCTTATTTTGGCTCATATCCTTCCACAAAGTTTTGTGGAAATCCTTTCAGTGCTTCGTGCGTAATCCTGCCAAAAAAGAAACGAACGGGGTGAAAACAAAATCGCCTTGGTGGAGGAATAAATAGTAGTTGTTTGACAAGTAGATGCAGGCTCTTCTCTTTGGTAATTAATTACTCTGTGGCTGCAGTTATTTTTAGTTGATGCCCATAATCTCAAAATACCATATATCCACCATTTAATAGTCCTAAAGTAATATTTCAAACCTCTTCAACAACATATTTGCACATGTAGAAATAAGATAAATAAAATAAATCCCCAAATGTTCTATAATTTGATCGATGAAAACATTTGAGTCTGAATTGAACCCTTCATCTCTCCTGTGATTTGCTGCAGTCCTGACATGCCTGAGAACGAGGCCACGTTTGCCATCACCGCTGGAGGAGTCGCTGATGCCAAAGAGTGACAGGAGGAGACGCAGGCCTCAGCCCAGTTCCAGTTCCAACCATTCTAATGTCATGTTTTTGTAATGAATTTATTTATTTATTGAGTTCTAAAACAAACTTTCGCTGTAATCAACTTTGCATGTTATTTATTCTATTTATAGTGTTTGCGTTTCAAAGGTGTTGACATAAAGGAACAAATGAAACCCACAGTGTGTTATGTATTTTGTTATAGTGCAGATCTCTCAGTTTACCTGCAAACAAACAGGACACGTGAGGAGCTGAACCTGATTGTAGGCTCCAGTCAGCAGGTGTCCGCTGCTGGCCTCTAGCGGTGTAGGCAGGACTCTTCAGCGGCTGGTCACCACTTCACGTCGGGCTACAGGATCCGTATGCTCTCCGGTACACGGCTTCACAAAGCAATGGGGACTTCTCAAAACGTGTCACTGAGAGTCTGAAACACACCGGCAACTACACGCGTTCCAACCGAGTCACAGACACCACCCGCCTCTGTCACTGACGGGGAGCTGTCAACTCCGGAGAAAGGAGCCATGGACCCGAGAGACACAGCCCCGGATTCGTGGGAGCTGGAGGAGGATGCCGAGGCCCCAGCTGCTGCCGCGGCGGCGGAGCTCCCGGGCGCCCTAGCCGCCCTCAACGTCAACGCCAGGCCCTTCGTCCCCAACGTTAACGCCGCGGTGTTCGTGCCGACCTTCCTCCATAGCGGCGGCGCGGACATGCCAGTCGCAGACGGTAAGTGGACGCCAGCCCGAAGTTAGCTTAACTCGCTAGCTCGCGTGCTAACCAGGCTAAGTTAGCCTTCCTGTCTGCCAGCGCCTCAGTAATCACACGTCCACCAACTCATCAACAAGTCGGCTCCGGTGTCAGCCGCGTGTTACAGTCGCGCAGGAGCTGGCGGATCCGACAGGAACCGTCACAACAAAGCGTCAGACGTGTCCGACCATGTCTCATAAATATTTATGAAAGTTTTGACACGCTTTGTCCTCTCTCCTCTAAGGTGCCCCTGATCCAGCGGCCGGCATGGACGTGGCGGAGACAGCCGGTACGCATCCACACTTTGCTCCAGGCTCTGCGTGCTCAGGTTATTCATGCACAGATCAGGCCGGTTATTTGTACCACATCACAGTGTTTGGTAACAGACTCAGATCTGTACATGTCACTGCAGCCACGATGCAGGCTGGGAAAGCTTTGACTCTCACATTTAATTCTCTCTAACGCAGTATAACTCACTGGAGCACATTCCGACTGCTTCATGGCACTGGTCCACCCATGTGCACGGGCCCAGGTTTCAATATGATGCAACCCCCACTGGTCCGTGACCAAAATAGACACCTCGTTGGCACGTACTGTTTGTCAAGGGCTGCCTGTCCAAGGCACCGACCTGCTGGATGTCAGTGCGACAAGAATGTCAGTTTCTGCTGACTAGATTAACATTTTGCTGAGTCAGGCTCATTTAAATGCCTGCCCCACCAGTCTGAGCATCTCCACTCCAGTTAAGACAACTGGTTGTTTAAAGCAGAGATTGATCCCTGTAGTTGTAGCATAGAGAGACAGAATGACAAAACAAAACTATCATATACATATAGGAGCACTGGGGACAGAGTCTGTAGGACAGTGTGTGTGGTTTAGAGAAATCTCCCCTGCAGATGTATTCACCGTTATGTTATAATGCTCCCATCTCTCATTTCTCCAAAAGACATGTCCATAACATGATGATGAGGCTGTTGAAAAAGTCGGGGCACAAATGGCCTTCTGAGTTGCCAGTAGCAATTTCCCACCGGCTGATTATAAACTACGAGGCATGGGAAGAAAATGGGCTTTGTGCGCGACTGCTGGGCTGTATAATTTCCTAGTTACGGAATTTGGATGCTTATTTTGGTGTTACCACAAGAACCTGCTTCTTCTGCCGGCCTCAGCAGTTTACTCATGTTACAGGGCTTTGTTTGTTTGTTATATTTAGATGTATTTGTCTGCGCAGCAGAACACCGTGGACGAAGAAATAACAATTAGACAATATACAATGAAGCGGTGTAGCTCTTATTCGATTATTTGTGAAGGAAATTAGACATTGCATATGCAGGTTAAAGTTACAGCTGCCGTAGAAGTTGATGCACCGGAAATCAAATACCTCATTATATTTGCTGCCGTGTAAGAGCACAATCAACAGTTGAGCTTGGGGTGTGGGAAGCAAACAGGGACGGACATCTGATATGACATTACAGTTATTTCATTTAAAGTGTAAAATTCTAAATGTCAGTGTTTAGTTTTTCTTGGGCCTAATTAGTATTTTTAAAGCAGGTTCCTTATAATTAGAAATATTCTGATACCAGTATTGGAAGTGCCTCCGATACTGCCAAAAATAAGTATTGTAATTTTGCAAATCTATGTACCGATCTCAAATCTTTAAAGTATATCAGGTTCAACCAGATAACACTGCAGTTTTCAGTCCAGCCAGTCTCCTGCTCACTGAATTATCCACTAGTCGGCTCCAGTTGTAGTCGTGCAGTAGGAGCTGTAGTGTATCATTAACCAGAGCGAGATAAAATGTCAGCAATTTGATGACATTTCATTGTATCAGATCAGTACTCAAAGTTAAGGTACCACTATCAGTATTTTGTGGGTGAATGGTATCTGAACATCTCTCCCAGTCATCAAGATAAAATTATAATGGGATAAAGGGACATATGTAAGTCCACATAAAACACAAGAATGACCAATAACACCAGTTAAAAGTAACAATGTCTTAAACAAGAGTGAATGATGCTGGTGCAGGAGATTCAGATGAATGAGGGGACTTCACTCTTTCCTATTATGTCTCGCCGGATGTTTGAAGTGTGTATGAGGGGATCTCATGCCAAATTTTTGTGGAAATGTAGTGAAAGTATTCAAACTGGCAGAAATCTCAGTGCTTGAACAAAGTCCAGGATCTCAAATCAATCAACAGCCACTCCTGGTCTGTCTGCAGTTTTTCAGTCCAGCTAAAATTTATATTACGGTCCTCCTCCTGTCTCCAAGCTGCGAAGTTGTCTTTTGGCTTCCTGACATCAAGGAGAAAATCTGTTTTTTAAGGTGTACTCAATGTGTATGGTTCCAGCTGTGGTGGAGAATGGAGGCACGGAGGCCGACATGACCGCAGAGGAAGAGACGTGGGAGCAGAAGGAGGAGCCAGGAGGAGGTGGAGGTGGCGGAGGATCAGACGACCTGGGCACAGGAGCAGAGTGCGAGGAAGGCGCCGCGAAGAAAGAGGACGAGGAGATGATGGAGGAGGAAGAGGAGGAGATGCCAGTACCCAAAATTGCTCCGGCACCGCCAGACGCCCCCAAGAAAGAACATGTTAATGTGGTCTTTATTGGTCACGTAGGTGCGTCTCACGTTTATCTATCTTATGTTATCTGAGGGTGATTATAGAATGTTTGTTCATCATAAAATAATTCTTTTTTTGTGTGTGTCAGATGCCGGCAAATCCACTATTGGAGGACAGATAATGTGAGTAATCAAATTTTCAGTTACATTTTCAATTATCTTAGGGCAGTATTAGGACTTCAGTTTCACTTGTGCCCCAACAATGACTTCTAGCTAAAATGAATATGGCATCGCTTGTATGAAGTTTACATTGTTGTGTGTCCTACTTGTCAGGTACTTAACTGGAATGGTGGAGAAGCGAACCCTCGAAAAATATGAAAGAGAAGCGAAAGAGAAGAACAGGGAGACATGGTGAGCAACATGACTAAGTTTTATTTTCTCCTGCTTATATTTATGTTGAATATGTGTGAATTAATACAAATTCAAATTATGAATTAAAATATGTTCAGGAGCTCTGAATTTGACCTACCATATTTCTTTGAAGCCTTTCAGAATTTAATCCTTGTGAAATTCGATGACATCATTCAATTAAACGTGGAAAAGGAGCATTATGATACAGTTTTGTGAAACATAATAAATTGACATTGGTTGCTACAGGTACCTGTCGTGGGCTCTGGACACAAACCAGGAGGAGAGAGACAAAGGAAAGACGGTGGAGGTTGGCAGAGCTTATTTTGAGACTGAGAAAAAACATTTCACCATCCTCGATGCCCCCGGACACAAAAGCTTCGTCCCCAACATGATCGGTGGAGCGTCGCAAGCTGACCTGGCCGTCCTGGTGAGATGGACTTAACGCTAACTATCCCTAAACCTCACACACAGAGATTAATTGGTATAAATACCCATTAAGTATCTTGTAGAGTTAGAAATGTTGTGTCTACTATGTGTATTAGTAAAAGAAAGAGAGCAATTTTTTGCTAGTTTGCATGAAGAAGATTTTAAGAAGGTGATATTTCTTGTAAATGTTTGTCACTAAATCGTGGAACTGCTTCTGCCGCCTCATTGGTTTGTACCAGGTGATTTCTGCGAGGAAGGGGGAGTTTGAGACCGGCTTTGAGAAGGGGGGACAGACCCGGGAACATGCCATGCTGGCTAAAACGGCAGGAGTCAAGCATCTCATTGTCCTGGTTAACAAGATGGATGACCCCACTGTCCACTGGAGCCTGGAAAGGTGAGCAGGGTCTGGGTGAAAAAAGTTACAGATGATTGCAGATCCCATACAAGTTACATTGTATAATTTATTGAATTATTGAAACAGTTTGTGAACTTCTCACAGGTATGAGGAGTGTAAGGAGAAGCTGGTGCCATTTCTGAAGAAGGTGGGCTTCAACCCCAAGAAGGACATCCACTTCATGCCTTGTTCTGGACTCACAGGTTCCAACCTCAAGGACCCTGTACCTGAATGCACCTGGTACACGTAAGTCATCCCTGTGAATGCTTTTCAATGGTGGTACAGTAAGTCGTATAGGTCGCTTGACAAACCTTAGATGATGTGTTCTATATATAGTAAATCACCTCGGTTTTTTGTCTGACAAAGAAACATAGTGTCATAGAGTCATGTCTTAGATTTGAGTCTTCTGTGTAATTTAATATAGAACCTTAATGTGGACACTGAAATAAGTTATATGCTGTCACAAGTTAGCCAGGGAACAGCAGAGGACACAGTACAGAGGAGAATCAGAAATAAATCATAATAAAATGAATAGACGAATCAATGAAGTAAATTTTTTTTGTCTTTTTCTTTACCAGGGGTTTGCCATTTATTTCCCACCTGGACAGTTTGCCAAACTTCACCAGATCCACGGATGCAGCAGTCAGACTACCAATCGTTGACAAGTACAAGGTGAGCAGCAGGAAGGGTTGATCGTTCTTTGAATAAAAAAGTTTTATCAAGTTAGAAAAAGGACAAATCTGTGAGAGCTTGTCTTCGCCGCAATGTCCTCTTCAGATATGTGGGCGTGAAATGTATTCTGGTTTTTCTCCAATTTGCCCAAAAATGTCCTTACTCCTTCTACAGTTTGTCATTTCCTTTCTGCTTTGGGAACATACTTTCTGACAAACACACACAAGAGCAGTCATTCCTCTTTAAGAAAATCCAGCATCTTGGCATTTGTCTCTGTGTAGATGCTGGAGCCATTAAACACAATCTGTAAGTGGATCAGGTTATTTTGGCTGTGACATTCCCGACATTAATCACTGGCTCTTTACTTTCTTCATATATAATCTTTTTTCCTCACCATCTTGTCTTTTTCTTGTTTAGATACTCCTCTCTCGTTGTCTTTGCCTAAGAGCCTTATGTAGCAGTTAAATGACTAAGAATACTCAACTGGTGGTGACCTAGTATAAGGGGACTATGGTGGACTGGATTCAATCTGTACAGCAAACTTCCAGCAGGCCCACAGAGATGAGAATAAGATGGCCTGATTACTTACTTTGGTTTTAAAATGATGAATGTCAGCTACGATCACTAAATGCTCATTTATGATGCCTTTACGTACGGAATGAAATAACGTCCATTTCAAACAACCTAACTTCCATTGACCACAGACTTCCACAAGTTAAGGTGATTTGGATTGCTCTTTTCGGCGACCTTGGGTATCTTGAAAGGCGCCTTATAAATAAAATGTATTATTATTATTATTATTTATTTATATCATTGTGTGTGTGTGTATTTGCAGGATATGGGCACGGTCATTCTTGGGAAGCTGGAGTCTGGAACCATCAGCAAAGCCATGCAGCTGGTCATGATGCCAAACAGGGTGAGATCTCCTCTGTGTGACTTTACTCGGTCTTCACATCGGACAAATAAAGAGATCACTTAAACGATTAACCTAATTCATCCATTCAAGGCGATACAGCCTAGAGAGGATCTGACCACCTAAAGGATTCTGTTCCATTTCTAAAACCAGACACGTACACTGCTCCACTACGGCAATAACGTCTTCATCACAAGCACTAATACCATTTTGTGTGTGTGTGTGTGTGTGTGCAGCATACAGTGGAGGTACTGAGCCTGCTGAGCGATGATGTGGAGACGGACGATGCAACTCCAGGGGAGAATCTGAAGTTGAGGCTGAAAGGCATCGAGGAGGAAGAAATCCTGCCTGGGTTTATTCTCTGCAGCCCCGACAACCTCTGCCACTCCGGTCGCACCTTTGATGCACAGGTAGAGAACCCAAGTCTCTGCACGCTGCAGTTCTCATTGTACATGTGAACTGCAGCGTGCACACACACACCCCAGTAGGGACCTGTTTGATGTGGAGCATTTCAGTGATTTGGTTTATTGTCTAGTGCTCAGAGCACAGAAGCTCGTTAGAACCACAGACTGTATACAAAGTTGGAAGACATGACAGCTCCCTAAACTTGAAGCCATTCACTTTCACTGCCCCCTGTTGGCTGGCTGCAGTTAAGGTCATTAACCCTGCCATGACCAAAATAAAAAGTCAAAGGACACGTTAAATAGATTATTTAGATATATGGATTATAGAAATTTGGAGAATGAGGCGTGGAAATATTTAGCCTCTAATTCTCTGAACTGTGTGGCCTCTGGCACTAATCGTTTTATCAAAGGACACATTTTACTCGCATGTAGTACATTGGGGTTTTAGTTTTAGACTTCTTTTCACAATATGTCCTGTAATGTCACTGTTAGACAATTTTTTACTGATTGTGATCTCTGATTCAAAACATATATCTGTATGTTTCTGATTCTTTCGTTTCAGATCGTCATCATTGAACACAAATCAATTATTTGTCCTGGTTACAATGCAGTCCTTCACATCCACACCTGCATTGAAGAAATTCAAATCACAGTAAGTCTCTGATCTCTTTTCTAAGCTGTTTCCTCAGTGTTAATTTGTCATTGTTAGTGCCACCGTGCATCTTTGACCTGAGTGATCTGTGGTTTTAACTCTTTAAATCCTGTCTATAGGCCTTAATCTGCATGGTGGACAAGAAAAGTGGAGAGAAAAGCAAAACACGACCGCGCTTCGTAAAGCAGGACCAGGTCTGTATCGCAAGGCTCCGGGCAGCAGGGGTCATCTGCTTAGAAACCTTCAAGGACTTCCCTCAAATGGGACGATTCACGCTGCGAGATGAAGGTAAGGACACTGTGGGTGGGTATAAAAAACGGTTTTCAGGCCTGCGTTGAAGGCCAGAGATTTTCCTGATATTTTCTGGAGGATTCTGAGAGCCCACAGTCGTTTACGTCCTGCCAGCCCTCTTCATATGTGAAAGGCAGATTTCAGGAAAATGTCTGTAACCAAATTTCAGGACTGTTTCCAAAGTTCATTTCTTTAAAGCAGCTAAAGACACTTTGAGAGGTTTTGTCTGTAGTTCTGAAAGATAACGTAAAATATTTTTACGACTGGTTTATAAGGACATACATGATACAGCAGAAACCCCTATTGCTACATACCTATTTTTACCAAGTTCGGAAAAACTAAATGCACATAAGTCTTGTATCTCAGTGTCCATCCCTATGTTCATTCACATTCTCCTCCTCTAGGCAAAACCATCGCCATCGGCAAAGTGCTGAAACTTGTGCCAGAAAAGGACTAAATGCAACGATGGAGCCGATGCAGCCTGCATGGAGTTCTTCCACTCGTTACCAGAGGAGAAACGCTGCTAGAGCCACCCCAAACAGCCACTCTCTCTTTACACACAACTATGCTGAAGAGAAGGACAAGGAGCAAAGGAGGAGAATAAAAATGTTTGTCTAATAAAGGAAACAGGACTGAATCAGTTTTTATGATGATGAACAATATGAAACGAGAGACCAAGTCCAGTGTGTCAGCTTTCTCATATTGAGAGCTCAGCTATGCCACTAATGTAGCTACACGTCCCCCTTCTGTACTGCCATGGTTAACCGTGCTGTCGGCTGGCCACGCCATTTGTTTTGAGAATGGAGATGGATGCAGTGTTATTGGGTTTGGGGAAGAAAACAGTCATAAGCTACAGAATGATTTCATATTGTGGATAAGAGCAGAGTTAGCCTGTAATTCTAATTTGCAAAGTCCATCACCCTTTTTAAAAGAGTGGGACAACGTATCTGATGGAGGTTATATTTGGTTTAAGGATTGGTGTACCTAAATGTCTTAGTTTGGTTTCTCTCTACATGTGATTGGTTAAATTATGGATTGAGTTCACACACACAACTCTGATGAACCAAGGATAAAAACACTCATACAAACAGACACACGCAGCTGTTACATAACATGAACCGGAAATAAAGATCAACCTGCAATGGAAAGGTGTATTTTTTGGTTTCTATCCTGACAATTTATTGTAAAATTAGTAAGCTTAAGGAATGTCAAAATATGAACAGTTTTTCTGATTTATTTCTGATGTTGAATTTTTTCCAATCACCAATTATTCAAGATATTCAATTAAAGAGCAATGACACATCAAGTTTTCAACAGGAGGCAACATTTCATCAAAGGATGTTCACTACCATTTTCTTTATCTTTATCAGTAGTGCTATGTACAAACAAGGCAGATGTGTGCTCCCATAAAAAGTTCAAGGAGAAGACATAAAAAAATATATTTACATTAATAAATAAACATTAATACAAAGAATATTTATAAAATTATCCTTTTTTGTGTATTAATTTTCGCTGAGGTGATCATTGTATAATTGAATAGTTGTGTCACTTATTAAGCAAGAAATGGTATTATTTCCCATCATGCAATGTGTTGAATTTGTCTTTATGGATTAAAGTCAACTCTTCTGTCACCGTGTCCAAAATATGTGATGACATATCTACACTCTTCACTTCAAGAATACATTTACCTGGAATATAATATAAAACATCCATTATTATTGCTGCAAGATTTCTTTTACTTTTATTTCTTTTCTTTAGTTTTCTTCTTTCAGTATGTTTATTATTGCACTTTATAGTCATAATTTGTAGCATGTTCACTACAAATAAAGTTTGTTTTGAATTGTGTGACGTTGCCTCTCCGGTTTGCGCATGCGCGGCGGCTCACACGTGAAGGAAGCAGCATGGCGGACAAACCAGACGTAGCGTTAGACCGGACTCAGGTAAAAACTATTTTTACGTAGGTCATTTAAACTCCTGATACAGAACATGACGTCGAATAAAGGTTTATAGGATTGCGATGAATTACATAGTCAGGAGTCGACAGCAGCCATTAGCTAGGTAGCATTATCCGGCTTGTTTGGTGACTGCATTAGCCTCGAAGCTAATTCACAGAACGAGGAGCAGGCGGCTGGAGTTTGTTTGTTGGTTTCGTGTCGTGTTTCTTTTTTGGTGTGTAACTCTGGAGGTCGTGTGTCCGTGCTCAGGTGAAAAAGGCCGTTCAGGCTCTGCAGGCTTTCCTCCAAACAAAGTCCACCAAGGACTCCCTGCTGCTGGACGACACCCAGCACATGAGCCTGCTCTTCACCTTCTGGAAGATCCCCAAGGAGGCGCAGACCATCCGCATGTGAGTCCCACTCTCAGGAACTTCTTTGTGTAGCTGTTGTTGTTGTTATTGTTGTTGTCACTGGTGCTGACGTTTGTTCTCCATCGCCCTCAGTCCTCTGCCCCATGGTCAGCGCACCGACTCGGAGGAGGTCTGCCTCTTCACCAGAGACGAGCCCAACATGACCTCCGAGCAGACACAGAGGTTCTACAAGCGGGTGCTGGAGGAGAAGGGTATCAAGAACATAACTGAGGTATTCATCTGTCAGGAGTCCGACTGGTCAGACCTGGTGTTCACATGAGTCCTGATGTGGTCTTCTGGGATCACTTATGATAGGATCGGAACATATGTTATGTGTTCTTAAAGATCAAATTTGGGGGGCTGAATGATTCAACGAGGTGCAGACCCTTTTGAAAAACAAAATTAAAATTTTTAAGTGGTTGAGAGTGTTGATATTGTGGTGATGCCTCAAACACATCAACACATGTTCATTGAGAGGACGTCAGCTGAGTAGGTGGTCCTTCTTTCAGATGTGGCCCTGGATGCGTTTATGTTCACCCTGCCAAAAGACACTGTCCCCTTGCATCCCAGACCACCTCAATGTGGCTTGAGTGACCAGATCTCAGGACGCATTTGGTTGCGTTCAAATCTGGTATCAGATGTTGATACCAGATCTAAAAGCTGTTAATAATTCTTGCAGGCAGTGCATTGGTCCACAATTAAACCTGTTAATGTTGAACACGTGCATCTCTTTCTTTGGCAGATCATCCCCTACAAGGTCCTGAAGACAGAGTACAAACCGTTTGAAGCTAAACGCCGTCTGTTAGGAAACTTCGACATGTTCTTGTCCGATGACCGCATCCGGCGCCTGCTGCCGTCCCACCTCGGAAAACACTTCTACCAGAGGAAAAAGTAGGAGCCCTCCTTTCTTTCACACTTTAAAAAATAATCATATTCATGCTTTCTTTCTAAGCAAATGGGAGACTGTGTGATGCTATTGACGTGACGTAGTTTCTGCTGTTTGAATTTAGAGTTGACTGCTCCAGTACAGAAAGACTAAGGAGAATATGTCAAAGTTTACCGGTCAAATGATTAAATCTTGAATCGAGGAGCGAATCATAAAATGGTTGTCAGTCACACAAGGTAGTGGAAAATGTCCTGATGTAGCTCATTAAGGTCATCAATGAAATTCTTTGTTTATATCTATTATTCACAAATTACAATTTGTGTCATAGGGTTTAACAAGGTGCTGCCGCCTCTGTCTTTGACCGTCAACAAAAGGAAAAACTACTATTAACTATTAACGGGGGAAACGTATAAATCTCAGAAAGCCAAAAAAACATGCATAGATGCATGCATTGAACTCCTGAATATATTCTGGAGGGGCTGTATGTGAGAACGCAGAAGTGGGTTACTCATGGAGAATGTCTGGAAAATTCAGTTTCTATAAAGGCAACTGCCACTATCCACGATTAGTGAGTTATAGTATAATGATGTCCTGCTAATTCAGTTGTAAATGACTAAAAGGATATAATCACCTTCCATTTAGATAAATGGACCGATAAAAAGCTCTCTTTAAAGCATCAGTTCACATTTTGTACTAAACTGAGTATTTCTCTGCATACTTAGGGTTTTGTATGTCTGGATGAGTTTGTTCTGTAGCTTCAGTTCCTACATTGTTCCTCTGTTTGTGTGTCTACCAGGGAGCCACTGTGTGTGAACCTGCAGAGCAAACATCTGGCCAGAGACATCCAGAGCGTCATCCAGGGCACCTACCTGAAGGTGACCAACAAAGGCAGCTGCTGGTGAGTCGTGTGTATGATCAGCTTTATGTGCACGGTTAACCTCGGTGTCGCTGCAACATGGAAGGAAACCAGAGTCTGTTCTGAAGGTTGTCAGAATGTCGTCCTGCACTTGAATCCGCAGCACCTCATAGCAACCCTGTCGATTCTGTGCAGTGTTTGACACGGGTCACGCGGGTGCCATAGAGACGCAACGTATGACCAGATGCTCTTCCTCTTCCCGTGGAACCCGTCTCTACAGCTTTGATACACAATATTTAATCTCAAGCTCACGTCAGATAGGATAATAACAGCATCCTATTGCAAGTGCTTTCCCCACTGTCACTTTTACAATGTCCCAGTTTAACCCTGTGGTTGTCCTGTGTTGCAGTATGGTTCGCATTGCTCACTCCAGCATGACGGCAGACGAGGTGACAGAAAACATCGAAGCTGCTGTCAAAACAGTGGTGGACAAAATCCGTATGGTGAGTCTGTTCAGCCACAGAGCTGTCCTTGGTTTTCATCAGGGTCGGTCAAGTCAGTTGGACATTAAGGACTGAGTAGGGTTCTCTGCAGGTTCTAAAAATAAGTCATCTTTTAAAAGTCCTTAGTATGTTAAAATATTACGCACTTCAATATGTTGAGGTATCTGTTGATCTGTCCACACAGATTCTAACATGGAAATGATATGTGATCGGTTTGGCTGTGGTAAAGTGAAGTGCCTAAAATGTGTATTTTTTCAAATGACCAGTAGAGGGTTTGTTTGTTTGTAAAATCTCTAAAATAAAATAAAATGAAACCTACTTATACATGAATAGACATTTTCATAAGGAGCGTATGATCTCAATCAGGAGTTTCAAGTCTTACACACCACAGCATGATGTTCATTTAGTAAATGATGGTCCCATTTAGAGTCAAATAGACAAAGTATGTTATGCATTGAGGTTTGGATACCATGTAGGTGCAGGGTACCTGACATCTCAGTCAGGCTCCACCCACTGGCTCCTCCAAATCTGGTTACTTCTGGTTTCAAAGATTGCGCTAGACAAAATGCGGAAGTCCTTCAAATAGGCAGCTCATTAAGCAATGTGTGACATGTCACAGCGGGTTACCACTTTGTTTTGACTCATTCTTTTATTGCTTTTGCAGAAAGGACCAATGATGAAGATCATCCATTTGAAAAGTCAATCGTCAGTGGCCCTGCCCATCTTCACCTCTGACCTCACACACACCAGCGTGCTGCAGCAGGCAGAGAAAGATGGCGAGACTCCGAAGAAACCGGTGAGAACAAGTTTATCCTCAAATCCTCATCTTGTTCCACAGCTGAAATGAGAGAGAAATGACCAGCATGTGTGTGTTTGTGAATGTCAGAGAGGAGCAGCAGCTAAAAAGCAGGCAAAGAGAAAACAGAAAGGCGGCACAAAGCAAACAGATGCGACCACAGAGGGGGAGGAAGAAATCCCACAGCTGGTTCCCATGGAAACACCAACCAAGAAGCCTAAACTGGAGGTCAGTACTGTTCAGGGCCTGGATTTAAAAAAAAATCTTAACTTTTGAATGTTATAACTGATGTAGCACCTGCTTGTTTTGACTGTTTTTTTTTAGAAGCCGCTGAAAAAGATGCCGCTGGGGAAATCTCCCAGACCCGCTATGAAGAAAGGAAGAAAAGCACCGGGAAGAAAAGCGCCGGGCAGACAGAGGAAGACGGGCGGCAAGCCCGAGTTCAGAGGGAAAAGGAAAGGGATTAGAGGGAAATGAGTCCATGAGCATGTTTTTGTACATTACCCTCAAAACACGGACGTTTGAAAGTTATACAGGAGCTGATAATTCAGAGAATGGTCTATATTCTAAGTCTGTTTGTCTGTGCTCGAGGGAACCGGATTATAAAGTTTGTTATCTGAAATGGTCTTTGGCTGTGTTTTTGTAAAAAAATTTCATGGGGGTGGTCCAGGTGGAGAAAACAGTGAGCCAATCATACACACTAGAGGCGTTAACAGGGACAACAGCAGGGACATACTAGGACCAGTTGCTGCTGCTCGTGCTGGCATGTGACGTGTAATTTATCTTCATACATGTTGCAGCATCAGCTTGAAGTGATTTCACTCTTTTATCTTTAGCCCTTTTCAGCTCCAACCTTCCTCTTTCTGTTTGGATATTGTCCATTTTGCTCAGTGACTATCTACTGCAAAGCAATGGCAACCAAATTCTAATTTGAATTTTGCATGGCAGCCCAGAGTGTGACACACTGCGGATGATGATGATGACAAAACCCAGAAATTAACCATATTAATTCAAAAGTCTCCGTGACGCTCGAAAACTGAACAAGTTCATACTCAGAATAATATAATTAACACCTGGAAGTTTTGACCGTGGTCACATTATGGAGAAGTCTGTCTTATTTGCATAATGGAGTCTGATAAGAGCTTTTACAGTGTTGTGACATCGACAAACAACAGTTACCAGCTGCTTGACAACCAAAGCCCTGACTGAAGATGCAAAATTGGAAAAAATGCTCCAAACTGTTTATAGATCAGTACATAAAACTATTTCGTTTCCAAATTCTGGCTGGGGTCGGATGTATGATGTATTTGGCCAAATAATCTGTATAAATTGTTTTATACAGTGTTTGGTTGCAGTGCTTCTTTGTGCCGATTGGAAAGTATTCTTTATTGTGGTATAGTTCCACCTGTCAGACAAAGAAAAGAGATAAAACTGATTCACATAGTTCAAACTTGAAAACACTTCAGCATATTATAGATACTATGAGATGAGGACTCACTAAATACTGATGAAAACATTTAAGTGTCATGTCGCTCTAATAATGGAGTAATGGGCCTTATTTACATCATGTTTTTCTAATCTTAGCAACGACTTTAAATGCAGACTGGAGGTTTTGAACTGATCATCTAGGACACAAATTAGCTTTTAAATAACATTTTTGATGTTTCATAACCCAAAATATGAATGAATTGAAAAGATAACTGATTAATAATTATCTTAAATAATTAGTCGTAGTAGCCCCTAATATGATTATGAAGTCAATATTTATAATATACAAACTGTATTGTACTAAGCTTCTTTTTAACACAATGACATGATCATTTTGTGGTTCTATTTCATCATAAGATCACAGCATCAATTCGGCCTTCATCCTGTATGTTTGTTGTTCAACTTGAACTGTTGGTACATCTTTTATGTGCTGTGTCATGCATGAGCCTGGAGAAGTGCTTGCTCACGGTAGAGCTGTGCATGTATATCTGCTGATGTATCAGGTGACATGTCTATTGTTGATGGGACTGTGCAGCTGCTGCCTTCTTCTTGTATGCAATAATTCTATTTAGACATAATTACATCCTGAAAATGACACACTTCAATGCCCTTTGTGTTGAAAATGTATATGTTTTCCTACATTTGAACATAGAGCAGGAGGTGTAATGTAACAAGGTGAGTGGTGACGGGCCTATCAGTGGTGATGACATTGTTGTCAACATGGGGGGGCTGGGTCTGTCTATTCATCCTCTGCTGGGTGGGTGTGGTGGAGCATCTGGGATTACAGGGTGTTCACGGGAGAACAAGAGACGCATCATGCAGACACGTTGGTCGTACAGGTGATCGAGCTCCTGATCAGGACTGGCCAAACAAGACGGATCGAGACAGAAGTAAAGAGGAAGGTTATTGACGTTGAGTGGTTGTTATTTTTATTATTCATGTGTTAAACACAGGGGGACTTTAGAAACAACCATGGAATTAACTGGAGAAACTTCGTATCAAGATGGGGGTCAAAGCCTCTGTCCAGATCCGGACCCTCACTCTGGCTCCTCTCCTGCTCTGGGGTGGTCCTACCTCCACAAGCCCATCATAGTGTTGGTGATGGGATCTCTGATGTCTGCTGCAGGCGGACTCCTCTTCCTGCTCCAGTCGACGGGGGTGACTGAAGGCCCCCGCTCCGTGGCCTCGGCCTGCATGACCATCGGGCTGATGTTTGTAGTGATGGGCCTGGTGTGGATCCCAGTATTGAAGGAGAAGCAGAGGCGGAGAGGGTTTAGAAGATGGGACTGACCCATAGACTGTATCTGGACTGATATGAAGTAATGATGAAAGTTGAGGGAGCTGTGGATGTAAAGTGGCTGATATTTCTATAGGATTCTAAGACAGGAGGGTCAACGAAGCAACAGTGGATGTAGCTGGAGAGACTTAATGTCCAGACCCTCACCCATGCTCAGCTCTGGCCCCAGGATGGTGCTATACCATAAACGTCTCATCATAGTGATGGTGATGGAATCTCTGATGTCTGATGCAGTTGTGACTGAGGCCTCCCGCTCTGTGGCCTCGGCCTGCGTGACCTATAGGGGGGATGTTTGGTGTGATGGGCCTGGTGTGGATCCCCATGCTGGAGAAGAAGCTCTGGCAGAAATGGTTGAAGCCCCCCAGATGAACCTTTTAGAAGATGGTAATGACCCCTTGATGTGACACTGTTGTTGTCACCGATAACGCAACCTCGAAACGTCCAATGCAGTCGCAGAGCTGGTGCTGATAACCGCTTGTGTACATTGTACTTTGACCAGTGTTGCTGCAGGTCAGCTCATTTGTTTCTGTCAGTCAGGCAGGATCACACACACACCTCACTGTCCTGCACCTGCTGCCTCAGACATCTGGATTCTGGTCTTCGGTGGACCCCCACTGCCACCATGTCAACATCTGTACAGGTGGAGCCCGTCACGGAGACGAGCTACCAAGGAGTCGGCCGCTGCAAGTGCTCCTTCTGGTTCGCCGTGGCCCACGACATACTCGGCGTGTTCATCATGATGGTGGGGGTGTTCGGAGGGCTGGTGGTCCACGACCTGTTTGTCTACGCCGGGGCCTTCGTCATCTTCCTCAGCCTGATCTGGTGGGTGTTCTGGTACTCCGGCAACATCGACGTGCCGCCCGAGGAGCTGGAGGACGACGTGGGCCTGATCAAGCTGAGGAACCGGAGCCTCGGCCGGGCGGTGAGGCGCATGTCCAGCCGCTTCAGGAACTCTCTCAGGAGGAGCGGCCGGAACACAGACGTGGGGCTCTCCACTATTTTCGACAACACCATCACCTTAACACCTAAAGAGCTGCAGATAGAGACACTGTCCATATGAACTCATCCATCGCGGCCGCAGAGACAATGAACTTGGATCTTTATGTTTGTTTCACCCGCTCGTCTGTTTATTTTGCTGAAAGTGTTTCTGTGTTTGCTGCAGTAATGATTATACAGCACTGAAGTCTTGTCTAGATAAGATCAACATGTTCTTATCTGGCTGATAAGAGGAAAACTTTGCACACTTTGACTCTGATTCAGACGCCACGGCTTTCTAATCTGTCACTAATGTTGTATTTAGTCAGGTTTGGTTGATCACAGACTTTGACGAGGTTCTGCTTATTTATTTGAGGTATGCATGTCAATTAAAATGTCATCATCTCTATTGTATCACCTGTCAAACAGATCAAATACAGCTACGGTTTAAAAAAACACCAGCTTTCTGTAACTTCACTTAAAAGTTCCAGGAGGTTTCAAGAGTTTTATAGTTATGATGTACTTTTTTGTGATCATTGTATTCTTTTCACTAATAAAAAAAGAGTTATTTAGTTTTTATTGTTATTAAATCCAATTAAATAACATTGCAAATGCTTTTCTAAGGGTAAGAAAGGTGGTTGTGTAACAGTAACACCTTCCTTTAAGAAAGACTTGAGGTGCCAGTAAAAAGCTGATTTTGGGACTGAGATGAAGCATTTACAACCTCATGCTGTTATAACATAGAAACAGTGTGTGCTTTAAGTCAATACATTTTTTAAACAAAGAGGAGGTGACCTCTTATTGATCTTCTAGTAAAGGTGCATCAGCTGTAGTAGACCTGATGGACTGTAAAATTAGACTGAGTTGATGTGAAGTATCAGAATGAGGCCTCAGAAGCAGAGGTGCTGATATTAAAGCAAGAGTAGCACAGTATTTGTAATAATAAGCATCGGGCATCTAATTCAAATTCTCAGTCTTCTCCTTTTATATTATAGGGTAAATTATACAGATTGGAGCTCTGGATTTTAGCCAATCCAGTGAATGGATGAACTAAAAGTACTTTATTATGTTAATGCTTGGATCCTGTACACTCACTGTTGCAATAAAGCAGTTCTGCCCAATGATTCATAACTTGGTGATTTTGCCCAGGGAATTTTTTTTAAAAGAATTAAATAAAAGAAATAAAAACAGATTATATAAGATTATTATTCGGTCTGCTTCCGTATATGTGTATGTTTATACATAGTAAATAAATAATGAACAAAAAATGTATTTATAAAATATGTCAAATTATGATGTATTCTCACTCTCTATCCTCTCCAAGTAAAATAATAATAAAATAATAATACTATATTTTTTAAGTGTAATTATTATTTATACTGTTGCATTATGTACCGTATATATATATTTTTTTAATAAAATGTTTTTCAAATTTTATTTAAATAATACTGAATTAATCGTATTATTACGGCTCTAGTAAATAAATAAATCTGTAGTCCCGAACCTCTATGACTACAACTCCCGTCATGCCGCAGATGTCATATGACATCATGTGTTTGGTCATGTGACCCTGACACAGCTCAGTGTCCGCTTCTCTGTGCTCCTCTGTGTTTCAGGCTCTAACCTGCGATCAGCTGGTGTGTGTGTGTGTGTGTTTCCGCAGCTCCTCGCCTCACACACACACACTGCTGGATCTCAACCATCAGCCTGGGTCCCCGTCATGAAGTTCACCGGCTCTCTGCTCTCTCTCCGGCTCCTTCCTCCCACACCGTGACACACTCTTCCTCAACCGGCAGGCCTCTGCGCTCACCGAGGGAGATCCGGTCCCACACGCCGCGCCAGGGTGGGTGCAGCTCGGCCAAAGCGGCAGCATGTGCCCGGTCCTCGGCCGAGCCTGAGCTCCAAGCGAAGCGACGCGACTGAGGGATGAACCACACGAGCTGTGTCCTGGAAGTCACCGGCCCCACAGTCTGTCTGCCACGATGAACGGTGAGATCTCACTGTCATTCACACACACACGACATGTGGACCCGTGCACGGCAGAGCAGCTTCAGTCATGCATGATGACATGAGGGATTTCCTGCTGACTGGTTCAGAACTGGCTCCACGATGTCACCACACAATGTTTACACCCTGCAGACTGTATTTCCGGTGTTTTACTACCTTTCATATTCATTCTTATTTCAGCTTTTTGCTCCAGGGAAAATAAAAATCCTCTCAGCATCATTCAAACACTCTTACTCAGGTTCTGAGTGCTCTTTATGACAGAGCCTATGACAGAGCCTATCGAGGACCATATATACAAAAAAATGTTTTATCGTTAACACAGAAATCACACCAGGGCTCCAGACTAACTTTTTACACTGGCTGCACTGGTGCACCGAACTTTTTGACATAAAGTTTATGTCGACATATTTGATCCTCATACTGTTCAGATCCTCTGTGAGAAGCTGTGTAACACCTCACTGGATCATATTGAAGTGGCATCAAGACACAAGAAGTTAATAACTCATTAAGTGTCAAATCATCAGACATTCAGGCCACACCCCCACATACCTAATTAAGTTCTTCATGCTGGTTTGGTCACAAGAGAAAATCATGGGACCAACATTTCATGTGTTGTGGATCCAAAATAAAGTAGATTTAATGAAATTTCAACTTTTTTGATGGTGATGCTTTCCCAACATGGAAAGTAGGGTCATTATGACTGATTATGTATTATATATAAGGTTTAATCAAAATAGTTTATAATGTCATGAAGACCTTCAG
This sequence comes from Pseudopleuronectes americanus, assembly GCA_038501795.1. Classification (NCBI taxonomy): domain Eukaryota; kingdom Metazoa; phylum Chordata; class Actinopteri; order Pleuronectiformes; family Pleuronectidae; genus Pseudopleuronectes; species Pseudopleuronectes americanus. Next base: position 6,589,367 of record CM076735.1, read on the forward strand.
AGAGTTTGGTCTTAGTTTTTGTTAAAAATCTTTGCAACACTGGACTGGCAGACTTAAACAATATCTATAACACTATACAAACCATAGATGTGAATCAGAGAAATTATGTAGTAATAAACATTGAAGCCCCACATTATGGAATTCTAGATGCCAATTTTTGTTTTAATCTATCAACCATTTGTTTTTACCAAAAACCGAAAGATATAAAATGTACAACATGGGAGCACATACCTCATTAACATATATTATCACTTTATCAATATATTGGATATAAATATATTGAGATCATATACCTTGGGCTAGATGATATGGCCACAAATAATATCTTGATGAAAATATTCATGTTAGTTGATAAAATTCACATTATTATTTCTGTTCAGTTTAAAGACTGTTTTCACCTGAGTGAAGGTTTTTAAACTCTTTATGACCAGAGAATGACAAACACTTGATAACAGAACATTTTATAAATATGAGGTGGATCAGTTATACCTCCCAAGTTTTCACTGTGCATAAGCAATATATCAATATATTGTACTTTTGTTACATTTCTGCTGAAAATCATATTGCAAACTGTGTTTTACTACAAGAGACACCATTTCTTTCCTCTCCTTATGAACTTGCAGAATCGATACAAATCAAGTGTGCAGTTAACATCAGTAATTTTATTTATCTGTCTTTAAACCCTATTTGTGTTGTCTCCTGTGTGTGTGTGTGTGTGTCTTCGCTGCTGCAGGCCCTCAGCAGAGTGATACCAAGAGACAGCACCTCCTGGAGAGGCTGCTGGACGCTGTCAAACAGGTGAGTTTCTCTCTCCGAGTCACATAAAAGTCACGTATGGCCACATTTAGTACTGCAGCTTGAATGGGAGAAGGAAGCATGTATATATTTTGTTTATTAGCGAAATCTGTCACTTTCTTCTTTCAATCAATGTTGTTGTTTAGAAGTGAACATGCAGAGAAAGCAACAGTTACAGTTCCATAAAACTGCGTCTGCATGATTTAGAAATAGTTCCATATTAGTAGAGTGACATATTTCTCTGTAATGTGGAAATGGATGATTACATTAAACCTTTACTTCCCTTATCTACCACAGAGTAAACAATATAATGAAATGAATCTGATCCAGACGTGCAACTTTGCAAAGTTCATCTTCTTTTGAATAAAGTGCCAAAATGTTGGGTAAATTTATTAAGCAAAATAAATGGTTGAATCCAAGTGTTATTGTTTGTAGTGTGGAAAGAAATACAGCATTGATAGATGTTTCTGATGTGTTGACCTTTCCTCATACATAGACAGAAAGAGAAAGTAAGAAGTGCAGGTATCAGGTCTCGTCTGGATCTGCATGACATGCTGGTTCAAACAGTAACTGAGATCAGAGCTGCATATTAGACATATAAAGAGTAAAAAAGAAAACCCCTAAGTTTCTGCCAACCTGTATCATTGTGTTAGTTGGGGTACAATTATTCAGGTGATGCATTTTCCTGCTGTTTCTCTCTCATGTGCTGGCAGGAAAAGTTCTGGGAAATTCCCAAAGCAACTGAGTCGGCCATTTACGTTTTAACATGTCTGAAAGCAGCTTATAAAGACACACATGTACAGTATATCAAGCAGATTATGCTAAAAAAACTTGTAAAATGAGTAATAAAATAAGGACACAGCACAACTACAACTGTAGATTAAGACATGTTTGACTGTCTTATAAATATTGTTTTATGGAATTAGAGAAGGAATCCTTTAATCTGTTCTCTGCAGTTCTGGTCGTAATCAGGACAGAAGACTACTGGTTGTGTCATATTATACAAACAAAATACAGTGTTTGTTTTGTGGCTACTTCAGGGCCCCTGAAATATTAGAAATGTGTTTATTGTGTTCTGGGTTTGAATGCTGAAGAATGAGCTGTTACTTGGGCAGCGTCTAACATCCCCCCCCCTCATCTCTTCACAGTGCCAAATTCGCTTTGGAGGAAGGAAAGAGATCGCCACCGACTCAGACAGCAGGTGAGAGGAGCCGCCTGTTTCCGAGAAGTTCAGTGGGTTGTATCTGAATCTCCTCAGCAAACACACAGGGGCTGTTTGGTTGACGTGTGCAGGTCCAGGTCACTTGACGCCGTGGTGTTCCAGTACATGTTTGACTTGCTGCAGCTGCAGCCTCTTCTGTGCAGTGATCTGAAAAATGTGCCCAGCTTGAGGAACACTGTCTTAACAAAACAAAACAGAAAATGGAGAACGTCTGATGTTGAAACAGTATATTTTATTACATTTAAGCAACAAGAAAAATTAAAAGAATGATTTACTGTGGAACAAAATGTCTAAAAACAATTAGACTTATGTTAAATATTTTGTTGCCTTGTGTACAATATCAACAATGTTCATTCTCTAAGAAGTTCTCAAATTTATTCAAGTTAACAGTTGTATTGGTGTCTCGTAGTAGATCACAGTTAGTCACTGCCGTTTGCTGCATAACGTGAAAACAATTGACCTCATCTATGAACATTTATTGTGCCTGAGTCATGTCAGGTATAAATATTAGGGACAGCAACTCCCATGATCCCACACTGCTTCATGTTATCAAACTAGTTGTTTTGATTTTTGATTTCGTCTTGATTGGGAGACCCCTAGTGGCCAAAGTTACATTTTGTAGGTTTATTTTATGAAATGCAAGACGAGTAAAATAAGGCGTTTATAAAAAAAATTGGTTTACCAACTGTGTTTCATCAGACTGTAGTGATACATCATCATCATCATCAAAGTTTCATATTTGATGCTTCTCAGAACTCACAGTAGTTTGTAACTTTTATAATTACCATTCAAAATGTATATATTTATGTGTTGTAACCAGAAAATTTTGATCTCTTTAAAGGTGCCATTTAAAGGAATTAACTGTGCAGAATGGAAACATATGAAAATAATGTTGACAGTTTTTTAACTCTGTGGTTGTTGACATCCTCTTGATTTTATCTGAAAACAAATCCACTACCCACTAGGCACTTTGTAAAGGCCAAAATGATCTAAATCAATTCCCTATGAGAGAGAGGGCTACATGTGCAGATAGAGAATTTGTGTGTGTGCAGGTGAACATCCTGTAGTTAGTGCAGCGAACTAAATCACGGCATCCGCAGTTTATTTTTAAACATTTATTTAAAAAGACCATCAGGAACATCCGCCCTGTCCATTGTATGACTACTGGAGCTTTAAATGGCATCTGAAAACACAAGCGATGGACACACTCCTTCCTACCACTGTATCTGTAAGTGTTAAAGGTAAGAGTGAATAACAAACCCTCTCCTCTACTCTTTTCCTCTGCAGAGTGATATGTCTGTGTGCACAGTTTGAAGCGGTGCTGCAGCACGGCCTGAGGAAGAGCAGAGGTCTGGCCCTCACCGCCGCCGCACTCAAGCAGGCTGCAGGCTTCAGCAGCAAGGCCGAAGCAGGTACGATCCTCCCAGGGCCATGTGTTTCACTGCAGGAGGAGCCACAGTTTGTTAAACTCGGGTCTTAAGTTGAAAATCGGGGGAAGAAACTTAACATCAACCTCCAGCCTTTGTCTTGAGGGGAGAAAGGGAGACCAGAGAAAGCTGTAACCTTGCCAGAGGGCAGCTTGCCATGAAAGGTTTGAGGAATCAGTTTGAAGCTCCGAGCTGCAGGATAATTACCACCTTGCTGTGAGACCAGATGATTAGACTACAGAGAGGAAGTACAATTTAACAAGTCACACGCTGGTTGATCTCTGCTCCCCTGTCAAACCGCTGTCTCTCTCTGCAGTGGTCAGTACAACATTCCTAGATTTGCAGAAAGTTTCCAGTGTGTCATCATAAATTAAAACCATTTATTCAAGCCTTGTTCAAACCCACAAACAGTTGGTTGTTATTGCAGTCAAGATCCCAAACTGCAGATAGCATCATGTGGAACTACAGGGAACGAATGAGAATGAGATATCTGGTAAATCTAGTTTGTGTAAAGATGCTGCCCTAAAGTAAAATAACCTGGGCTGTTTCTTTGTAGTTTAATTAAAGGTTAATTTGTAATAAAAAGTCTTGGAACCTGGACAGCATTAACAAAACACAATACTTTTGTAAAGTAAAAAATCATCTACCATATTTTTGGACTTGAGAGATTCTCCTACTCTATCCCTTTATGCTCCCTGAGGTTTTGAAGTCCCACAAATCACGAGTCAGTCACAGCTTTCAATAGTTTTTATGGCATCAAATAACTAGTGAAATCAATGAGGTAAAAATGTAAACATAAATCAGTGTGATAAGAACGAGCTGTAATGACAGAAATCATCTCTGAGAAAAAAATCTTTTATGTTTTTTTCAAAACTTTACTGCAGCCAGCCAGCAGAGGGCGATCGAGACGTTTGGCTTCACTTTTGAGCGTCCCTCATGTTGTCCCTTTTCAGATACAGATTGTCATTAGTTTCACACTTTGCTAATCTGTTTTTACTTTGTCGTACTGAACAACCCAGTGGTTATTAAATCCACGTTCGCAGCAGAAATGCATGACTTCTGTTACGGCCGTCACCCCATAACCATTAGCATATCTGACGTCCCCTGTATTTCACAGTCAATAACAAGAAAGGAGTGTGGCTGAACTCGTGGATTTGCATCTCATTAATGAAGCCGAGTCCTTAAAAGCCAGAAATAAGCATACGTCATTTGAACACACTGGTCTGAGGTCACATGCTCATTATTCGCAGAAAAGAAGCGTGACTCTCATTCCTATTAATTACTGCACCCCACCTTAGAAAACTTTATATGGAAATATCCCTCAGAGGTTATTTGATCTTTTCTTCTCTTTGTTATAGAAAATAATAAAACTGTGAGGTCAGTGTGAAATATGGGGAGGTGACAGGTGGGAAGGGAGGATGGAGCGTAGTGCCAGAAACTGTGGGTACTTTTTAATGAGAGAGGAAAGATGTGTCGACTCTCAGGACTCCAGAAGTGTTTGACCCTTGGTGTACCTCTTTTTCACAAACGAGGAAAAACTAATTCTGCCCTTCTTTGTCTCACCTTGTTTCACCTTTGCATCCTTCTTTTCTTTTCACCTCTCTAACTCTTCATCATCTTTATCAACCTCGCTGCCTCTTCTCCTTCTCCTCCCTGCCATCTTTTCACCCTCACTTCCTCCTCTTAATGCCCCATCACGCCACCTTTCACCTCCCATTGCCTCGTCTCCTTTTTCACCCTCTTCTCGTGTCTTTTTTCTTTCTGCTCTTCATCCACCAACAGAGTTGACGTTCTGGTTCTACGTGAAGGAGCACCTGAACCGCCACGAGCTCCAGCGGTTCTACTCGCTGCGTCACATTTCCTCCGAGCTGGGTCGGGGTCGTGCGTGGCTGCGCTGTGCCCTCAACGAGCACTCGCTGGAGCGCTACCTGCACACACTGCTGGCTGACCGCCCGCGTCTGGGGTTAGTGCTGCCGTTCTGTGTGAATCTATATTTTTATAATTAAAGGAAATGTTTTTTGAATTGCAAACTTGCATATCCATATGCTGGGATTTCCGCTTTTTGTGTTGATAAGATGTACTGTCTCCTCTCTTCCAGAACTTACTATGAAGAAGGGGCTTTTATTCTTGATGAAGAGAGAGCAAGTATGCTCCCCACCATGGCTGCAGGTCAGTTTGTGTCATTAGCATAGACTGTATCCTCCCACTATCTAAATAACAAGCAAAAATACCCCGGATACCAACGCTTCCATCGTGCTCCATTGGACCGATAGGCTTATACAAATAATAATTATCCTTAACAGGCTGATGATGCAGGTTATGCAAATGCAGCTTTGTTCGTTTTTTAAGTAGCATTTTACATGCTAATGTTCAGCATGATATCACACTGTGTATGTTAGCATGTTAGTATGCCAACAAAAGCAGTTTCAAACCAGAACAACACTCAAGCATATCCAGTATCCATATAGTAAAAAAATTGCCAATGCCGCAAAGCGAGAATTAAAAATCCTGAATCATCCCCTTTTCCCAGGTCCATGCCAAAATTAAACTGGTTCCTTCTTGGGAACCAGTTGTGAAGAAATCTGATCCTAAAATTGATAAAAGGTGAACCAAGCTGACAGTTTGACTCTGAAATGTCCTAGAGTGGCCACCATACATATTTGATTTTAGTCTTTTATGGTCTTCTGGTACCACGCCTCAGGCCAGGCTCTTTTTTATGGCCCCTCTAATGATAAGCATCGAAGATCAGCAAAGTTGTGACTCTGAAATTTGATCCTGTTGTGTAATGGACCTCACTTACTCACTTTCACTCTCGTTGAAATGTGAACAGGCTTCACACAAACAGAGCTGCTGTAAAAGCAGGAAATTCACTGACTTTGCACTTTAGTGGTTTAGCATGGCTGGGCTCCCTGAGAGCTGCTGCCCAAACCTTATTAATGTTAATGGATGTTCTCTTCCTGCAGAAATATTGACGAGCACAACTCATGAGCACAAACTCTAAAATATCAGCACTGATCTCCTGCCAGATTGTTTCCTCTCCTCTCATACACAGTCGGATTGTTCATCTTGCGTTACCCTAAGTCTCTGTGCACAGACAGAACTGCTTACCACACACTTTGAAGTTCAAGTTCAAAAGCTTCATATGATTTAACCCGTCTGATCTCGAATGAATTCGGTTTTTGTCTCAATCTCTCTCTCCCTCTCAGGCCTGAACTCCATCCTGTTTGCCATCAACATCGACAACACCGACCTGAACGGCGGCTTGACGCGAGGCGCCGGCCCGTCGGTGTCCCACCTCCTCAAGGAGTCCACGCAGGGCATCGGCAGCCTGTTGAAGGAGTCGACCCAGGGGGTGAGCAGCCTCCTGCGGGAGATCAGCACAGCCACGGCCGTGGTGCCCGGATTCACGCCCCGAGGGGAGGGAGCGTCCGACCCGCTGCCTGTTCTCCCACGCAGCACCTCTGCTGGTAGGAAACGGCAGTTGATCTGTCTTGTTTTTTTTGGGGCTATAAAACACCCAATAGCCAAGAAATTAAAAACTGGTTATTTATTTTTGTTAAGACTGCTCTGTTTTAAAGATTAATGCAATATAATTTTCATAGATTATATAGATGATATAGCATAATACTTTAATAATGTGTTTTTTCTGCTCATAAAGAAGTTTAAAGCACCCTTAGCTTAAAATAAATATTAGCGCGATTATAATTGATATCGACAAGTTATGAACAGTTTTGGCTGTATCATTCAAGTTACAGGTAAAATCATTCTTAAAAAATTAAACTTGTCTTATAAAATTAAACTTTGCATATAGGTATCAACTTCAGGACTATTCCACTGTATTATAAGGTGGTACAATTAGGTTTTCTATCCCTTGAATGCAGTCAGTTATGTGTCATGTATCTCTATAAACAGATTCTTTATGTGAATATGCAGAATCTGAGCATGTCTAGTTTTACCAATGACGTTTGAGCACACTTTGATGCCCGCAGGTAAATAATCTGTGTTGAGAACAAAGAGCAGGAACACATCGACCGAAGTGCACCGGCTTTCATCTTTTTAATGTTTCCCCATTCATATGTAGATGGCTGTTAGTGGAGATAAAGTGCTGTCTGGACCTAAAATGATTACGAAAGTATCACTGTTGGCGTTTTGTTTGGAGAAACGTTAGACTGGTGTGATAAAAGAAATGAGTCAGATTGTTTAATGGTGCACGACGAACAGAAAACAGTCGAAATCCTCTGGTTCTGACATGAAATGAATTGTGACAGAGGTGAGCCACATGTCTAATGCGTTTGCCCCAGAAGCAGCGTAAGCACAAAAACATCCCGTTTCAGTTCGAGCATGTGTAATAAATGCACTTGTAGAATCTAGTGGCAACATCACCAGGCAAGTGCAGCAGCGGAGTTGAAATCCCCCATGAAATGAACACACTTCCAGAACGTCGGCCTCCTTATTTGACCTCATTTAGCTGCAGCCGCCCCGGTCCTTCCTGTCAGGGGAAAACTATACCGCAACCGTTTTTCCCTCCATGTGCTCTGCTCGGCGAGTTGGACAAGCTTTTAAACTTTTAACTGTGCAGTGCTAAAACCTTCCAGTGGATTGAATGCAAATTAAATTCTAAATTGGTGCGCCACCTCTTTTACCATTGAGATTGTTCCGCGGTGGAAGACTCGCTAATGCACAGCGAGGCGCTGAAAAGGAAGAGGGCTGACCCGCAGACAGTTAGCGAGGAAAGCTTTTTAAGTCCAGTGAGTGAAATAAAGTTAAGATGCTGATGTCATCGTTACTGAACTTTGTATGAACGTTTGGACGGAGCCAGTCTAGACAGAAAAGGGTTGAATCCATTTAAGTTTCTTCTTAATTGAGGCTTGAGATTAAAGGTTTTGTTCACTTTATTTTCATCTTTATCCTGCCCAGATTCAGGGCTGAGGAAGGAGCGCCGCAGGAAGAAGAAGATCACCAACATCATTTCTTTTGATGATGATCTGGATGGTGGGGCGGAGGACGAGGAGGAGGGGGAGGAGGACTGCCAGAAAGCGGGCCCGATAAGGACGAGTCACACCGCCCCGGCTCAGAGCAGCTTGGAGGAAGGGATAGACCCGCTGGAGCCGGCCTACTCCCAGTCGCCGGCACAGAACGGCCTGGAGGAGCCGGGCATAGTCAGCTGGGTTGGGTCCCCGCATCCGTCTCGTACGCCTCCCGCAACTACCCCCCCACTGCCCGACAGCAAGAGCATCGACAACGAGGAGGAGGAGGAGGAGGAGGAGATGTACAAACCCAGAGCACAACCTCAGGAGGAGGAGAGGATCAGCTCTGATCAGTGAGTCAGCAAACGTCAAGTTATAAAAAGTATAAAAATAAATAGTTCTCGGCAGAATACCTTAAAATCTGTGCTCATATTCTTTTTATCTTGTTTTGCTAATTAAAGGTTCCTACGGTTGGTTAATAACATATTAGACCCTGTTTCTCTTAGAAAAATCAAGGTGTCTGTTCATTAGATTCCAATATCATAAAAAAGTAGTGTGTAACACAAATATGACAGATTTTAGGTCAATTTGCCAAGACACACTACAAGGTACATTGTTTTATATATCATAAAAATATTTTTTACTCTCATCACAACATTTATTCATAACACAAGACAGTTAATAACCAGATTGTGATGTATGCTTCCACTGAAAGACTTAAGTGTCTGGGAAGATGAAGTGACAAGCGTGTGTCTGCGTTCCAAAAACAACAGGAACATTTGTTTGATGGTATTAACTTCTTCTCTGAGTCGTAACTCAGCTAAATCCTAGCACGCAGAAATTATTCTCATGTATTTAGATTCACTGCGGCTTAAACTGTTTGTCAATTTCAATAAACTTCTATAAATCTGCTTATATTTAATAAATAAATAACTAGAATGGCTCTCAGGAAAGCGCATGTCTCTGCCAAGGCCCAGCTTAAAAATGATTCACTCACTCATAAATATCAGTTCCTTAAATGTGCTTTATTCAAGATCCATAAATTATTTCCCTTTTCTATTCCCTTGAAAACGCCTTATCTTGCAATGTAGGGGAAAGTGGAAAGAAAATCCTACTTGCTCTCTTGGAGATCATAAATGGAGCATGATAATAATCTTGTGTTTAGGTTTTATTCAATATCAATGTAAACCAGTGTAAAAAGTGATTCAGCAAAGGTTTAATGTAAGTAGATATTAAAAAAACAATGCGCAGCCCACAGCCCCAACTCATTGAGTCCATTGTAACATACTTCCTGTTTACATCTCCCTAAGTGTCCGACTTCCTAATCCTAGAAAATAGATAATATGGTTGTATAATAACATGTTGTGCAGTTGAGGCTTGACTCCAAAATGTTCAGAGCTCACTACAACCAAACTGGCCTGGATTAAACGTGTCATTGTGCAGGTTGGTGGTCGGGAGTCTGCCCAGCGTGTCCACGTGGAGCCCCCTACAGGCGATGACAAACCACAGCAGCTCTGACATCCTCATCCCTCTCAACCCTGCAGACCGTCAGCCAGGTATGAAACTGCCGCCCCTCCAGAACAACAGCCACAGAGCTTACAGAGAGGCCCCTATCATCTTCTGTGCCTTGATTCTACAATGCTGCACCGATCCTCATTATCCTCTCTCCTTTACCATTTAAGATCCTGTTATATTTGTTTGTTTAAAATCTGCGTTGAGGATCAGTTGCCTATCGTTTTAAATTGAGGGACTTTCTCTCTCACTCTGTGATTTCACTTTCACTTCCATTCTGTCTCAGTGAGCTCTGTGGAAGACACGGCCGCATTTCCTGCTCAGTGTGACTCAGCGGGGCCGGTGGGAAACTGTGAGAGCAGCAGGTCCGAGCTGACGTTCAAGTAAGGCAATGATGTGTTGTCACAGGAGTTGTTTGTGCTGCGGGGTCAAACATTTTCTCAATTAAATTAAAAAGTGTGTTTTTCTGCCCAATAGTCAATTGCAACATAATTTAGAGAGATTCAAAAGTAGCTGATTTCTGTTTTCGTGTGTTGCAGCATGGAGTCGAGTCCACCGGCGCCGTCTGCTCCCATCTCCAGCGTCCTGCAGACACCTGGTCTGCCAGAGTCCATGACAGTGGGTGAGTGTTTGGCCTTTTCCCCACCGTTGGTCTCGTGCTACTCCTCTCTCTCTCTCTCTCTTGCTCTTCGTTTTCGCGTTGTTTTCAAAACCTGTTCTGTGGAATGAATCGTCACGGATTATTGCACACGTGAGACAAGTGAATGTCTTCCCCGCATGGCTTCACTTGCAGCAATTACATCACGTCTCAACAGGAGAGGGGTCACACACACTATACAACCTTTCACCAGGATAAACACCCAACTAGTCCGGTGTCCAAACCACAATTGATGAGGAAAAACACACAAGAAAAGGCATGAGGTGTCTGACTGATCCTCCTGCTCACCCAATGACGCATCAGGCTGGAGGAGGTGAAACGCTTCAGTGGAAATTACAGTTGTAAAGAATCAAGAGCAGCTCAAGCTGAGAACAGAGCCCGACCCCAACTCAACAGGCTTTCTCTGTTTTTTTTGTTATCCCTCAACACTACATGTGCCTTCACCCCCTGCTGCGCTCTGATTGGATGTCACCAACGCGTCTAGATATTTAGCCTGTTGGAAATCTAGATTCTGTGACACCCCGAAACGCATCTTTGAAGCAATCGCCGACTGCTGATCGGATGAAATGTACATAAAATGAAGCATACACATGATTTCACATTAGTTGTGACAGTAAAAAAAACACAAAAGCTGAATCAACACTTCCTGCTCAGGTGTTATCAGATGACAAAGAGCGTTCATGAGAAGTTTGTGTTGGTAATGAATCATTGGAAAGTTCCCCAACATGTTTTCTTCAGTAGATTTGTCCCCAGCTGTCGCTGCGGCAAATTAAATCAAACCTGCTGATGAGTGTTTTCTAAACCTGTTGTTTTTCAGTGCAGTTAAACGTGATGTAATTACAAAGAGTGAAGCCCCGTGCCTGTACTGCAATTCTTCCTTCATAGCAAACAATCCACCAGATGGCACTGTTGCTCTTGTGTACGCGCATGTCACTGTGCTTAATTACACACTCATCTGCTGCTCTCAGAGGATTTGGCTCGTGAGAAACTTAAGATTGTGTGAATTCCTGCAGATCAGCTGTGAGATGTCCCAAAAAAGGAAAGAAATGGAGATTTAAATAAATATGCATCATGAGCATTTCATGTGTGGGGCTCTGGAGCAGAGTTTGGACTCATAGCTGCTCACACTGATGCTGCTTGATAATGTGTGTGTTTGGTGTTTGAGAGATGGGAGAGAGAAAGAGAGAGAGAGAAAGACACACAGCGCCAGGGCAGGAAAGGTTAGTGCAGCTGCCTGTAAGTACTGGGATTGAGCTGTCGTCCAATCTATTAGCTCTCGGTATGAGGTGGTCATGGGGCCACGGAAAGAGTGAGTGATCTACAAACGACTTCTGTAGAGGCGGCTCCATAAGGCCTTAGTAAGATATAAAACAGTTTATAGTCCCCTTGCCGCTGGACCCTTTGGATTTCCCTGGTTTTCTCCATCATTCGGTCCTTAAATTTGATCTGATCTATATCAGATTGTAGCCTTCACGTACAAACAACTACAGAATGTCAAAGTTTGGGTCCTTATCCACTAAAGTGTCTAACATAGATCTGAGTAAGGCAGATTTATCCATAGTCAAGTTCATTCATATAGCACACAGCAGTCAGCAGTCGACCAAAGAAAAGAAGTGTAAAGAAGACACAAAAGTTGTGTCTCAATTCAGGGGCTGCAGTCTTCAGAGGCTGCATTTTAAGATAGAGTCCCAGCGGCGGGACTAGGCTTTCCCATTCCAAAGGCTGCTAAACTAAGCAAAGGGCGTTAGAAGTTTCTAGGCGTGTGCAGCTTCAGCTCTGTGGCCGAGATACAGCAGTCAGGGTGGGATCAGCTGGTGACACCGGTGGCTGAAATCCTCTGTAGACCAGACCGTCTCATTTTGGGTCGTCCTTTGTGGTCGACGCTGCCTGCAGAGGAGGCCGTTCCCTTTTCCTGGTAGCAGTGATGATGGGGTTTTCTGTAAAAGACAAACACAGTCTGGAACATTTGGTTTTCGTGTCGGCCATTTTAAAATCAGAGAGCGACAAACTCTTTTCTCTGGAATTGCTGACATCCAGCGATCATATTGGGAGAACTCCATCCTGACAGATGAATGGAGGCCAGCTTCTATGCCCACCGTCGGCTCAATAAACCAGAATGTGACGCAGCCAAAACAGATTTTGGCAATTTAAGACATGAGACAGTGACTGTTCCTCGGCCGGAAAATCCCGCTCCCTTGCTCTCGATATCCACAGTCCCATCGCTTCTGCTCTCTCCCCGCCCCCTCATAACCCGAAGCAACAATAACAGCCCGTCTCAAAGTTGTACATGGGAAACGTAGCAAACCACAAGAAGAGGGAGAAGATAAGGCCAGTAGGCGGAAAGTGGCTTGAAGACAAATTCTTGGAAAGCATGTGATGTCACAAATTTATGATGTACTGCTTTTCTAAGAATTTCTCAGTTCCTGCTTGAGGCTTAAAGACATAATATGCAAAAAAATCCTTAAAATGTCTAAAAACAACTTGACCTATGTTACATATGTTGTTGACTTGTTTACTTACTCTATCCCAAATGTTTCCAACAATGATTATATTTGAGGTAATGAGATGTTTCTTTTAATTGCATAATATCCTCTTAACCTGTGGCTTTGTCCCGAGGCAATAGTCATCTCACAACTTATTAAATGTTTAATACTGTATTGTAAGTATAATGTGTGCTTGGTAATACAAACAAGTTTATGTGTATTTTATATAACCTGATATATTAAAAAAAATAAGATTACATAGGTATATCAAATTATATAAAATATTCATAACTCTCTTTAAATTAGCCGGTATACATTAGACTTAAGACATAAGACAGCAAACAACCCTTTAGGTACATTTAGAACCGATAAGAATCATGCGATTAATCTTGATTAAATATTTGAATCCCTTCACAGCCCTCATACAAATACACGCAGGCCAAGTCTATATATTTGGATTAAACTGGTAAGATGTCCTCACATGGTTACAATAATACAACCTTGGTTCCTTGTCTCACTCACCTCCATCTCACCTGCTCTCCCTGCAGCAACCAAGTTACTGTATCTCCCTCTCTCTCTCTCTCTCTCTCTCTCTCTCTCTTTCTCTCTTTACTGTGAACGCACCGCATGAAACACATTGTGGTGTTTCGGCCATTATGTTCCGGTGTAACAGGTATGAATCATTTAAGATTTCTGGTCTGAAAAGCAATGATTATGAAAAATATATCAAGAAGCATTGACACAACTGGTGCACTAGTAATCCACTTACTGGTTCTCATTTACTCACTTATCTTGTTTTTAGAGGCCAAAAAAGTCTTTATAAAAACAACAATGTTAATATTTTAACCTATGCACATGATTGTTGGTCCCTGGGTGAATGAGTAGCTTCTAATACGTCCGGCGCACAAGATGCCGTCTCTCAACTTCCGGATATGCGGAGTGAGCTTAACTGTTTCCAGTGGAAAGACAAGCAGTTTACAATTCATTTTCTTGGGTGGGAAAATTTTTACAATATATAAACATTGGTCGGGACATGTAGTATTACGAGTACTGCCCTGCTTTGTCCATCTCTGCTGTAACCTGTAGGGTTATCGATGCAAGTCAAATTGTCGGACGCATGATAAGTTCAATGTTGATAAATACTTGAATAAGCAGACCATCAGCACTCTGTAGCTGCGACAACAACACGTTCACAACAACAAAAATAACAACATAACTGATTCTCCATGTGCTTCACTGGACTTTGAACTAAGAGGTGAACAGCTCTTTGTGCATCAGTGTTGGTGCAGCTTCAGTGTTCTGCACACAGTCTTTAGTTAACTGCACTTTTACAGTTTCAGACACAGAACTGCTCCCAGCATCACCACAGACCAAGCAAACAGCCCATTCCAAACCAGCACTGCACTGGTGCATTAAACCCAAGCTGAAGTAGGTTAGCTCAGAAGAAGGAAGAGTGAGCAGCGTAAGCTCTCCCTCCGTGATTTTCATCCGGATCTGATCGCACGCTTCTATTATTGGAATTAAGCAACAACTTGTAGGTTTCCGGTGGTCAAACACACACATGCACACACAGTAGCCTGCATTTAAAAACACACACGTGTGTTGTAATTAGTCCACGTCCCCTTGTGAGGACAGAGGGGGCGTCTGGCTCGACCGAGGTCCCTAATGGCTCGTCCACGGCCCCCACTGTGAACGCGTGGTCGGAGTAAAGGTCACATTTATTTCTGGCCTGCTGATGTGGAGATTGGAGCCGCCGTGATAATAGACTTTCTCCCGTGTTGCGCTCTTCATCACACTCCTACTCCTCCTCTCGGTTCTCCCCACACCCCCCAACCAGGCATTTAGCTCGGGGCTGGAGGAGACCTACTTGTGTCTGTGGCTACATTGACACCCTACATTAGTCATGAGAAGAGGGTTGTGGTCTCTCCGTGCTTGTGTGTAAATGGTGGAATGCAAAGTGCAGGATTAACTCCTTTTGCTCATGGTTGTTATTTTTGGAAATTAGTGGTAACCGCCTTGTTAGGAGCTGGGGAACCTTTCCTGTTCACCTCCAGGCATAATGAAGCAGATGAATCACTGTAGCCCGGCTCTACTCTGTCCTTTCACACCCGAGAGGAGATATACATCAGCCAGCTGCTGACTGCTGCTCCACCGTTTGATACAGTTCAACTGACTGATGCTTCTCAGGCTGATATAGATATTGGGAATTTCCACAATGCTATTTTATAGAATCCATAGCTGACAAGAAAGGAACTCAGTGGAGCACACACCTCCATTAAGGCCCGCCCATAACATAAGATTAAATAACATGTACCAGTAATATGGCAGAAGCTTTTATCCAAATCGACTTACATTAGTGCAACCCTTATTTAGGGGTTTAGTCAAAATAAACTCAGATAAAAACATAACCTCCTTGCCGGAGGAAACTATACACTGTCTGTCTATGGGTATTAAACTCAAAAAACAAAATATTAAAAAGAGTTGATTCTTTTAGTGGAAAAACTGTACTTCAGGGATGGAACTCAAGTACAGCAATAATCCAGGAAGAGTGAAAGTGGGATGGTTTTCTGATCTTTCCAAACTAAAGGTCATGCTTATTTCTGTTTGTGTTTGATGTGTTTGAGTTAGTGCTGAAGTTTCACTCTCTATTCTCTGCAGTGGAGCTGCGTCAGGCCATTGTAGCCATGATGAACAGGAAGGACGAGCTGGAGGAGCAAAACACGTACGTTGGGATCTGTCCTCGCTTATCTGCTGCTTGCAAGCCCTTAGAAACACACAAACACGAACACGCACGCACGCACGCACGCACGCACGCACACACACACACACACACACTCAGCTTGGAAGAAGTTATCGGGTGATCTTTCAATATAAATTGTGTCAGCTTGTTTTCTCCTCATCCTCAGACGAGAGGCAGTTTTTGTGCTGACTTGAGGCAGAAAACAGTTCAGTGGTGTGTTTTTTTGTTTTTCGTAAATAAGCAGTCTGTGAGTCAAACCCATGCAACAGCTGCTAAACTGGATCACTGAGGAGAAGACAGAACGTGGTCCAATAAAATTCTGTTGAACTGACAGGAAACTCTGAGTTATGTTTTTACATCTTTGTGATTCATCATTAATCACTGCCAAGCCGTGTTTTGATTTATTTGATAAATTGCAGTTGTGGCATTAAATTAACAGTGACACAGATGAGTGTTTCTTTTACAGATCTGAATGCGACTCTAGTCAGTCTAATCAAGGAAGCTGAATAATGTTTATCTGATCTATTGCTTATGTTAAAAACCAGACAAACAGATAGACACGGAGAGCTGTATCATTTTGCATGCAGTCGTGTTACACGCGTGTGACCTGCGTCATGTGTGCGACAGGTCTCTTCGCTGTCTGCTGGACGGGGAGATGGAGCATTCAGCCGGCCTGAGGCAGGAAACGGACATGCTGAACAGGAAGCTGGCAGAGCTGGAGGAGAGGCACACAGCCAAGGTCCAGGCACTGGCCAGGTAAGCAGCAGCAGCAGCAGCAGCAGCAGGGATGTATGTTAACACAGTCCTTTCTGTTTGCAGTGTGGGGGGGATTAGCTTGTATTGACTGCTGCACCAGCTAGGACATTTTAAACACCCCACCTGTCAGTCAGTTCAGACCTGTAACAAAACAGAGCCTCACATCGACAGAAATTTTGCCATTGTTTGACAATTTCTACTATTTTCTGACATATATACAAAATGGTTAAATGTGAGAGTTGTCAGCAGGTAAATTAAATGAGACAATCAGTTTTTCTTTGATAGGAAGTCTGCAAGCAGTAAATTTAAATGTCTCCATGAAACTTGTGTCTCCTTTGAGGAACAAAATCCATCAGAAACCAACACATCAGACACATCTTCCAGGTTTCGTCTGCATGCGTTTCCATCATACTGAGCATAGAAGTGTCATGGTGGTGCTAGTGGGAGGAAATATTCCAAAGCAAGAACATTTGACTGGGTAATGGTTGGGTCGTCGGTACTGACCATTAACCTGTCAACCCTCCACAGAAATATGTCGGAGAGTCCGCATTTCATATAATGCAGATTTTACTACATGGTCTTCCAAACCTTGGAAATCAACCTCAGACCTTTTTGACCTGGAAACAAACTGGTGTTGCTATTAATATTAGATACATTTTTGAAAGTATTCATGGACAACATAGGGTTTAACTACACCTCACTTCTAAAATTTTAAATAAAGGCTTTAGAATAAAGTGCTGCTGGGAGGTGAAATTGAGACACGCCTATCTAAACCCCCAGACATCTCTCTCTGTACTCACACACACAACCAATACCAATGAGCTTGCTAAAGTTAAAAAGTCATCTATGTTGTCTAGGGGCCACCCAACTTGAATTCAACACATAGATGTAGATTTAGTTACATTTGGTAATAGTTGTGATATATAACCAGCATTAATGTATTTCTTCAAAGATCAGTCATCATTAAGTGTAGAGCCCAAATAACACATTTAGGTGTGTAGTGTATCATCCAAATGTCTGTGCTCAAAGAAGATGGAACAGTCGGTGAACTTTTGTTTCCCTCCTTGTTATTTTATGTGCGCATCAATAAATTTAAACTGAGAACTTTTAAGTCGGCGCAGCATCACTAAACATTGTGTAGAAGCCGTAATAACCCAGAGGACCTTCACGTCCGTGATTAAAGCTGCTCTGGTTGCTGCTGACTGTGCTGGGCTGAGCCTCGCACTGTATCTCCAGCAGCTGCATCACTTCTTTACACATAATCACAGCAATTACCGCTGCACCCCACACAGGAAGAAGGACGTGTAGTTGTGCAAGTATCGATGTTAAGGTCGCCACGTCTAGTTCAGTCGCTCATGATTAAAAAACAATCGCGGATGAACGGCAAACGACTAATTCCTTGCGTTACCTTTCCATCTCCTAGATATCGATATATAAACATTTTTGTCCGACTAAGCGATTACCTGCGGGTTCCCTGAAAGTGACTTGCGTCACCTCAGCTTCTACAATTGATTGCCTGTATGCCAGAAGCCTTCAGTTGAGCTGTGAGCCCTTTAAATAGAGGATTAGTCATCCTCCAGCAGTCCCAGCTAGTCCGTGCTCCGATCTCAGCCTCCTCCAGTCGAGTCAAGCCACCAGCCGGGATTGATTGACACACTCGAAGTTAAGTGTGTAGGGACGGCTGCAGCGGATGGGCTTGTAGTCTGGAGAGGACAGTGCAGGAGCTGATGGTTTTCTTGTTCGGCACTTATCCGGCGTGTGCCAGGAACAAGTGATGGCCTCACGTTCACCTCCGTCCTCCCTGACACACAGTGCGCTCCTTCCGCACACACAAAGCCGATTCTATAGACAGCCGCTAAATCTCAAGTGCTGCTTTTCCCTCTCAGCCAAATCTGTCCTCGATCAATAGCTGCTATAAATACCACCGAAGGAGCAGCTAGCCACTGAATGAGGGCTGGAAGCTGTCAGAATCATTCAGTGAAAGCGGCTACTGGCAACGGTTGCTATGTATCCCACGATTCCTTTTGTGATTCGCTCGCACTAAAAGGGCGAGCCGGGGCGCCAGGAAGCCTGACGTCCAATCTGACACCGAGGAGCAACGTCTTGACACTCGGAGGGACCGTCGGCTTCCTCGTTGACCGGCAACTAACTTGAGTGCTTCCCTGCTGTCGAGTTAATTGAGATGTGGCTTGACACAGATTGTATCACGTGCCCTCACCTTGACAGAGAGGACTTCACTGAGGGCACAAAGGTTCAGGCTTACTGCTTATCTTCAGCATCAGATGGTTTTATTGAGGCTTCTCCGAATAATACTGATTTTATAGTAGAGCGTTGCCCAAACCCAAATTAAATGCCATATTTGTGCGTGTTATGTGCGTATGTTTATACGTGTGTGTGTGTGTGTGTGTGTGTGTCTTGAGCCCATCTGTATACGGGGGTGGCTGAGGATAAGCGAGTGGCCATAGATAGATTTCGGCTGACGTCGATTCCGGCAGAGGGGAGTGGGCTAAAACCAGCCTCTGCTCACTCACTGAGTTTCCCACCCACACAAAACTCCGATATACAGCAGGACCCTCACTCACTCACTCATTCGTCCAGATATATCCGGAAAATGTGAAACCCTTACTCACACACTGACGCACAGCATCCTCATGTATATTCTGGTACTCAGTGTATTTACAGTAGGTAGGTACGTTTAGCTTAAAGCGATGCAGGGGACTGTAAGAGTCCTGCAATCAGAAAAGCACTTGGAAGAGAGCATAACTTCCGCCGAGGCCCAACAGTCCCCTTAAATTTAAGTTCAATGAATTATTCTCTAGGAAATTGGTGAAAAAAATCAAACAAGGCCCAATTTCACAATGTTTAAAGAAGGAGGGGGGGGAGAGGAGGGGTGTATCCTGGATCCACACTTTATTTGGACCCGTAGCTAAATAACATATTAATTGCGCTGTGGAGAGCAGTGTTTTTGTACAGATCCTTATCACCAAAAAGCTCTCGAAGGTGACATTTTTGTTAGCATCTTCTATATGTCTTCTATATGGCACCTCTTTTTCATCCTGAGTGACTTTTTGTTTTGTCCTGAGTCAGTTTGTTGGGTGGTAGAAACGCCATCAACACGTCCACTTGAGTTTTCCTTTATCTGTTTGCAAACATAATTCCCTACTTCACAGCCACTTCACCCGTAGCTGTTCACAAGCTTCAGTCTGAATATTGTTGTTTACACAATGACCAGAGCGTCTCTTCGGGATCCGCTGGACTCCTGCTTAATGAAGGTGTTGTACTTTCTTAAAGCGCAGCTCCTAAAGCATGTTTCACGTGGGCACAGGGGGCAGCGTGAGCACGAGGAGAAGAGCTGAAGCTGCAGCGTGGAAAATCTGTCCAGGCGAAATCATTTATTAGTGCGAGTGCACGGTTTGAGTACTAGTTGCTATTTCACCGACTGAAAGTACAGTGGCGATTGCACGAGCACAAAGTTATGCAAGAAGGAGATTGTTACCTAGAAAATATGGAAGGAAACATGACATCATTTAAAAAATTGAAAACGCAGATTTGAGAACAATATTCGTTCACACAGTTTTGAGATTTCTGAGGCAATAGCATCACTTTGTTTTAAAGAAAAATGTGTCAGAAATATATCTGGCATGATATTTTATCTTGGTGTCTCATCACACTGCCCTTTTTATTAGTTGCTGGTTACTGCTAATGACAACAGACAGAGTCATTCGAAAACTTTGGCTTCTGTTATAGATGTCCAAAACCAAAGTGGCCTCCAAACCCTCATACTCACTCCCTCAAGGATACACACACACACACACACACACACACACACACACACACACACACACACACACACACACACACACACACACACACACACACACACACACACACACACACTGAACTCTCTCTTTCTCTACAACCACTTCTTGTCCCCCTTTTTCTGACGTCAGTTGGCAGAGCAGAAAGCAGGCCTCTCGCAGCGGGGAGACGGGAAGGCAGCCAGTCAAGTGGGCTTGGGCCAGGAAGTGATACCTCGTCACAGGGGAGGGGGCGATTGGACAGGCACACGCACATACACACACACACACACACACACACACAAAAGAAATGGGAGCAGATGCCTTTTTCTTTGCTGGCAGAGCGGCCGTCTCTCCTCAAGGCAGTGTGGTGCAGCTGATCTAAGAAGTGGCAGAGAGAGCGGCTGTGAAGTTTGCCTAGTTTACTTCTATGGGAAGTCATTTATGCCACTCTACCCGCTTTTCCTGTCAATGTGGAAGTTTTTAACAACCCGGCCCTGCACCCTAGCCTAGCCTTGTTTTGTTGTGAGTTTATACAGCTTTGTCTGTGGGCCTTTGGAAGTGTGACACAAGTGTGTGTATGCCTGAAGTGTTGTTTTTTTCTAAGAGGGTGAGCAGTAAATTGCACTCCTGAGCTCTCTGTCTCTGCAGGCGTCTTTGTTCCTCTCATTTACCACTTCCAAACCGAACCGGAGTGCACCTGAAGAACAACCACTTTAGTTGTGTTTATTGCACATTAAGATGACTACCAAACACGAGGATAATACAGGAAGCGGTCGAAGGATACAAGAGAGAAAAATCACCCCAGGGCTTAAACTCAACATAAGTAATTACTCTGTGTTGTTAAAGTAGAGGCTCTCCTCCTGAGATACTGTTTTTGCTTATTTTTCAGAGAAGATAAGATCTTCCCGACTCCCTCTCGCTCTAATAATCTCTCGCAGTATTGGCTTTATACAAAGCAAACACGCAAACTTCACAGTTGTCTCTGACTTTTCCTCTTTCACCGTTTTCCACTTTCAGTTTCTTTAAGTTTTACTCACGAATATACACACAAACACAAACTCTTCTATCAATCTTCTGTTTGTTTTTCTTCTTGTTGTCTCTCACATGGCAGACGATGAGACAGTTTTATAAACCAACATAGTTAACCATTCAAACCAAGAGCTAGGCCCTGGGAGGTGATGGTGCTAACCACTGCACCACCATGCAGGCCTTCTTCCTCCTTCTTCCCTATTCTTCTTTCTTCTTGTGCCACCTTCCCTCCTCTTCCCTCTTCTTTCAACTTCTTCCTTCTTCTTCCTCGCTTCTCGTCCTCTCCTCCTCCATTCTTCTTCTTTCTTTGTTTCCTCTTCTTTGTTCATCTTCCCTCTTCTTTTTTCTTCCTTCCTCTCCCTTCTTCTTTCTTCCTCTTTCTTCCTCCTTCTTTCCTCTTCTTTCTTCATCTTACTTCTTCTTCCCCCTTCTTCCTCCCCCTTCTTTGATATTTATTCTTGTTCTTTCTTTTCCTTCCTTCTCCTTTCTGATTTTTGCATCTCTCCTCAAATGTAGGTGCAAAAGAGGTATTATAGTAATATACACTGTTTTTGTATGTGAATGTAGTTTGAACTGTAAAGCGCTTTGAGTGGTTGATAAAAAAAGAAAGGCAATAAAGGAATGCAGTCCATTTACCTTTCTTCTCCTCCGGCATGCTCATTTAAAACATTACCGCCCCTAAAGTATCACAAGAGTCTAAACTGCGTTCCAACATTCACTGAAGAATCGAAGCATCAAACCTCTTAATGGACTGTTATCGATTTAAATCATCATCAGAGAGACGGAACCACTTTCTTGATAGAGCTTTGGGTTTGAGGAAAAGTGAGTCTGAATATGGCTCGTCCACTGAACTGAATATGTAATGATGGACTTGCCAAAGCCATTAAAGTAGCATGCAAGTATTTGTCCCAACCCCGTTAAGTCAGGGCTTTTAGACTTTGGGGTTTCTTCACTCTACTGACATTTTATCAACTCAAACCATTTCTATTACAAATCACTAGCTGCTCCGAACCCATTAGCTGCAGCCCTCTATGAGAGCATCAAACCGAGAGGGTGGAACGACATGCATCAATCGTAACAGCCAATTCCTTTGGGCTTTAAATGGATTTATGATCCTTAATAAACAGAAGCATGGAGCAGTAGAAGGGTAAGAACATTTATCGTCACGGATATGCACCAGCGTTGTTTAAAACTCAGGAATTCGACATTTGACTCGACATACGTTACGGCGGCTGAACCCTCTGTATGACCCGAGGCAAGCCGCTTCGAATCAGAGGTTGTATTTCACTCCTACATCTTGTTTTGTTTTATCAGTCCACTCCGAAATTGGATTTGAAACCGTTTTGCACCGCGCAGCTCAGGCTGCTTTGAGAGGAACACTTACTCATATCCTGCCGGACACTTTGCTTATTTACATTGTCACGCTGACAGCTCCTATATCAGCTGACAGCCTCAAATTTCCCCTGAGAGGACTTATGTTGTATTTGCTGTATACATTGTATTACAGGGTCATCATTTTTGTTTTCTCGTATCACGAGATTGGCATCCTGAAAACATGCAAAACCTCTTTGAACCTCCAGACCATTAAGGTAGCTTTAATTTGAAGTCCAATTATGTTAGTAATCCAGATTTGTGTGTTTTTATACACACTCCAACTATTTATACACACAAAACCCACAAACTAAGCCAAAGTAGGCTTTAAAGCGCCATAGAGATGAAGGTAATGGCTTCTTATGCGTAAACCCTTTCGCATTACACATCATCATTTGAGCTGTGTTGTTATAAACGTATTGCTCAGTGCTTCTTTAATTATATCTGTACAAATATGTTAAGTATCTTTTTAAAGATAACAAAAGATGCTCTCAGACTTAAACGCTTGAAAATTGCTCAGACATCTTCTTCTACATGTCCGACACCAATTATTCATCCAGAGATTTTTGATTTGTTCCAGTTTTCCCTCACATTTGGAGAGTGAATAGAAGTGAAGTGATTTAAGTATTAATAAGCAGAAGCTCCACATTTTTCCAAAGAACATGTTCACCTGCAGCTTCAAGTATCAAGGCCAGTTCACTCACATTTTCTCTGTCAGTGCTGTAACAAAATATTCTCTCTCAGTAAAATGAGATTGTTTTGGGTATCTGTGCATCTTCCCAAGCTTCTCCACAAACACACACTCACACTTACACACACAATTGGAGCAAGAGGCACATATTAGCTATAATTTGATCAGGCTGGGACGGCGTGGAGGCTGCGGGTGGCTCCGATAACAACGGCGTGGACGGCTCCTCGGAGAGCTTGTCGCTTCTGTGGATGGGGAATGAGGGCCTGATAAGCGGGGCAATATCCACCCATTGGGAATGAAGGGTTTGGCGGTGCAGCGGCGGAGCAAGACAAAGGCTGTTAAATTTAACTGCAGAGGGCATAAAGCCACACTCCAACTCGGATTGATTTCCCCCCCAAAGTCGATGATGTTTAAACGGCTCCGGCTTGTAAAGAGACGGCCTCTTTCTCTCACTTTGCTTCTTTATCTATGTGTCTTTTGTTTCTGCGTCTTCACACACAAACACACACATGATTATAGCATCGCTGGACTGTATCTTTGACCCCACAACCTTCTACTCAGACTCTTGTCCGGATACATTTGGATTTACATTAACACACATGTATTTAAAATGCATATCTCTGAGATACCGACAACTTAAATCCATTTTCGGTCTCACTCGCCAAAAAGATGTCAGAGTTCATTCTGTAGCATCGTTTAAAGTTATGTAGAACTTTTTTGGATTGCGTGAATACATCAAATTCCTCTCAGATTCTTATATAAGAGTTGTGCTGCAGATGCAGTTTATTGATGTGTTGTTTAAACTGCACCTTTTTACAGCTTCCCACCAGCCAATGTATTTAACTTGTTAACTTGATTTTTGGGATTCTGTAAATTAACAACCACTTGACTTGAATGAGACTTCTTAATGTCTTTATCTACGTACCTTTTGTCAAAAACTTTGATCCTAATGTAAGGTTAGTGATGCCCTTTTTGATATGTGGAGTAGAGTGTGGATACCTCAGTCTGGGCTGAGTTGGTTTAAAACAAGATTTTATAAATGATATCGAGTACTGGAGAAGTTGGCTGGGCTGATATTTTATACTTTTTAACCCAACATTTGGGTCATACACAGGGCATCACTGTGAGACGATGGGTTGATGTTTTTGTTTCATACATGTGTGTAGACCTTCACTCCTCGGCCGTATCCCTTTTGTTCCTCATTTTGAACCTGACTCAACCAACCTACTTGCTTGATGTGTAGGTCCACAGAGTGCTAGTGAGAATTAAAAGACGTGTGATTCAGCAGCTCTGCGAACCACTTCGATCTGTGGTTATTTCCTTCTCTGCGTAGGTTTGTAGGAGACGTGAATCTTCAGAGAAGCAGGATTCCAGTTTAATATACTACCCAGGCTGCCTGCTACCTGTTTGAATTCACATGCAAAGAGCAAATGATCTCTTTTTGCAGCACATATATATATATATATATATATATATATATCATTACTTGCCTGTGCCATAACCTATTTGAAAAACAGCACCGGCATCTCACAACAGGGTTTTGAACGCCCCACCATTTACGTTCCCAAGTGTAAAAATGTCAAGATTACAAGCTTATTTTATTTTCATTGCTCTGGTGTCATGAAACAGAGTAAACAAACCTCCTACTACAGAAACGTCATATTTCTCCTGCTTGTGTCTTTATTGTGACCTCCACAGTCAGCAGATGATTACTATGTGTAAATAAACAGATCTGATCTGCTCTGTTATAAATTAGTGTCGTTGTATTTTACATTATACAAGGCTAAATTGCTTGCTTACAGTGTACTGTAGTTATAGCCTCTTCATTTTTATTCGTCCCTGGTTATAAGCTTTGTGTGTGTGTGCATCTGTTTGTCTATTTGTGCAGGGAGAATGAGGTCCTGAAGGTCCAGTTGAAGAAGTATGTGGGGGCGGTACAGATGCTGAAGAGAGAGGGGAACCAGGGCAATGACGGTAAGCCAAACGCACACACACACACACACACCCACAAACCATTATGACCTAAGATTAGATTGCATATCTGTGTCCCAGTCCATCTATTTGTCTCACAAACAGAAATGCTTATAGAGGCACACACAGTTAAAAAAGAAGGTCATCAGTTTGCCCCGCATTTCTCCCAGGGCTTTGATGACTAACCTCCTTCTTTTAATGCTGTGAAGCGCCGATAAACTGATTCAGTCTCTCTCTCTCTCTCTCTCTCTCTCTCTCTCTCTCTCTCTCATCTCTCTCTCTCTCTCTCTCTCTCTCTCTCATCTCTCTCTCCTCTCTCTCTCTCTCTCACTCTCTCTCTCTCCCTCCGTCTCTCTCACCCTGGCTTTTCTGTTATGTTTTTGCGAGACGCGGAGGTAAAGAGACACGTAGAACTTTGTAATATAAGGTTAACAGTGCTTTAGGGTTTTTAAACTGACCATCAGAACAACCAGCTGTATTTTGCAGCTAAGTTACGTGCCTTTTTTTATCAAGCCCACTATTCCTTTTTAAAGAGAAGCGGGGTTTTGTATGAAGGTGCGTGTCAAAATGGCTTCATTTCTGTCTGTTATACAAACATGGCAGCACCAATACCATGATGTTCCCTGATGCAGGATGCAAGTAGCAAATGGTAAATGGATTTGTATTTACATAGGGCTTTTCTAGTCTTGATGACCACTCAATGTGCTTTACAGTACAGTTCTACATTAACCCATTCACACAAACATTCATACAGTGCATCTATTCTCAGCACTTTGTTATTCTATGGGGGGCCATTCGGGGTTCAGCATCTTGCCCAAGGACACTTCGGCATTCGGATGGGTCAGACTGGGGATCGAACCGCCGACCTTTAGGTTGGAGGGCGACCAATCTACCCCTCAGCCACAGCTGCCAAATGTAACTGAAGGAGTCTGGCTTCGTCTGCGTTGTGATTCATTTGACAGAAAGTTCGGATCATGAGTGTCTTTGGAGGGGAACTCTGTTTATTCTGATGAACCAATGATCCCATATTTTGGTTGAAGCCTCCCCACACCATGTGTCAGGATGCCCTCTTCCCACAGTGGTAAGGACAAATTAATGATAAAGGAATAGTTATCATTGATGTCATTCCTTCATTAAACACCTGAAAAGGAGGCACTTTGTATTGTACATCCATCCATTATCTGCCTAGGATGAGATTCCTGGGTGTTTATAGGGAAAAAAGTATTCAAGTTAGTTAAAAGTTGAGGGATGGTATTGTCTATTCATCAACAAAACAAGTGCAACTCGTAAACATATCGCCCAACTCTGCTGGGATGAATGTTTACAACAGATTGTTAAATTTATCATTTTGGCCGGCTCTCGTTTAAAACCTGAAAGATGCTGGGCTCAGATGGGGCTGTGTTAGTTTTGATGTTATGGATATTAACAAATCCGCAAAGATCTAAGCTGCATGATGCTAAAATCTCCCTTTTATTATGTAAATTCACTCACATCCACTCCTCAGATCGTCCATGCTTTGCTTGAAGACACAAAAGTGCCCGGGAAGCCTTTTAGGTTCAGGTGCAGCGATTCAGAAGATTTCAACAGTCACATTGTGTTGCCGAGAGCATTGACAACCCCCCCCACTTGTTATCCAAGCACCCGACGTGTGCGACCTGGGTCTGCGTCATGTTTAAAACATTCTCCTCTCTGATCCCTGGCAATTACCGTGTTCAGCCTGTCAAACTCGGCCGCCTGGCCCGCTGACACCGGAGTGCACTGCGGGGAGGATGGGAGATGATTGCAGGCTGATTCCCTCGCTCATGGAGACACCTACCATGTATTATCAGGAAGTAGCCATCCCCCAGCTCACCTCCGTGGTCTTGACGAAGGTGTTCATTTCTTGAATTTGTGGCTTGATCTTGTTTTTTTCTCCTCACCACCACCGCTCATTAGCTCGCTCGCCGATGTTGACATTTCATTTTTCCATCATTTGTACACATTCCCTCTCCTTTCTCACCCCTCCTTCCTCCCTCTTGTCATTCCCTCTCCTCCCGTCCCCGTTCGCCTCATCCCGACAGGCGTAGTAATTCCCTCTCCACGGCGGCGTCTAAATGATTTCATCCTCCCTCGCCTCTGTCTCCTGCTAATGATGTGCCTCGTTCCATCACACTTTGATGTCGAATCCCAACAGTGGGCTGGTGGAGATGTGTGAGTGTAGAGGAGCAGAGGAGGAGGAATGATGAGGGAGCAGTTTAGAGGGAGCAGAGACTAGGAAGAAAGAGACTAGTATGAATTGATACGCAAGTTTCCCTGGTTTCATGTGCTGTCAGCGCGCTTCCCCGTGATCAGTGCGCTGCCGTCTCTGAAACCTCTCAAGTCTAATGACAGCGCCGCAGACCTGATCTCTCCAGCGCTCCTCAGGCTCCACCAGCCCCACTGACGTGCCTCCAGAGAAGCTTCTCCTTTCCCTGTGTTTCAGCGATAATTGCCGTTTCCCTCGAGAGGCCTTCTCTCTGCGTTTGTTTCGGGGATTTCCCCCCTTTCTACTTATACTTGCAAATGAGAGAATGGCATGTTTGCTCTGCGATTTCTATAGGAATGTGTATCATCGTTCATGTTAGACGCAGGAATCCAATTTGAATATTTGCATAAGTTAGCCATAGCAGAAGACAGGAAGTACATATACTTTACATGTCACATTAGCATAGCTCCAACGGGTGTAACGTCAAAGTGAGATGAATGTTCAAGTGCTACCTGTTTGTATGTATGTGTGTGCCTGTTTGTACGTGGGTTTGTCATTAAGGGAAGCCATTAGTTGATTCCCCAGAGGGGTTGTCGTGTGACACAAGCAGTCATGTGTACTGTAAGGCAACAGCCACATGAAGAGAAACCTCGGGAGAGAGAGAGACACATGGGAAAGTACAGTTCCCATGAGTCTGGATGTTCCTTGAAGATCAGTCCATACGTAATAAGACTGCACATGTGGCCCTTGAAAGATCATAGACTACTTTTTTTTAATTACCGTAACTATGAAAGTTTCCCTTTTCTCCTGCTTTTTATGTTTGTACTGATGCTAGCAAGCGGTCTGCAGGAAATCAAGTCTCCATAGTGCACTCTGACTTTGATGTGCAGGTTTTGTTAGAACCCTTCTCCATCACTTTAGCCCAGCTCTCTGCATCGTTCTCTGTTTGGGACGACACACACAAAGGCATAAACAGAAAACACGACCGCAAAAAGCCACAACAGGAAAACAAAAGCGACATAACGGAAACACAATGACAGGTGTTGACAATGAAACGAGGTAGGAGTCAGTAAAAAATACAAATAAACTGTTGAACTAGCCGCTTCTTAAGATTTAATGCTCGTCTATTTGAGGTGTTACGCTTCTTGTTTTGGGGTTCTCCAAGAACCTGTGACAGAGGGAGAACACGAGCTGTCACCTGCCCTTTATTAACTCCGCCAAGGAGGTTATGTTTTCATGACTGTCCTCTTTGTTTGTCTGCCAGATTGTGCAAAAACTACTGAACGGACTACAACACTTGGAGAGTATGGTATTGTTCAGGGAAGAATCCTTCAAATATCCTATTTCCGATTTCGTTCAGGGGGCAAATCCAGGAATCTCCTTTGCTTTCTTTAACCTTGCGAGATAGGGTCTCTATTAACATTTATACTGTTTTCAGTGGGAATAATTCATGGATCTTGTAAAATGTGGTGGAGGTGGATAGAAGTGAAGTGGACTGTTGGGCCTTGGTGGAGGTAAGTATTTGTATTTTATGTAAAATCCCTCACACCTTTAGCATCTTGACGTACGCCCACTCTCCAGAAAAAGCGTATTCGCTCCATATTCGCCCCTCGGACTGACATATTGTGATTTCTTTATTCCCCACTGCTATTATTTGTGATGGCAGAGCTCTATCAAATGTGTGCTCCGAGCATGCTGGAAGTAGCAGGTCGCTGGGAAATAAGAACGTGTCAGGATCAGGAATCTATTCACACGAGTGAGGAGAGTGCGAGAGACAGAAAGGTTCAAGGACAGAGGGACTTGTGACAAAGTGCTGTTGTCTGCAGTCCACCGCTGCAATGATAGAAGGTCAGGGTTTGTAATAAGGGCGTTGACTGGATGAAAAAAACATTTGTTGCATCCTCAGAGGAGGCTCTTTGTCTCCCAGGTGATGATGTGTCTTGGCCTCTCATCCTCCCAGGAGGTGGTTTTAATGGCTGGCCGGTTGAGCGGCTGGTGTGTGACTGACTGCTTCCCCAGGGGGGATTGATTCCCCGGGGGGACGGTCACCGAACCTGAGGAAGCAGGGTTTCACCTCATCTCTCTCCGATGGCTGATTGCTGCATGCGGTCGGCTGAAATTGGCCTGCAGTGCTATATAAAAAAAGAAAAGATTGGCCTGCCAGTGCATGGATAGGGATCAGAGTTATTAACCTGTTAAGTGCTGGCTGGGCACGCAGAGGACACTCGAACAGATCGATTACAGGTCAGAGGGCATTTGGTCTGCCCAGATGGAATTCCTTCTCTTTCATTTTCCTGTCAAGAGCTTTGTGATATCTCCATTTCCTCTCACTTTTATCTACGCACTCCATTATTCTGGTGTATTAAAACTCTGTTTTTGTTGAAATGGAAAAAATGGAAAAAGAGTGACAGGAAATGTATTATTATTTGCTTTCTTTGTTTCAACCACAGACTGTTTATAAATATGGAGCGAAATGACAGCTCCCAAAACGGATGTTTGTTCAAGTTTCATTTTTTCTGATGAGTTTGGCTTTAATCAGTTATTTGATGCCATGACGATGTGAAATGTCATGATTGACAGCTCATGATTGGTCGAGTGCGTGTATTGACGGGCTCTCGCTCCCTCCAGCGATGGTTTACTCTAAATGCGCAAGATGGCTACGTTCGTATCCAGGATATTTCGGCTTAATTTCTGCATAGTGGGAGGAAGTGGAGACGCATCGTCCATCTTTATATAAAGTCTATGGTTTCACCTATTCCTTTTCCTGCCAACTCCTATTGTTTTACTTGACTTTATGAGGTCCCCGTCGGACTGCCCAAGAAAACGCATTTCTTTTCATGTACTCTCTGTATTTATGCCCCAGTTTTCATTCTTTGTACTTGTACGTGTAAATACACTTGGTCTAAATCCCTCACCTGCGTTTCCCCCCGCCAGGATCAGTTCCAGCCCGGCGTTTTGATTCATTCTGCTTTCTGCCTGTCACCGCATACGTGTTTAATTCCTCCATAAATAAACTCACACCGCAGACAGCAGCTTATTCATCTCCAATAAGGAAATGGATTGCATGGCCGTTTAAAACCCAATAAGCTTCCCCTGGTCCGATTTGGTCTCTGCTGCTTCCTCCGACACCCAGTGGCCTGTAATGAGTGAATGAGAAGCATTTGTCACTGCTGCCTGCCCTAATAGGAGAGTGTAACTTATTCATTACATGCATAGATCTGCGTTTATTGTCCCTCCGCTTTCCCCTTGTATGGCCTCAGGGAGGTCAGGCATCCAAGTGTGAGGTGTCAGCTGTGTGTTGGTGTGTGTGTGTGTGTGTGCGCAGTCCAGGTATTACTCATGTTGTGGGGACACAGTCACACAACGGGGACTCGTCTTCCTAATGGGGACAAAAATCGATTCCCCATAAAGTAAATTATTACATTTTAGGGCGAAGACATGTTTTAGTGTTAGGGTTAAGTTAAGGTAAGGGTTAGGTAAGTAGTGTCTATATAGTTATGGTTAGAGTAATACTCTATGGAAGTCAATGCAATGTCCTCTGAAGTAAAGGAGACACAACTGTGTCTGTGTATGTGTGTAGGCGTTCAAGCCTGGATTAGCAAGTTTGTATGTTATTGAAATTTGAGGCATGTGTAGTTATATATTGTTTTCCGGTGCTTACCCTGTTATGTTTGTTTGGTGTATGTGTGTGTGTGTGTGTTTTTTTTTGTTATTATGAAGGTGGGTTTGTCATTAATTGATAACAGATGAGTAGCTGAATGTCTTTGGGGGTTAATATGCGAAAAGCAGGTCATGCTGGTCATCATTAAACAAATGTGTGTAGGTTTGTGCTTTGTCAGGGCAAATGTTCCAAACTGTGCACGTTCATACAGTGTAGTTGTGGTAATTGTCTCATGTCCCCTAGAGTGAGAATACAAAACTCTGTGTGTGTGTGTGTGTGAGAACTAAATTAAACTGTGCATTAGCGACCGTAGGTGGGTAAGAAAGTGTTGTAACTAGTGTGTAAGTGGTTTATGTTGAAAAGTTATTCACATCCCAGTAGGCCGACTGTAAAAGAGCAAGTGATGAGTCACTCTCTATGTGAGTTTAGCTTAATTGTGCCCACACACTCGTTTCGCTGCGGCCCCTGATGATAACAGCAGAAGCTGGGCAACCACTCACCTTGTTTGGCCTCTCAGGTCTTAATCCAACAGATTGGTCCTGTTTACCAGCTCAAAGGTGTGGGCGACTTTCATTTATTCAGCGCAGGGTGGTCTGTTTGTGTGGATATGTGACAATTAATCCCACAGCTACTGTTTTCTTTTCCTGGCACAAAAAGGGTGATGTTGCGTATTGTTTTTCACAGGTGGGTCCAGGTGGCCAACCTCTCAGTGTAGTGTGCGTGTGTGGATTTATGCACCCGGGGGGGCCTCATATCTCACAGGCGCCTCCGTGCGGGCGCTGCAGGGGTGTGTAACAGATTTCATTACCTGGACCGATCAGTGTTAATGAACATTTTAATCATCTCGCTGAATGCCAGGTCCTGCTGAGCCTCTTCACATACACCTATCCCAGAGATAAATATGGAAAATCTCTGCCGAGGATGGAAAGCACTCCAGCGGGGTGTAGACTCCCATCTGATGCATATTTTTGGCTCTCGGGCAACCAAACCTCGGCATTTGCTTGAGTTATTGCCATTTTGTTGCAATATTTAATAACCAAAGTTTGGTTGTCTCCATTGTTAGCTGTTAAAGAAAGGTCACACATTAGAAGTATAAATAAATAAGTTTTTGATGTATCACAGTGAAATCTAACCCAGTGTTTTTACTCTCTGCCACTAAATCAGTGTTTATTTAATCGTGACAGCTCTTCACAAGGTTTGCTTTTATTCTGCCTCGCCAGTGGCCTGGAGGAATAATGTTTTTGGAGACATTATGTTTTAGGGTTGTCTTTTTTGTATATACATGCATACGTGCATGTATATACGAGCACAAATGGGGAATTTTATTACATCTGGCACAAACATTCACTTGCAAATAAGCATGACCAGACTTAAAGGTCAAAGGCAGGGATGCTTGGAGTCAGTCAGAGTTGGGGGCGGTTTAGAAACAGAGAGCTGTTCAGGGTTAGCGGACTAATAGGGACAGAAATTGTTTTAAACATAGTGGTGACATGCCATCAGAGACACAGAAAATATCCTACATTGATCTTGAATTCATGAAGAAGGATGGATTTATTTTATCACGATCACAAGACTTTTTTGTCTTGCAGTTACAGCCCCCCACCACTAGGGCGTGCTGCAGCAGCCTTGCCTTAGCACCCCTATTTTCAGCATCCCTCTCTCTGACCTCACAAATCCTTTTTTTCAAACTTGTGAACATGTTTTCTTAAGAAAACCATGAGACAATTATGTATTAAATTTGGCAAAAATGCTCACTTCGACATGCAGTTTTAATGATTGGCATTGGGTGGCCAAAGGTCTTGGTCACGGTAGAATCATAGTACTTGGCCCATTGAACAAGACATCTCAAGTCTACCTTTCGGGAATTTCTTTCAAGTTTTCCTTTGGACTCAAACATTAGCTGATTCGATTTCAATAGGCATGAGTCAATTCCTCGAGTCTGGATAAAAAGCTACAGAGGGATTTTCCAGCTGTTAGGCGATTGAGGCATCGTGAGCAAGATCTGAGAAGAACATCTCAATTTAAGGAGGGTGGTTCTAATACTAGTGTTGATTCCATACGTGTGAAGCTTTGTAATTGAGTGGGGCGTCTCTGAGCCTGGACTAAGTAGAGAGAGAGCAGCTATATGTGGTAGAAAAGAGGGGCAGGCGGAGGGAGCAGGAAGCCTTCAGGTGATGCATCTGGAGATTCCTCCCCTATTCTTGCCTCAGGGTGTTTTTCAAATCAATCATCAATACTGTACTCACACACACTGCTCTTGCCTCCAGGCTGTTACTGTACCTGGGTGCCAGTTGCCACCCTGCAACCTGTAGTTGTGAGACTGGATGTGTTTGCTCACCACCTCTGTAACTAGCTTCCTCAAACACGTCTCCTCTGACGCCACATCTGTCTTACGACCCCAGTAAGGGAGCGATTACATGTGGTGCCTGCTTGCCTCCCAGCCACTGTAGCAACTGGTGCTGTATAAGCCCGGCTAGCCAGTCATTTCCTGCATGACTGCCTGCGCTGATGGCAACACAGCACAGGCTTACTTCAGCATGCTGCCCAGCGAAGTGAGCGCCCAGCAGTGCGGGTCACGGGGAGCAGATGTCAGGGACTAAGACATGTTTGCTGTTTTTTTATTCCGGCTTTTGTTTCACTTTATCATATGTTTTTGCTGCAATGATATATCTCTCTCTCCCCCCCCCCATATCCCCCCATCTTTATGCAAGAGCCTGGATTTATGAAAGTTTGAGAGCAGGACTTATTGGTTTCATCCTCAGATTTTGTAACGCTTTCACTCAAAACCCTGCGCTTGCACTCAAAATGTCCCTGCTTCTGTTTGGATTCGCTCCAGTTGTGCTCAAGCTTTGCACTTGCACTTAGATATGTTGTTGCTTGGACAGATTTCCTGCGCTTTAGCTCTTCACCTTGCGCTAGAAAACCAGGTGTAGTGTTGACAAAGGACAATGTCCCACCATCCCTTTGGGTGCGTTAGCTTTAATTTCGGTAAGAGTCCTGTACAGGCAGTTACTTTAACCAGTTTCATGCACTCCCGCCGTCCATGGCTTTATTTACACACCCAGCAAACACACCCAGAGTGAGGGCAGGGCAGTTTTATTTTTCACCACTGAACTGAGAGCAGTTTGAGTGCAAGCAGAGCAAATTTTAAAACAGAAAGGGTCCAGTGTGAGGGCAGGATTTTGAGTGAAAGCATCGCAAAATATGAACCGGAAATAACAAAATTCTCTCAAACTGAAAGACCCCTCCCTTGAATAAATATAGCGAAAAAACCCAATGATGATGCAAGTTAAAGTTGTTATTAGATATAACAGTCTGAGAGTAGGTGAGACTCTGGTTGTGTGTCTGTGTAAATGGCAGAAGGAGAGTTTGAGGTGACGTGTCTGTGCCCTTGTGTAAAGGAGGCAGTGTTTAATTACTTAAGCAGCTGGATGTCCCATACCTGCGGCAGTCCCACTGATTTCCACAGCATCTCTCACAGTTGTCGCAATGCACTCTGGGTAAGGTGGCGGTGGAGGCTCACAAGCATACTTCGGTAAAGATGACGTCGTTGGCTCGGGGTTGACATGGCAGGTCGTTAATCAGAGCTGATCGGTGCTTCTGACAGCCGACCTGCGCTGAGTCCCACACATTGAGGCGATAATGAAATTGTTGGAGCATCTGTCTCTGTCTGTCTCCTCATGGCAGTAAACATTTCGGCCGGACGTGAATATTTCAGCACGTTGGATGGTTCTTGTCCTTTTTCCACCTTGGCTCCGTCCTTGTTGGAGCGAACATGTTGATTAATCCTGACTGTCGTTTAATTGCCTTCACTGCAGGAGTTCAAAATTAATTGAAAGAGGCCTTTTAAGAACAATACAAATGCTGTAGTTTTTGTGAAGCTCTTTGGATCAACATTGTGTGTTTTGTCCTCTTATCAGGACCTAGCAGTGCGATCCCTGGCTTCTCCATTCTACATTTCTAAGGATCCTTGGGCAAGATACTGAAAATGGTCGCTGCTGGTTGTGCCGACGGCGTATGAATGGTGTGCTGGCATGTAGTAGTGCTGGATGAAGGTGTGTGTGTGAATGGGTGAATGCAACTTGGACTAGAAAGGTTGAGTGGTCGATAAGACAAGAATAGTGCTACATAAACATAGACCATCTTGTTCATGTTACGTATGATGCCGAAACTACTTGAACAGCAGCATGTGTTGTCAAATGTAATTTTCACAAGTGGGGTGTTAATAAATGTGTTAGAAAGACAACAGTTAGTTTGTTTCCTCCGACAGGCGACATCAGTGGGATCGCTGGTATGGCAAATGTTTCTCTCCGTTTCATTTCCTCAATCTGTGATGCCAGGTGGAAAATATCGAAACCCCTTCGACGTCCTCAGACACCTAAAGGTTTTCTGTTTTACACCGAGATATGCTGCTCGAGTTAATTACCACAAAGCCGATGTAGAATGTGATCAGTCATTCACTGTCAGTTTGACAGAAACCCCGTAACACATCTCATCTCATGATCAACTTAATTAGGCTGCTCAAAGAGTGACAAGAAATCATTTTTGCCGTGTGATATAATGCATGAACTCCGTCATACGTGCATTTCCTCACCGTACGGTATATCAATCTTATTTGATTACTATATTCATCTTATTAGATCATTCATTATTCAGGTCATACATTTAATTAACTTATTTCAAATAGATAGCATAGCCAATGGAAATCATTGCAGTGCCATAAAAAACAAGGGGTATGTTTAAACAAAGAAGAAAATAAATGTAGAATTATGTGATAAACTTTGCTTATATTAGCATCTTTCATACATGAAATGTATCTCAAAGTTCTTTAGAACAATGAATTATTTAAAATAAATTTAAATAAATTAAATATATGCAGATGCATTTTATTTATCCCAAACACATACACAGACATGCAAAGGCACACTCATGCAGGTAGGGAAATTTAATCTCTGCTTTTGACCCATCTGTGTGCAGGACACACAGAGCAGTGAGCGACTATGTACAGCGCTCGGGGAGCAGATGTTGGAGGAGTAAGGTGCCTTGCTCACGGGGCACTAGACAGGGTCTAGACAGACTCTTGGATTTTTGGGCAGATCAATCCAGGTTCGTATTTTTGTTGTCTTTCCGTGGAATCGAACCAGAGACGAACCAGAGACCTTCTCTGCCCATAGTCCAAGTTTCTGCCACTAGACCACCGCCTCTACCTTAATACATAAAAAAACATAAAAACAGTCAATAATTAATGAAAAAAATATGATAAATATATATGAAATTCAATTTGTTCTACATAAAGAAAAATCGAAAAGACACATTTTAATATTAGGAAATATTTTAAATAACTTTTTGCATAATTTTTTCTTTTATTTCATGTAGAACCTCAACAATGTATTGATGGCCAATAATACCTGCGTTTATGTTTACCGACATGAGCCGATATGAAAACTTTAAATCCGTACTGGCTCTAACAGTATTTATTTGTTAGGATATTGTTTTAATGTTTAGAAATTATTTTTATCTCCTTAATTACTTCATTATTTTCTTTCTATGTCAAAGCCAGTTGGCACTCGACATATTGGCCCGTCTAGGAATAGCAGAAGCAATAAAAACTATAAATAGATAAAGAATAATAAAGAATGATAAATAAGCTTAACAAATAAAAACATTATTTGAATATTCCAGCCTGGGCTGAGACCAACACTGGCATCCATAGATCTACACTGGCTGCATGTCTAGTGCTTGTGCTTTGGGGCTCAACTGTTCCCATTCAATCTCTGTCAGATTTTATAGGAGGGCAGGAGTCCCTGCCAACTCAAAGGGAGACGAGCGCTCAGCGACATGAATCAAAATTAGATCCAGTTATAGTAATTGCAGGAACAAGGAAAATATTGCAGGGTTTGAAATTGTATGTCTTTGTGATCGTCCTGGTCTTATTCAGAGTAATCGTCGAATGGAGAAGCCTCTTCTCTTTGGTCAGTGAGAGTACAAGGTCTGCAGAGGTCAGACCCCATGATGCAGCAGTTTAACGTGGGGGAGTGAGTGCTGCAGAAAATAAAAGCATGTCACAGAAAGACATTCAAATGTATTCTGCTCTCCAGCGTTCCTTTCATAACAACCCTAATGATAACAAAACATTAGTTTGGGAGCCTTCAAGGAACCAGAGGATGCCGCACGACACAAAAGAACAAGTCCTCGAGTCGAGTTCCA
This sequence comes from Pseudopleuronectes americanus, assembly GCA_038501795.1. Classification (NCBI taxonomy): domain Eukaryota; kingdom Metazoa; phylum Chordata; class Actinopteri; order Pleuronectiformes; family Pleuronectidae; genus Pseudopleuronectes; species Pseudopleuronectes americanus. The sequence goes on from CM076735.1 coordinate 6,626,881, forward strand.
GATTGAGTCTCCAAGCACGTGGGAGTAATCTGTTTTGAGTGATACGTCTCTGCTTGATTATGAGTTTTATTTTTATATTTTTTCCGAGCACTGCTGGGATTTGGATATGAATATTTAGAGTCTTACACAGATAACTATCCACGCTCGTCTGGAGCCTTTTCATTCGAAACCCCACCGAGCCTTTGAGACGCCGCCGCAGCCACCGCAACTCTCTGCTGAATAAGTGCCACCAGCAAAGCAGCAAATCGCTATCTCTTTATCACCACCTCAGAGCACATTTCACCCCCTTCCCTCAAACTGAATCACTGCTTCTGTTCCCCTCCCTCCAAGACCCCCCTCCATGTATGTATGTATGTAAGTATGTGTGTGTGTGTGTGTGTGTGTTGTGTGTGTTTGTGTGTGTTTGGTTGACAAATGCCGGAGTGTTTAGCTTGTTAATGTGCTATGTGATAACAGTCCTGCTCTATAAACAACTTAATCCTGCTTCTTATGTGCCCGGGAGCTCTCTGCTCCTTCAAAGACCTGGAGGCTTAAGAGGAGAGGGTGCAGGTGAGTGGGGTTCGGTCTGTGTGTGTGTGTGTGTGTGTTTGTGCGTGTGTGTGTGGATGTGGGTGTGTGTGGTGAAAGGAAAGGAAAGGAAAAGAGGGAAAGAGCTGTGCGAGTAAAGAAAGGTTTGAGGAGCACAGAGTGGGATGAAAGTGGCAGTGAAGTTCCTGTTAAGGTGTTTCTACTTCAGTAATAACTTGAAAATCTTTGAGTCGAGCTGACATGAGACTAAACTCTTGCTGAGGATTCAGTTTACACAACCTCGGTGTTTGTTTCGACTCTCTTTGTCCAAAGTTGGAGCTTTTGTGTATAATTTGAAGAAATGGGATGTTATGCCACTTCTGTAACAATGGCCACACAAGCTGTGGCCACAGCTGTGTCCTCCATGTGAGCTGTGATTTAAACACTGCCTACATTTCTCCTTATGTGAGATCCTCCATGTGTTTGTTTCTGTTTCTCATCCCTGATGTGAAAGCTGCCATCTTGCGCCAATAACGTCGTTTGGAGACACAGTTTGCAAGTTTGTGATTGAAACACTGAGCTGCTGTAGTGAGCCCAACGTGGAAATGAATCAAAACATAACACATAGAATGTGGGCTCGTTGAAACAGGCTGTATAGTTCTTCTCTCTTTCAATAGCCACAGTGTCACTATTGTTTATTTATTCACACAAATTAAAATTCAGTGTGACTAAGAAAACCAAAAAACAAGAAGTACGTTACCACACCAGTTTACGATTCGTTAGACTGATGTCGCCATTATCTCTCAGCATCCGCTCTGTTACCCTGTGGTCTAAACATTCCATATAAACATAAACACATCTATTATATGTGAGGTAATGGACTTGCACAATACGTTTGGTTTTAGAATCAAGGTTGTGTAGGATTAGATATCAAATCCAATATGTTGCTGCAGCATTAAAGCAGCACTGACTTCTGATAACCTTCTCATCCTCGCTCCAGATGGCTCTTTTGTATTCGGTAAAATACCTGTGGCGAGGAGAGCCCTCTGAAGGCCTTTGCCGTACTTCTCATTTCTTTCCCTTCCTCTTTGGACCTGACTCTTGCCCCGCCTGCCTGTCAAAGCTGTTGCGCCACATCGGATTCAGAATACTGATGAAGAGGTGAAGTGGTTTTTATCTGTCAAGCAGCACATTCTGCAGAAACACTGAAGAGACAAGTCATTTACAAGCATTATAGTAGTCATTTCTGTTCTCCTGTGGCACTGACATGCATCGATGGTAATCAGATTATAATCCCTGAGCTAAAGTATAAATCAAATCCAGGTGTAAATGAAGCTAGGATCTGTCAGTAAAAATTTGAGGATAACAGGCAGGGAAGGGGACATGTCTGATATCAGTGATCATAATAAGAGAGAAGAAAAAATAGTCAAATCTAATTCAACAACCAACTCTGATGGATTTAGATTCAGCTGAGCTGCTGCAGTTGATTCATGGATCTGGATATATTCTGTGTTGAATCTATGAATCTTTGAATGAGATACAAATATTTTCTGATTTGCTCCAGATTATTATTCAGATTATGATGATTATTTCTATATCAGGTTCAGAGATCAGGGTTTGGGGTGGATTTGAATCTGCAGTAGGTTTTTGGAATTGCTTTTCAGTGCCATATCTGCATTACAGCTATGACTGTGACATGTAATGATACAAAATGTACAGAATTACAAGTCTTATTTTTGGGGTGAAAATTAGTCTCAATTTGTGCCAGATTCAAAGAAGGATCAGTTTGACTTGTTGGGGGATGTACTTGTTCAATTCACGATAGATGAGAAACCGATACCACTCTTGCTCGTGGAGATGATTAGCTTTGCTTTGAGTGGAGGCAGCACAACCTGGTACTTTGACTCTGGGTGAATGATGTCACACATTAGTTGAGACTATCCAGCATACCTAGTTCACCAGCTACCTCTGGCTAACACTACACTACCATAATCACTTCTTCTTTACCGCTCTAAAAACAATACTTTCCTCTGTCAGTACAGAGCAATTTGCTGGTTTGGAGCATCGAAGAAGAAGTGATTTCCGGTAAAAGAAAGCATTCGTTTTATCTGGGTGAAATTAATATACTTTAAATACGTGGTATAGGAGTTGCACAAAGATTTGCATACTAGTCTGACACAACATTTGATTTCCAATGCTGTTATTGCTATCGGAACATCTCGAGCATTCTTGTCACGTGAACGTGCACAGTGAAGATAGAGAAGAGGTAATGGATGTTTTAACGATCCCCAGACGTGAGCAGGGTATCTCCCGGTGCTGCCGATGCTCTGACTGACTTCGATGAAGAGCACATAGCTCCACGAGAAGCAAAATCTACAAACGCAAAGCTACAGATCTTTTATGTTGTGTAACAACACATTTTGTGGTGGGAAATATAATTTATTTATGTTGATCTAATGCTCCTCTTCTCACGCTTTCCTGCTAGTTCTGGTTGAGGTGCTCCCTGACTCTTATTACTGGACACTGACTCACTGGAACTCAACGTCTCACTTAATAATGGAAATAAATCTCAGATCATTTTACTAGCTTGTTCGAGTTCCTTGTATATAATTTTCTCAACCCGTCACAGTTAAATACGACATCGGATGTAGACACTTTGGCTTCATTAATCTGAGATGTCGACTGAAGTTAGGACCAGTAGCTTCATTATGGTGTTAACCCCCTACATGACCTACTACTGCTCATTTCCTCTTTCACTGGAAAACTGTTGTTGCTCTGATGAAATTGAGTCTTCAAAATTAGCGTGTTCCCATTACTCTACAGGCACCTTTTTTATATATATATCTTGGAATGAGAACAAAACCTCTGAAGATGAAAAAGCCAACTATCTACAACATAATGAAGATAACTCACTTGGTGGGAATCCACTTAGTAAGAAAAGTTTTTTTTCCTTCAGAGCAATTTTTTTTAACTGTCTCCCCGGGTGAATCCCACTGTGCTGCCGCAGACTCAAAGAAATGCTTGTTTTGTGAAAGGCCTTTAGAGTCTGGATCAAAAGCATTCTCACAGCAACTCAAATCTGTGATTGAAATATATAATAGTGGAACCGGGCCTCGTGCAATCTCACTCGTGCTGCCGCTTGCTTCACTCGCTGGCGTCTTCCTTTCCTCTGCATAATGTTCCTTCTCTGTTCTCCTTTACTGTCCCTCCAGCTCTCGTCTATACTCTCTCACATTTATTCTCTTTCTCAAGTCCTTTCTTGTTGCATTAATAATCCACGCTAATGCAGTGGGGTGTATGTGGAGATATAAATATAAGGATATGTGTGTATATATATATATATATGTATATCTATATTTGATCATCTTCCTGGCCTCTGACCAGCCATTGAAAGCAGCTACAGCAGCTAATATGCTTGTGTGTTTGCGGCTCATGGCGTGACTGCTGCCTGCCGTCGCTGAGGAAATAATGGAGGTTGTTGGAGAAAAACAGGGGAACACAAAAGTACACTTTGCGTCTTATCCTTTGTATGTGTGAAAAGCTACTGAAGTGCTTTTCTTTTCATCTCTTCTCGTTGTGTGAGTAGGAAAATGGAAAGAAGTGTCAGGATGTTTTGGGGGGAGCTGTTGACATAAGAGTAGTTGCAGGGTACCTCTAGGAAGTTTGCTACTTAATGAGCTTTGAATATGCCAGGGAGGGGACAGGTGATGTGACGCGCCTTTGTGTTGTTGAAATCATCAGCATTACACAGCGAAGGGTCATTTTTCTTTTCACGCTCCACAGGACTGCTTCGCTGACCAGGCTCGACAAACAAAGAGCTTGGATAAGTTGGCATGATTTAAAGGCCACCTTAATAAACTTTAATAAGTTCTAGTCTCGGAACTTATTAGCCACAGCGCAATGAGCCAAACTTGTTTTGCGAATGAGCCGCAGTGACCCCGGCTCCCACACGAGGTGAAGTAGAGGAGTTCACGAAAACAAAATCTGATACGGCGCGTCTTGTTTTCATGAGCAATGAGTGAGGAGCAGGTGGTGCTGATTGAAATTTGCCATCGCCTCCAGTGATTAGCCTTGTCAGAAGTTCAGTGTGTAATGGCGCCCTCATCTCCTGCGTAATTGGCTCTTGTATTGATTAAATAACATATGCAGCGGGAAATGTTTGTTTGGGAACTCGGGAAGTTGAAGTTCCTGAACTTTTTGGGTTGTGGTGTTAAACTCTGTCTCCTTTACATCTGAGTTGGATTTAGTGGAGGTTAAGCTGTATATATATATATAACAGAGGCCCTTAAGGTACCAAATCCACTGCCTATCTTGACAGGGGTAATCTAATATTATGAAAACACAACGATTGTTAGTTTCAGGGGATTATACACAAATGAAAACATCATTATGAATACTGCATTCCAGTTCTGGCAATAGATGCCTAAAAATCCTACACACTGATCAGATTCTGTGAGCTATTTGGGGATAACTTGGTCATTTTTTATCATTTTCTTTTTCCCTCCACCTGCGTCATCTTTGTGCAGCTCATGTGTGATTTGGTGTAATATTTATGACGATCTTGTAACATGTGCGAACTGGCGGGTTTTCAGTTTTTTCAGTCAGGATGTGAAAGTGCTTCATGGAGTAGATTATTAATCCAGCAGGAATTAACTCGCCTGCTGATGATTTAAATCCTCACACTTCACTTCTTGTGCTGTAATCAAATGAAATTGCATCATTCAAAAAAACAAAACAACTCACACATAGTGATCACTGGGGCGGTGGCTCACCATCCGCCCCATGTAGGCAGATTCTATTATTCTTAACTATTATACTTAACTGTGTGGGAGGAGCTTCCACAGTAACGATGGCTTGTTTGTTAAAACCTAAAACACTTTGGGAGGAAATTACAATGTTGCCTGGACCCAGGGGGTGAAATCACACCCCATACTTAAGCCAACACAAACAAAAACACATGAAAGCGACAAAAGACAGGACAAACTGAAATAACTATAACTAACAGAAACAGAGTAAAGCCATTCCAGGTCACTGGTGTGGATGTCAAGGCACCAGCTCAAGAATCAGCACCATGGACAGCGGCCCTGAGAGGGCCATTCTTTGTACTGACTTTTACGGTGTAACTTAAAAAGGGGTTGACTCTCTGGAAGCATTTTTTTTTATTATAAATTTGTTAATAAATGTGAATTTGAACCCAGCATTCATATATGTTATCGAATAACAAAGATAGGTTTACAACTTAAAAACTCTGATCATGAATGTTAATGAATGAAATTCTCCATTAGTTGGATCAACTCTTTTGCACTTCACATTACCTGCACCACGTCTCTCGTGGCCAACATCCTCTACCCATAGAGGGCACTGTGTCGAGGACACTTCAACTTACAGCTAACATGTGTGTGTTGGTGTGTAATGTTATGAGTAAAGGCCACCGACAGGAAAGACATCCTGCTCCGCTCGGTGTGTGGCCTGTAGTCTCTCTGTGAACACCACAATAGGTCATCGATTTGACAAATGCTTTGACTAGTGATGCTTGTGAAGAAGTAAGAGATCCCTGCTTTTTTGTCAAGACATGGGGTGAGTGATCTAAACCTGTTGATAGGGTCTTGGCAGCAGAGGCGGTGTCCGTTAACAAACGCCATCAACACATACTCATGTGCTCCCACCCCCCTGTCCACTGTGAAATCTCTTTTCCGCCACTCTCTCTTTTGTTCTTTTACTTAGTTCCTTCAATCAAGGCCTCCTTTTGTCCCTGAGGCTCATCTGTAGCCAGTGGTCTGTGTCATTCTCCTCATCCATAATGGATCGGCTACAGGACATTTAAGACCAGTGTTTTAATAGAGATGTCTTTGTGTCCTGTGGAAGCACAGACGGAGGAGGGGACGTCTGTGTCTGACTGTCTGTGACTGGAAGAAAATAAGTTAATCACGGTTGAGATATTTAATTTACTGAAGAAGTTGCTGGTGACACTTCTTTGTCACGGCCGCTGTCCATGGTGCTGATTCTGTAGCTGGACCAGGTGTTCCTGAAATGACTTGACTTAGCTGTTTTTTCTGGACTGTTTCTTAATTAAACAAATAGTCAGGCTTCTAATAGACATTAAAGTTCATCAGTCATGGGAAACTGTGTCTTACGCTGGAATCATTTGCAATGAATTCTGGGAATATAATGATTTTCTTTTTTCAGGCTAAAAACATGGCTGACCGAGCAGCTGTGTCAATCGGTTCAGCTTTGTTCACAGAAGCAGACGAGTGCAACAGGGCTTTCTTGGAAAGAAATTCAACACTTACAAGGAAAAAGTCTGAGTCTACCCAAAATATATAATGAATAATACAAAATATAAAACCTGCACAACAATACAGCATATTAATTCGAAAGTCAACAGAGCCTCAAAGACTGCCTCAGGATAGTTTCCCTGGGCAAATTAATGAGAACACTGCTGTGTATTTCCAACAGGTTGCTGTGTTCTCAATAAAACTGTTTCTTACTGTTTGCTCCGCTGATATAAAAAACACAAACTGTTTCACTCTGTATTGTCATTTTGAGACTTAGGGAGAATTCAGCCATAGTTTTTGTAAAACCTTCCAATTCACAATAAAGAGACTGATCCCAGGAAACATTTCAAACCAAAATAGATCTGTGAACCATCTCCAGGTCTTTTCTGGGCTAAAGAGCAGTTTTGTCTAAAGGTCACCGTCTTTTCATGTTCCTTGGCACCGCTGCTGCTTCCACAGTGTTTTCACTGCAGATGATTAAGACAATTAACTTCCCATTTCCACAAAGAGTCATAAACCAAGTAGTAAAAATGTAGAGACTGATTTTAGTACCTACTCTTGGCTCAGCAACAGTGTTTACAGTGAGGGACCTTCTCATTGTTCCTTCTGCCTCTGTGTTACACCCTCCATCCATCCAACTGTCCATTCTTCTATCCATCCATCCATCCAAACTGCAAAAAGAATTTATAAAGAAATTAATACCATGATAATTTTTTTCATACATCAGTTGAGTCTGTCTAATCATTCCAGAAATCTCTTTCTTTCTGTCTGTACGTGGCTCATATATCTCGAGAACTGTACATCTCAGCGGCTTCACTCCAGAGGCCTTGAACATGATTGATATTCAAACTAAGAAAAGAAAAATAATAACACCACAGGAACATGTTATGTTTCTTTTCTGTTGTTTTATGACGTCTGAAGAATCAGTCCCCAGTTACTTCAGTTGTTTTGGATTCTGCTCTAACATTGTTTACACACAGTGAAGTGTTTGCGTCCACACAGTCTGTTGCAGCGCCCCTTGTTCTTTTGACCCTGAAGATATATTTTCCTTATGACTCCAGTATGTTTACACTCGTTTTTTATGCTGTAGAATGAGTTTGTGACCGATGAGACTCCTCCTTGACGGCACTGCCTAAAACTTAAACTTTTAGAGACAAAAAACATTTTCATGAGATGTGGTGAGAAATGAAAGATATAAAGAAGAAAAACTCAAATCCCTATTCCTTTTTGGCAGCAGCCGTCTTCCATGTTGAACAAGTGTTAATATTTCATTTTGAGGAGCGCCCAGGTCTCTCGCCTGGATAACCTTTCAGCAGGTCACTGCAGGCTGATGTCAATAATACAGATCAGATACTCTGTGCGTGTGTGTGTCCTACATAATAACGCACTGGTACCATAAGAATACAAAAAAAATCTCTCTTCCATATCTTTCTCTCTGTCCCCTCTCCCTCTGTCCCCATTCCTCTGGCTTTCCTTCAGCTCTAAAATAGGAAATGCCAAAATTACACTTGCTAATAGGTTGCCGCAGCCCCCCTCCATCCCTGTCATTATCTTTTTAATTTAGTGCTGGAGACAGAACACATTTCTACTGCTACTAAATGAAAGGATTGGTTCTCTCGTAGCTCTTGAAAAATTAGGATAATCTCATCTCCAATTCTCTTGTCTCTTTTCCTTTCCTCTCGTCTCTCTTCCTTTCCTTTCCTCTGGTCTCCTCTGGTCTCCTCTGGTCTCCTCTGGTCTCCTCTCCTCTCCTCTCCTCTCTCCTCTCCTCTCCTCTCCTCTCCTCTCCTGTTTAGCTCGGCCATCTTAAACACCTTGAGGAAGATCATCATCTTGTCTTTTTTTTTAAACACCCCCAAGGCACCTCGGCTAAATCCTGTTTTAATGTCCTTCATGTGGTGCGTACACATCAACAGATCATCAACGTATTAATTTTCAGAATAACTTCTTACAACAAACGAGGCAATCACTGAGATGATTGGCAGCCTCCTCTGGCCTCAACAGTGTATTTTACATGTTTGTGCTGATGGGCCCAACTTAGTGGGAACTTATTTGTTGCGTCTCAACACAGAGAAAGGGCAATAATGGCTGATGAGTGAAAAGAATACAAAAAATATGAATCTTCTCTTCATAGTGGAAATGCAGTCTAAATAACCACAACATTTGAGATAACATTCAAGTACACATTGAATGTTATGATAGTGGCAGGGAGTCGTGCCGCCTCGTCCATCTTCATATAAAGTCTATGATATAAATTATGACTCAGTTATAAAAATAGTCACTGATACATTCGTTATCATTCGTTAAACCAACACTCTTTCCTTTGTTATTCAAGACTTAAGCGCTCACAAGTTTCTTGGTGTTTTCTGTCAAACTGGCAGTGGAGTCGCAGTATGTATGTTTGGGTAATGCTCCATTGCAGACAGGAGGGCCAGACGTGCTCGTTTGTTGCTATGGCGCCACGTTAACACGAGTACACAAGCAACTCAGCCGCTGTACACCTGTAAATGTCAGACCGAGGTGTTCTCAGGCTGCATAGTTCCATTCTTGCCAGCCACGGTGATGTAGGGACAGGAATTCTTTCAAGTTGCATTCATGCCCATTTTCTTCAGTCTGCTCAGCACCTGCTTCCTCTGTAGTTTGGCAGAGAGAGGGAGAATCACACTGCTGTGAGAGCGAAAGTGATTGCTCTGACCAGAATTCGAACTCTCCACTCCTTTTACATCGCATAAGGATTTTAACCTTTATTTAACAAGGGAGGGCTGACTGAGCAGACAGCTCTTTTTTCTCACAGGCGACTCACTAAAGCTTTCTTGCCCAATGCGTCTTTTACTGCATGACGCTCTCATTTTCTTGCACTAAAGGAACCTTGTCTGTACTTTTTCAGAGGCAAGATTGCCCCTTATTAACTCTTCCTCCCCAGATTTTTCCATTTTACCCTGAATTCCGTTCTAAAAGTCTAGAAACTTGCGCCCTGCACCTACCATCCAACTGTGCTTTAAAGTTTTCACTACACAGGTTTTCACATAATGCAGATTGTTGACCTCTTTATCCTTTCTCGTTAGTCATCAGTTCTAAATGGTGGTCGGTCAGTGGGAGGCTCCAAACAAATGGTCTGTGTGATTAAATCGGATATTAGGAGCACAGGTGCCCTTTAACAGCACCGAGGCTATTAACACGGCAACAAAAAGGCAACTTGATCGACTTTCTAAAATGGCAGTCAATTAACAGAGCTACGGCACTGCCTGGTGTGGGGGAGAGGGGGGGTGGCTGCTTTCGCTTTAAGTGGCGAGAACACAGCAAACTTAATAGGGGGCCTGACATTGTAAGAAAATGAACTTTTCTGATGCCAATAGGAGAAAAAAACTCAGAGTTCAAACTAAATCATAATTTTAAAGCAAAGCTTATCAAAAGAACCTTTGTGGTCCGTGTGTGTCCAGTTTAATTCTCTCAGAAAAACATTGAAGCACAAAACAATCACCTGGTCGGAGCGATTTTAAATTATATAAAGATTTTTGAGAGAAACGATTCCAGGCCTGCTCACTCAAAGTTGATTTATTCTCAGCTTATTACAGTTCAGGCTTTTGTTCAGTTGCGCAGCCATCTGTCCCTGTTTACCTTCTCCTGTCAGAATAAAGAGAGGGACAGATTGATCAACATGGATTCATTCTTATCCTCGAAAATTCATTTGAGGTCTCGATGAATGCTATTTAAGTTTCCAGCGCCTTGTATGTCCCCTGAAAATATGTAGCCGAAAGAACTTTTCGGCTACATATCAGTGTGTGCATGCCTGTGTGTCAGTGGAGCCCGTTCTGTTTAGTCACCTTGAAACACAGCTTCCAGGCAAATGGTGAATAGAAGAATCTTCACGCAAATTCAAATGAAAGGATTTACGCTCTGAGATGTTTTGGTCGTATCCTGTTCTCCTATCTTCAGGACATTACCATGTGGGATTGTATGCTTCATGTAATGTAAAGTCCAGAAAATATTTTGGGTCCAGACTTTACACACAGTGTGTTTTTTCCGTTCAGTTCAGTGCAGGTCTGAAAGCAGCTCTAGTGGACAGTACAGTGGCTTTGATCTTAGAGCTGGGCCTTCAACCCATATGTCAATAAATGTCTATTTTAAATATCTGATCCTTTTGTCTACACTACAGAAAAAATATCTCTATTATAGATGCTGGATGTCAATAGAATATAGTGTATATGCATTAATAACAACTTTAAACGAAGATCAGTGTTTCTGCTTCCAGCAGGGAATAGAAACTTACAGGTAGACATTCACAACTAGATGATATTTATTAAATTTTTTACAGTTTTAACATATATATACAAGAAGAGTTGGATGCAGGTTTTTTTTTCGGGAGTGGGTAAGGAGTGGGAGGTAGGTGAAGGGAGTGGAGTGGGAAGAGGGGAGTGGGTGAGCTATAGGGGTTAAAGGGGTCAGAGGTATCAGGAGCAACCTCCACCCTCCTCCTCTCTTCTGTGGGAGGGCCTGTGTGTTTCAGTCGCAGGGTTTTTCTCTCCTCCTTCTCTACAGCACGTTCTCCTCCTCATTCAGTTTGCTGCGTACAATGTATAGAAGGAAGTATTATGAATTTTTGAGGGGTCGGGCATGAAACCTTAAACTTTTATCAGAATCTGGATCAGGAGGGCAGGTCCAGATGTTTTTATTTTACTTTTTTTAATATATTTAGATAAAGCTTTTTTCCACTTTTTCGTGGGTTTCTATTTCTTTATTTAATTCCTTTAATTAGAAATAAACAAACGGGTATGTTTAGGAGACTGAAATGTATCAGTGTGCACAACTTGCTGCAGATGCGAAAAACAAACAGTGATCCAGTGAATTTTAATGTGGATTGTTTGGCCTCGGTGGAGGTGTGGGCTCTCCTGAGTGTCATTCTTGTTTCAAGTGAACCGGTTCACAGTTTGCGTGCTATCGCTCCCGTAAATGTACGACTTTTGTCACGCACAGTGTCGGTCTGTGCGAGCGCTCGGTGAATGCTTAACAGCTTAAAGAGGTTGCAGCAGATTGAGCTGTGATGTTTTCCCGCCGAGACATTTTGGGGTCAGAGCCGTTTTACCTCTTTCTTATTCTTCTAATAATCGCTTTGATCAAAAGAATAATTAGGTTTTCTTCTTTCTCCTGCTCGAAATATACGCGCGGACACACTCACCTGCACACACGCACACATTGCTCTCTCTCTCCTCCTGTGACGTACCTGTAAAAGCAAATGACAGAAAATAGAGAGAGAGAGTTTTTTGGAGCACTGATTTAGAGGAAACTTCATCTTCTTAATGCATGCATTTAATGTGACATGTATTAAACAGCCGCTTCACTTTGCCGAGCCAGGAGACAAAGTGATAGTCATTCTCTAGGAGCTGCTGCACTAACCTGTTTGTTGAATGGGGCTGGGCATGCTGTGCTCAAGGTGGAGACTTATAAAAACCCAAATTCAATTACATCCCCCCCCCCACAGTGTGTCTTTCCTCCCGAGTCTTTTTATCGTAGCGGTACAATCATATCATGCAGGGAAGCTGGATATGAGTGGAGTTACCTGGCAAGTTGGAAAGTTGCAGTTTATTTTATTGTTAAAATTAAAATTAAATCGTTCTTTTCCTGCCAGAAAAAAACAAAACAAAAGCTAAATCACACAGTTTCCTTTTGCCTTCCCTTTTCTTTTTTCTTTTTGCCTGGAACTCCACATTATGCTGAGGTGAAGCAAACCAGCTGCAAGCAGAGAGAAGACATCTCTCTCTTTTCAATATGATGACAAAGTCTGGACCACCATAGCAAAGTGGTTTATTTTTCTGCTGCAGACGGAGTTTTAACACAACTGAGTTTCCCCTGTGGAAACTTAAGCCATCCAGGGTCTAAATATGCACCGAGGGAAAAAAAGTTCTTCCACAGGTTTAAATTTTGTGAAATGAGATTTTGCACGGCCAAGTTGGAGAAGTGAGTTGTGCTGTTTTGGATTCTGTAGGCGAGTGTGTTTGTGTCCGTGAGGTCTACTCTTTGTTTGCATGCGCTGTGCGTTTGTGACAGTGATGCGTTCACACAATAATCCAGATTTTGTTCTCAGATTATGAGTTTTTATGTTTTAATATCGTTCTAAAGTTTTATAATATTGAAAAATAATGATTTCATAATCACCATCTAAAGTGCTTGTTCTTAACCTGCCTGTTTGTAATGGGCTGTTTGATTGTCCTGCTGATCCTGGACCCAGTTGTGATCGTGGTCTCAGGGTCTTGGGTTCATTGAAGACTTTACATTGACTGTAGGTGTGAGTGGGAATAGTTGAATGTCTCGATAGGCATTTTCAGACATGGCCTGTGGGTAAAATCCAGAGAACTAGCTGCTGAGTTTACCTGTAGTCTGTCCTTCACACATACACAAAAGCAGCAGGAGGTTCTCTGCACAAACGCACTAACACCTGCGCGTTAGAAGCGTCATCAACCCCCCACCCCAACTCCCTCGCGGTGAATCAAACAGGGCTCCCCTGCTGTGTTCATACATCGACTTCTCCTGGAAATCTATGGACATTGTACTAGGAGGCTGCAGAGCGTCTCACTCTGATATTTGCGTTCACACATGCACCTCCACCGAAGAAAATATGGACGAACTGCAGAGTTCAGTGCTGGTCTGAAAGCAGCTTTTATGCCACGCCCTCTCTAGGTGGTTCCCCCTGCCTTAGATTTGCTCCAACCCCCCCCCACAACCCTCAAAGGGTAAACTATGCAGATAAGGGATGGATGGTTATGTTTATGGTGATCAATTTTTTTCTAATTCCTAATATATCGATCGGCCACCATTCCCCCTACTTGATCAATGTCCTTATCGTTATCATTGTCGCGTGCTGCTTGCGGCTCTCTGTGAGTGCTCATGTAGCGCTGAGAGGTGCGAGGGCTAAACAAAGGCTGAGCACTCCAGATTAGAGCAGATGATAAAATGAAACTTTAATAATGGCCGCAGGGAAACTGGGTCACGGCGAAAGTGAAGAACGGGAGACGAGAATAGAGCAAGCGGAGACCATGAAGATAATGCAAGTAATTACAAGCAAGGAGCCGACTGTGCTGAGGGTAACACACAGAGCGGGTCAAGATGGGGCATATCTGTTGGCGGCAGCTCGGAAACGAGATGCTCACTTGGACCGAGCGTTGAACATATGCTCGAAACATATGTTCAGAGACGTACGCCATCCGCAAAGACACATTTACAGGTTCCTCGTATAATTTGAACTGTGAATTAAAGCAGAAAAAGCCTTGCATATAAAGAACACCAACAAATGAACAAGTGATGGGTGAAAAAGTACCAGGTGACACTGTGACAGGCACACTCCAACAATGTCCAAACAACGAGGCGGCTGATTTAGTGTCACAGCAGTTTGATTGCAGGCTGAATGTCTCATTATAACATAATCAGATTTAATGGTCTGAGGCCGTAACAGAGCGTCGGATGAACTATATTGATCCGGTCAGATAAATTGGGTCATTACAGCGATTAGAGGTGTACAGGTTGGAGGACATAAAACAAACTCATTTTCTGATTCTCTGTTGATCCCTAAGGAGAAATTAATTATTGTAGGAGAAGAGCTAATGGCCACCACTGTTCCTGAATACTTATTCTATATAGTATGTCTATATCTATATAGAACGTAATGTTATACATATAAGAAAATAAACTATACTACCTGGGAAATTCACTAATTACAGCAGCAGATAGTCAGAATGAGGTAAACAAGCGAACATGGGGAAGTAAATAACAGAATAAAATAAGCAATGTAATTGTAATGGAAAAATTAACTAAGTATGGTTGAAACCTATGTTGTATTTGAAAAGTTAGTCTTATGACCTATATCTAAATACATATATAACATGTCCAAATACTTTATGACCTGAACTGTTTAATGGTCTGAACTGGGTATGACCTGAAAACTGTCAGACCCTTTTTATCACTTCTTTACTCCCAAAAGAACTGAATGTGTGTGTGCTTATCTCCAAAGGAAACATATGTAAATCAGTTGCCTGTGTTTAGATTCCTCTCCCATCCTGCGCTTACAGTACCAGTCTGAACTGGTTCTGTAAGATCCTTGCATTTGACTGTCCTGCATCTTCACTCTGAGATCATTGTGACTCTATGTGTTGATCCCTTCTGAAGAAAGCCCCTTATTAAAAACACAAAGACAAATATGGCTGTCTAGCCTCTGGTATTTCCAGATTTCCATCACATAATATAATGGAATTAAATAAAAATACAGAGAATATGTAGTTAATATATATTTGCAGACATCAATGCAGACAGAAATATTATTTGTAGAGAGACCCAGTTGAGTAAAGAGCAGTGGCACAGGATGACTGCATCACAATATCTACTGTAGTTGAGCTACATGGATTATATGGACATTAAAATAGATGTGTAGACTCTTATATGTATAAAGCGAGGTATCGTATACAATATGAATATAAGTAAAAATGGTATTTGCAATGTATAAATGGTTGTGATTTTCTAAATTTAATTAAATAAATAGCAGTATACTATATATAGTGTAGCTGTGTGTAGATGTAGTTATAAATTATAAGTATCCAATATGATATGAATATAAATGTGACTACGTAAATTTTGATACATTCACAAGAATTCTTCATACTATACTTTTGCAGACAGTTTGCAAGCAATGGATTTAATTCATGGTTTTGATCGCACAAGAAATGTTTACAAACAGACTTCAGTCAAGTGTAGAGATTGTAATATGCATCGTGCTACTTCCCCATTGACTATTTATATATTTTCTATGTAAGACAATCATATTAATGAATAGTGCATGAGAAGCAAATAGATTGAGTCTGCATGGAGACAACATTGAGTAGATTTAAATTTGCACTCAGCATTCTTAAATACAAGATAGAATTAGTACATGTTAAGGATTTAGGGATAAGGGTTGATTAAAAAAATTGAGAATTAGCTTGAAAATTACTCTTCAAAGCCAGATATCGAATTAATCCACTTTAGATGCACTTTGTTTTATAATTAATATGTGTTTGTGCATTTGTAGTTGTTGGTGCAATTCTTCCTTTTTGATCCTTAAATGTTTGTTAAGTATTTATTCTTGGCCACAGGGAGGATATTGACAATTTTCAAATTCAGAAAATACAGGGCAACGTTAACATTGATCTGGGGATGTGTTTCCAGCCCTCTGACGTGGGTCCTGAATTCACTGCTGAGGGAAAACACCTGCAGTTTATCAGAGTTATTTGTTGCTATGTGATGTGGGACGACTCAATAGAAATAATTTAATTAAAGACGATAAAAGGGTCTGTCGAGCTGAAGGCAACTGCACAGTCAGGGGTTTTCTCAATGGATTCATCTTGTAATGTTTTCCCCTATTGATTTAATATTATTGATAGATGCAGCATTAAAGAAGGTTAATAAGCTTTGGTTGTTGAAATAGCCTCGAGAAGAATATCAAACTTGCCACTGCTGAGTCTGTTATTATTAGCGATGTGTTATTGACCTTTCTCACAGCTTCTTCATCAACACAATCTGATTACTGGTGTAAAAAAAAATATTTGACAACACAAAAGTGTTCTGCGTGAGTCATGACCATCTTTTGCTGCTTGTACGTCATCAGTTCCTGCGGGAAATGTACAGACTATCACCATCTACCACGATCAGATTTGTACATTCACATTTATACCTCCTCTTTGTGTCAGTGCTGTTTGTCTGTCTGTTGGCCGGATTGTGCAAAAACTATTGAGTGGATTTCACTAAACCTTTGTTTAATGAGTGGGGGTGTGTTCAAAGAAGAAGCCCATTACCTTTTTGGACTGGATTCTTTTAAGAGGGCCGATCCAGGATTATCTTTTCCCCACTTTATTTAACATTGCAAGTTAGGCGTTTTTTCCCCATTGAAAAATACGTAGCATATTTAGGAGGCTGTTATCTATGAGTTTGCAATTTGGTGCAGCTCTATTGGTTTTAACTGAGGTATATGCAAGTTATGAGTGTCATTCTAGTTATTGGTTTGTCTGACAGGATTACTGAAAAGCTACTTTTTGAAAAGATGGGGCATGGGCCAAGGAGGAACCCATTAGCCTATTGATTGGATTTGATTAAGGGGGTGGATCAAGGTCCTTTTTTTGGGTTTTTGTAAAACTTTTTGTTGAGAAATAGGTGTTGGAAAGACCTCCGACTGGGGTCTTTCCATGTGGAGTTTGCGTGTTGTCCCTGTGTCTGCGTGGGTACTCCAGCTTCCTTTCACAGTCCAAAGACATGCAGACTGGGCTTAGGTTAGTAAGACGCTGAATGTGAAAGTTTAGTGTTTGTAATTAGAAATAATGCTGAGATTTTTGTGATAAACTTCAGGCATGTAGATTATATAAAATGTAGAGCGGTAATCTCAACGAACAAAGGAAATTTGATGCTGATCTGGAAGATCCTGAGGTCTCGGATCTCAATAAACATATGTGTATTGTGGTGGAAAAGTGGCCAATCGCTTTTGGTTGAGGCCTGCACTCTCTAGTTCAGCTGAAACTTTGGCATTAATAACGGAGTGTGTTCCAGTAGTTGGTCAGTTTGCAATCAGAAAGCACAGTCGAGTTGAATCAGGTCTTTTTTTACATTTCCATGCAGGACAAAAAAAAGGATTCAGGTTTCTAGTCAGAGTCATCTGTGACGTACTTTGACCCAGTGAGCGGTGCAGGAAAAAAAAAGGAAGGATACTCTCTGGCAGAAAAAAAAATGCTTTCAACCACTTTTCACCTTTTTTTTTATGCTGGGCTGCAAACCGACTGTGGTTTGGGCGTCATAGATGCTGGATGGAGGTGGTTCGATGTGATTGGAGCTATTCTGGAGACTTCCAAGAACAGGCGAAAGGAAAAAGCTCAAAGAGAACTCGAAAGTGAAGCATACACACAAACAGCTAGATAGTTAAAAATGATAGGCTTCAATGTGTGTGTGTGAGTGTGTGTGTTCGGGTGTACTATGCTGCAGGTATATTCTTATGGGAGTTGATAATTGACTGAAAACATGATCATGGTGCAGCCTAATTTCACGTAAATCTATTTAATTTGTTTGTTGGTCTACTCAGATGCGAGTTAGATGCTCTCAGACTCTGCCTGCGTCATTTCCTCTTTTATTCTTTCTTTAGGTGAAATCACAAAATTGCTGAACTCAAATTGTACAAGACGCTGTTCTCTCACTGTTCTCATCCTTTCATGGCTCGTCAGACAGGTCGGGGGTGTTTTTGTGAAAGTGTGTGTGTGTGTGTGATCAACACACCTGTGGTTCTTCACTCCTGATCAGCAGGGCCGATGCACAGCTCCTGGATTGGAGCCATGAAAGCGAGGAGAAGAGAGATTTCCACACCTTCTGCCTCGTCTGGGGCTGAAAATCCTCGGCTGTTTGTTTTCCGTGTAACAGGACAAAGCTGCTGTCCCCCATGCACGCGCACACACACACACACACACACACACACACACACACACAGGCACGCTCAATACAGGCGTATGGACTGATACACAAAGGCCTCGGTTATCTGGAGGAGGGGGCATGCAAGAAATGAACTATGGACGATTAGAAAATGAAAGAAGATTGCTTTTGATTAGCTCTTGTTAATTAATCCGCCAGCTGCCTGCCTGCTTCCCAGCCAGCCCATCAACAATGTATAGTGTGTGAATAATTCAACTTTGTGTGTGTATGTGTGTTTGTGTTTGAGGGATGCAGGCTGTTGTCAGTGGAGCAAAGCACAATGACAGGTTTTTCCTGTTCAGATTTTTGATGGTGTCGTTTCATAATGAACCTAAACCTCAAATGGCTTTGATGTTGGTCTGCCTGTACTGCACCCGTGTGTGTGTGGTGTGTGTGTGTGTGTGTGCATATGTGAGAAATAGTGTTATGTATGTTTTCATTGATATGCAATGCAGCTGGTGTTCCCAACATGCGTGATCAGTGGACTACACAGTGTGCCGCCAAGTGAAATTGAATGGCAATGAATGATTGATAAAGGGGGAAAAAATGGATGAAAGAAGAGAGAGATGAGAGAAGGACAATGAGGAGGGGGAGGAGTGGTTAAGGACTGAGGAAGATTTCAAAGGTGAA
The DNA here is from genome assembly GCA_038501795.1 of Pseudopleuronectes americanus. Lineage (NCBI taxonomy): Eukaryota > Metazoa > Chordata > Actinopteri > Pleuronectiformes > Pleuronectidae > Pseudopleuronectes > Pseudopleuronectes americanus. Next base: position 6,645,759 of record CM076735.1, read on the forward strand.
GTGGCAACGAAATGAAAGGATGAATGAAGGTTGTGTAAATGAGCGGGAAGTGGGGGAGCACAGGAGTTTAGAAGAGAGATGCACCTAAGACAAGAAAAAAAAAGAAGAGAAATCGATAGAGAAGACGCAAACAAAAAAAGGACATGGTTTTTAGTTAAAAGAGATGAAATAAAGTGTGGAAAACAGAACAATTGCACAGGAGCAGGAGCTGGGAGGGACGGAGCGATTTCACAAGAAGATAAGAAATGGAGGACGAGATTCACAGGAGCCCGAATTTCACAGTAGGTCGAGGCAGCAGGGGGTTTGTGCTGCTACCGCATTACAAGAAGCGCTTCACTTGATTGCGCATTAGTCCTATTGTGGTGGGAGCCCAGTGCATGTTTTATTTAGCAGGCTGGCTCGGCGCTCGGCTGCAGCAGGGATGGACATTTGTTTGTCCTGCAGCCGGCTGTGTGCTCGGGGTCGCCGGCGCAGAGCCACGTCTCCGTACTGCTAATGGACGGACTGTCGGCCCTTACCCCGGCTTCCTCTCAAAGCCGCCACCGACGTTGTTATCGCCCGTCCAAGCTTCTATTTGGAGAGGGAACTCTCAGGCTTTTCCTGGTTTAAAGCCACAGAGTGAGAGATTGGCTCTACAGTATACTCTGACCCCCCCCACCAACAGGTGGGATGCGTATGTACAAGTTTCGGCCTGAGACTCCCAAAGCACACATCTTTACTCATTTATTTTATTTACGACAAGCTAACGAAGGAAAAATCTGCGATTTCAGATTCCAAAGAACTATATCGACTGTTGCGGATTGAACAGATTCAGTCTAACACAGCCAGCAATGAGTTAATGTCCAAGCTGGATGTGTCACCAATCACATCGAAATTGTTTGGCTAACTTTGCTAAACCTCAATACTCAGGATTCTGGAACAAACTGTCTCTTGTACTTTTTGCACTTTTATCACTTTAATCACTACATTTACACTTTAGAGAAACCTTATGCTGCTGTACTGACAAATCATCTGTATGTTTACTTAGTATTAGGAAATGTCTTGTGTTATCTGTGGGAAACGTCGTATCGATTCCTTGTATGTCTTGAACATGTTAAGAAATTGACAATAAAGCTACTTTATCTTTATCTTTTATCTTTTTAAATATGTTGACCTGCTTCTGGCGGTAAATTAGCCACAACTTCACTGATGCAGCCTAAAGTCAAGCAAGCAAAACCGAACAAGATGGAGAGAACAAGCTGAATTGGTGACTCACAACAAAACCAGTTTGGCATCTGTCCTGCAGCCTTCGGCCTCTTGTGGTTCTTGCCATCAAGTGAAATATGCTCCAATATTCCTTCTTGTTCGGTTTCTTAGACACTTTCTCTTTTCCTCTTCTTCTTTTCCTCTGACAACATCCTCTTTAGTTTCCACTCTTCCATGACATCCACACTGAGAACGACGAGCTAGTTGTCTGTTACAGCTAGCTGCTCGCTCCAGATCTGGTTGTTGATGTGTGAGGAAGGCTGTAAAGCATGAAGTAATGTTCCAGCACGGTACACCAGAGGGACATGGTTCTCTTCCAGGCCTCCTGGGGGCGCTGTGGCAATGACAGACATGCCATTCTCCCTATTATAAAGTAAATAAATACCATCAAAATGATTTTAAAGCTGTTGTTTTAAAGTATAAAAACTACCTGGTGGTATCTGAATTGATGGGCTCATGTCACCCCATCTGCTTTTCTTGAGCTTGTTACACAGTCAGTTGAATATGAACCCACTGCTATTGTTAACGCTCTTAATAAGGTCAAACTCAATTAGGCTGTCACCTCTCGTTTCTAGACCTGACATTCCAGCTGGCAGCAACAGCAGGCCACCAGAGCGAGGACGTGTGTCAGGGTGTTCATTTTCTTTCACCCTGTGCCGTCCTGGATCTGGTGTGTGAATTTTTCTCTTCAACTCCTGACCTGCAGATTGTAGACAGTTTTCAGCAGCTTGCCCTCAGCACCCCAAGGCCAGAAGAAAGGCAGAGACTCTGCTTCAGACAGCAGTTTGTTCTGTAGAGAGCAGGGATGTCCATCTGCTCCGTGGTGAAGAATTAGTCGGTTTTCATTCATCAGGCAAAACAACAACATTGAAAATCACAGAAAATGTAAACAACTGTTGAAGATTTATATCTTATTAAGCTGGTTTCAGTCATGAACTCTAACAAATGTTCAGAGCAACTGACATTTGCGTTCTCACATGTAACCCTCCGGAAAATGTCTATCTGACCTATCACACAAATGGTGACTCTCAGTCTGATGTTATAGTGACATGCTGTTTGCAACATAAAAAAATTAATTATCTAAATAATCATATATGTTCAAAATGGTTTTAGTCTCGCTCGACATGGAGGAATAATCAATAATAGCAATAGAAAGAAGTTTGCATGACACAAACTTCACAAAGCACAAGACAAATTTTGTAAACTCAAAATAGTCATGGATAACAGACTATTTGTCTCAGTTGTTCAACAAACTGTGCCGTCTGTCCCCAGCGTGTTCCCAGTCAAACATGGACTGGTTTTGTGTCCAAAAACTGTTTAACAACATTTCCAAGTGAAATCATTAAACATCACAGCACCTTAAGCAGAATTAAAGCTTCACTGCACTATTGTCATGAATGATGCTCGACTAAATTGTGTGTGTGTGTGTGCGTGCGTGAGTGAGTGAGATCTCTCGGTAGACTACCTCACTAACCTGGCTCATTATATCACACACTGAGATCATAAGACAGATGTCTCTAGAGGTGCACACACGCTCTGGTGAAAACCACAGGGATGCTCACTTCTGGGAATGGGACACAAATACACACACACACACACACACACACACACACACACACACACACACACACACACACACTCACAGACACACAGACACACACACACGTACACATATACATGCACACGCACACACATTAGCACACTCCGATAAACAGTTTTATGAAATTACCTGCAAATCTTTCTGCAGCTGTTGGATGTGTCATACATAACCTGGGTCATATATATATATATATATACCTCCACACTGATGAGGGGTTCTATATAACACACACACACACACACACACACACACACATGCACATAGACACAGAGAAAACACATGATCCTGGCTCATCAAAAGCACTGTACTATACTTAACACTTCAATCAGCAACCTGTAGACACACATGAACACACAAACACACATATAACAATATATATATATATATTTATATACGAAAGTTAGAGACATACACACATATATGGGAACAATGGCATAAGGACAGTACACAAACACACATACAAACACAAACACAGAGGATGGCTGATGTTTGCTCTTGTGATTCCAATTTTCCTCACCTCTGAGTTTGTCCCCCCCCCCAGCGAAGTTGGATTTGTGTTGGCTGTCACATTGATCGGCTCTTAATAATGCAGCGTGCACCGGGTGTGTGGGCGAACGGGGCGGCGGTGGGGGGGGGCAGGGGTTCGGAGGGGAGACACAGATGTTCCTGGCTCGAGGAAATTGTACAAACAGCTGGTCTGTAATAACAAAACTAACTGAGCATCACTCCCCAGCAGCTGTGTGTGTGTGTGTGTGTGTGTGTGTGTGTGTGTGTGAAAGTGTGTGTGAGTGCATACATTCATACAGACAATTTTATATACGTGTGCATGGTCTGGTTTGTTTATGTGCTCTCCGGGTATTACTCATGTTGTTGGAACCTCAATGTTTCCACATTGGTCACATTATGGGGCTTTTCCTCCTTGTAGGGATAAAAAAGGAAATCCCCATTAAGTGGGTGGGGAAGACATTTTTAAGATCATGTTAAGGTTAGTTTAAGGTTTGCTCTACTGCAGGCTCTACCCCCCACGTGAATCTTCCAGATGTTTTGTTGTTGTTGCGAAAACGCATATGGCTCAGACAATCTGCTGCTGCTTGCTTCATATGTGAAAGGCAAAGTCTGGAAACAGCTTTAGAAATGAGTTTTGATAAAAAAGTCTTTAAATGCTCATATTCAATCCACATGTTGACATTATATGTTCATGTTGTCATGTTACCTGCTCAAGTTTGGCCTGAGGCTCCTTTATGTTTACTTTTCATCCCTGTTGGTTTGAACGCATCCTTTTAGTCCTCCTTTCCCTGCTCGAGCAAATTCTCACCCTCAAACGCGATGATGATTTCTACTGAGCTAATGGAAAGTTTGCCCAGACATGCACAGACACACTCATGCAGTTTTAGGAAATTTAGCCTCTGCTTTTAACCCATCTGGTGCAGGACACACAGAGCAGTGAGCAGCCATGTACAGCGTCCGGGGAGCAGATTTTGAGGGAGTAAGGTGCCTTGCTCAGGGGCACTAGACAGGATAGGGAGAATCCTCTTGGATTTTTGGAAAAATCAATCCAGGTTCGTCTTTTGTGGAGTTGAACCAGAGTCAAACCAGAGACCTTTTCTGCCCATAGTCCAAGTTTCTGCCACTAGTCCACTGCCTCTCCTCTATGAGCCATCACCACAAGTTTATTTGAACTGTGCTCTGCGGACATGCGGAATTTCTCTCCCTCTGCTCATATCGCTCCCCTCTGTCCGTCTCTCTTCCTCCTCCTTGCCTCAGTGTGTTTGTCTAGCTGTAGCTGTGTGTGGTGGCAGCAGAAGAACTCCCACTTTCCTAGTTTTTTCTTTTTAGGTTGGAACCAGATTAGTTGATGTTCATGGGCTCAGAAGCGGCGCTTTAGGCTCCTTCATCGTGACTCCAGCTGATTAGTGAGCTACAGCGCTGCAGAGAAACAATAAACTTTGTCTCAACACAAAGTCAGAGTAGAAGAGGCGACGGTGAGGGAAGAGTTTATCATCTTGACAGAACGGAAAGAGGTTTTTCTCAGGAAGAAAAATGTGAGCGCTACAGCGTTATATATTGTACGTTACGAGGAAGTGTGCGTCATGGAGGATTTGTGTGCCAATGTGTGTCTTTCAGTGGCTTTGTGCGCCTTCCCTGCGTGGCTATGTGTTTTTTATGACGCGCATGACTCGTGTCCACTTCAGTGTGTTGACATTGATTTAATAAAATGGGGATTTATGGCTCTTTCCTGGCTGGTAATGTGTATATTGGTATTATAGATCTGCTGATCCCTGTGTATTTGTCTCTCGCTGCGAAAAACAAAAGCATCAAACAGCTGCAGGTGTCACAACTCGACACACAAGATAACACAATGCATGACTTACACAAACCCCACTGTCTATAGTTGTGTGCACAGGATGTGTTTGTGACCTGTTATTGCAACTATATGCAAAGTACAGTTTGGAGAAGAAGCTTTGACAGTCGTTGGAAAGGGGATTATGGGATACGTGACTCTTCAAATAATTATGTACACGGTCTTGTACCTTTTGCCTATTTTGTTTGTTTTCCAATTATTTTTTTTCTTCTGAAAGAAATGTTCAAATTATCTCTCCCAAGCTTAAAATATTTTTTTCAAAGATTTTCTGAAACCTCTGTGCAGAAAATTAATGGGAAATGTTTTTCCTGGAATTAGAGCCGTTCTAAAAGTGGGTGCTTGCTGTTACGCTGTATGTCTAAATGTAACTGTGTGCTCTCTCTCTCTCTCTCTCCTTCTGGTTCAGCCCTGTCCATATTGCCATCAAGCGAGGAGCAGACCCCTGTGCCGCAGAACAAGTCCATGGGCGACATCGAGGAGCTCGCTGCCAGCTATGAACGCAAACTCATAGAGGTGAGTTCCGTCTTACTCTATGTTCCTCACTGTGAATAAGTTCTGATACCGAACCCACAGTGGTGTGTCCGGAAACTTGTCTCATATACCGGTGGGCTTTGCTCCTCCTGCCAGCACAAACCAAAGCACTTAAAGGAACAGTCTCAACATTATGGGGATTACTATTATTTACATTTTGATTAATTGTGACTTCTACTTTTGAGTTTCTATATGAAGTAAATCATATATTTTGTGTAAAGATGGACCACACGTCTATCACGAAATGAGGCCATAACTGGGGCATTGAGGTTCCACTGACACGACAGAAACCAGCTTTGACTTTTTAGTTCAGTCCATTTTCCACTTATATGTAGGATCCACACTGCAGCCAGCCACTAGGGGGTGGTTGAGACACTTTGGGTTCCCCTATGGAGTTGTGATGTCGTCCATCTTTATATACACTCTATTTAAAAACAAGTTTTAATTGTTTTAATAAATAAATGGTGGGCGGGCTTTACTAGATTGTTTTGACAGAGCTAGGCTAGCTGTCTCCCCTTACTCTTTATGCTAAGCTAAGCTAAGTGGCATCTTACTTTCAGTTGGTAGTCTCACTACAATACAGAGATAATAACATGTAACATGTTTTTCATGTAACTCAACAAAGAAGCACAAATGCATTTGTTTCATTTTTTCTTTTAGCCTTCAATGCAACATTTTAAGAAAATCAGTGTGACACAAATGAATAAACAATCGTCAAAACTTCAACCACACAAGTCACGTTGCTCTTTAGTCTATTCAGGGTTGTCTTGTTTGTTCTACTGAAAAAGATAAAATAAATATTTCTCTGTCATCTGTCAGTGGCACAAACACAAATATCTGTTCATGTCCAACCTGCTGCCAGACGAAGCAAAAACCTGTGCAGGGGCGAATATTCGTGTTTGTTGACAGTAATAGAATTTATATGTGCTAATGACTTCCCTAATGTTGCCAAGAACTTTGCGTTTAGTACATTTGTTACATTCACAGGCAAAGTTAAAGGAAGAAAAACAAGATTGAGTTTTACGGCCTGTGAGAGCCGTGCGAGGAATATGAAATCCTCAAAGATCCACTTAATCTGAATAAAGCAGAGAATTGTACTTATCAGTTGCATTGATTTAAGCTCTGGTTCTATTGTGGCCAGAGCAGGCTCTTCTCAAATACATTGATTGCAGTGCATGGTGAAGCGCTCTAATAATCGGACATCAGGCCTATTGTTGCCAGCTGCATGAGCGATGATGGGAGCGCTGTCCAGTTTCTTATAAGACTGACCAATGAGGCAGCAGGGCTCCCAGAGAGACTTACAGCGGTGGAGCACAATACAGGCACCTTGTGTTTATTCTAATGTGTACCAAGGTGTGGGGGGGCCTCGACATGAATTATTAAAGCATGGTTTTATATTTCTTTCATAAGAAATAATTCTGCCGGTGTTCGGCCAAACTACGCTTTCACTTATTCATGCATGTGTGTGTGCGATGCATTTTAAATGGTGTTTACTTATTTATTTGCTCATTTGCTTGGCTGTCAGTCTCGAGCGGGTTTTCACAGTGAGCCTGGAGGAGGGCGGGGGGGGGGACACACTCGCACTGCAGGCTGTCTTCCGGTGCCGGGCCAGTCTGCCAGGCCATGATGGCTTTGTTTAAATCCGCCTGTCATATAGAACACAGGTGTTTTCTCTTTGTCCCTGATATAAAACAAGTGGTCCAGTTGGCAGAAATATGGTAAACTGTTGAAGTGGTTGCAGCTGGAAGAGAGAAAAGAAAAGACGTGCCGCCAACGAGACATACAGGATGTTCTCATTACTGCTCACCAGTGGCGGATCTGGGGTCTTTCTAAATCGGAGGCCATTGAGGGGACAATTATCTATCCATGATCTATGGACCATATCTGATTGAGTAAGGTTCAAACTCTATAGCACTATAGCTTTGCTTCAAACATTATCCACACATCACCCTATACATTTTGAAAATTGTTCCTTGTTCAAGCGCATTGCATTCTACACAAAGGCTTAGAAAAATCTTCTTTTATATTAATGTTAAAAAACTGTAATATCTAATGTTATATTGTAAGTTCGTCTTTAAAGAGTACTGACAAAACATCACGGGCCAATCGTTTGTGTGTGTGTGTGTGTGTGTGTGTGTGTGTGTGTGTGTGTGTGTGTGTGTGTGTGTGTGTGTGTGTGTGTGTGTGTGTGTGTGTGTGTGTGTGTGTGTGTGTGTGTGTGTGTGTGTGTGTGTGTGTGTGTGTGTGGTGTGTGTGTGTGTGTGTGTGTGTGTGTGTGTGTGTGTGTGTGTGTGTGTGTGTGTGTGTGTGTGTGTGTGTGTGTGTGTGTGTGTGTGTGTGTGTGTGTGTGTGTGTGTGTGTGTGTGTGTGTGTGTGTGTGTGTGTGTGTGTGTGTGTGTGTGTGTGTGTGTGTGTATTGTTGGGTGTGTGTGTATTGTTGGGTGTGTGTTCATTCTCCTCATCCCGATATGAGCATTTAGAAACCGTGTGATATACATGAGCAGCTGTCGACACTCCTGACTCAGCCGCCTCGCTCCAGCAGCTGAGGGAGAACCTGACCCAACAAGTTATTGATTTTTGAAAATGTCACATTAAAGCCTTGTTGGATACATGCAGGCCTGCCAGACACAAATAAATATTGGCCAGTGGCTCAGCCTTCATTAACCTGGGTTTGTGACCCCCATCAGTTTTAATTTAATGACGCTAATGCGTTTTATCGACTTTGACATTGTTTATGTTTGAGCCAAGTCTCAAATGGCTTGATGCTCTTTTCCTGCCGCGTCCCTGTTTGTTCATCTGTCCTGTCAGGTTCTGAACTGGGCACAGAGATTCTCCCCCCTGGCTACTGTCACACCTTGAACTTGTGTTGTGTGGCTTCTTAATTTTGGGGGTTAGCTGAGGTGGGATATTGAACACAACCTCCCCCCGTGTTCTCTCTGTAAACCCACAGTGCAGCTCTGCAGGTGACTAGTTTTGTGGCTTGCAGGACACCGTGCAGCCACAGCCTTTCACTGAATGTTCCCTATATATCACTGGTTCCACTGAGACTACTGATTACAGCATTCAAGCCATCAAATATCAAGCTTTAGATATTGATGAGGCATAGAAATTCATAAAAGCTGTCATTTTACTGATTTGGATTGAAAAAAAGAGAATCCACGGGCCATATCTTTTTCCCTGTCATTGACATCCAATGATTATCAATTTATAAAATACTGCTAGCTGATATTCTGGCTGCTTGTGGGGAGCAGAATAAACTGAAAACACACCAACCTCTCTCTCTATCTGTTTGTCTGTGACACGTATATCTCAAGAACCACTTCTCTTATCGCCTTCACACTTGGCATGTATATTATCGAGGATCCCGAGGAAGGAATTGTCGATAACGACAATGGCATCAACAGATTATTTTTTGCAGGAGTGGAGGTACAGCTTCAGGATTCTGTGAAATCTGCAGCAGCTGAATTACTGCAGGTCACTTTTAAAGTTTTAGTAATGAAACTGCAACCAGCATCATCAGAGCCCAGTCCTAATAGGCAGGTTTGCAATGCGAAGTGGAATAGTTTAAGTAAAGCATGTTTCAAGTTTTTCTTGAAACTAAATTATTTTCACCAGCATTCATTTGTGTTTCTATCCGCTCTATAAATTCAAGTGAAATACTCACTTTCTTTACTTGCTCTGTTTTGGTTTTCACACAGCTCTTGAAGTCTCTTATATCTGGTTGTAATAATAATATAATTGTATTGCATTGGCAACAAAATCACCAAAATGAACTGGTTCAAATGTAAACACGCCTACTCACTGGAATGACAATACTCCGATATCAGACACGCCTCTGTTTACAAACCAATCAATGTCAAGTAAAAGTAGATGCAGCCTACAAAGGTTATGACTACAAGACGTAAATGTGAAATACACAACTCTTCTTTCCTAAATTGCAATGTGGAACCAAAACTAACCGGATCAAATGTAAACAATATGAAAAAACACATGAAGCTTGTTACATTCAGGTGTAAAATGGATCTTATGTATAAAGCCAATTTTTTCATGTCCTTATATCTTGCAGGTCTCATCCACCTGTTTATTGAAACAGTAGGTCATGTGAGTTAGAAAGGGGACATAGGGTTTAGTGGGTAAAGTGTAGCGGTTATATGTTTGTAGTTTTCATCATCTCTTATTTAAGGTTTTATCCACCTTTGTGCTGTTACTCAACCAAACTGATGAAAACCATGAACTGATACTCGCCAGTGACTTGTGGAGGAAGTGTTTTATTTTTACACTTTGATAATTCCTGGATGTTCCACTGCCGCCCTCTTACTCTCCTCTTCGTGCTTCTTACCCTCTCCCCTGTCTCCTTTTTATCTATTTATTTATTCCTCCTTATCTTCTCAGCCGTGGCAGAGACAAGGTGGTACGGGTTGTGTGCGTTGGGTAAATTCCTGTATTGATGAGTCGGGGCTTCTCTAACAAATCTGCATAGATGCTAGATTTAAGTGGGTGGGGCACTAACGGCATAATCCCATTGTAGCGATGCCGGTCAGAAACAAAAGAAAAGGCAATGAAGAGATGAATCTAATGAAAGATAGATGGATGCAAAGAGAGAAATGTAATCACAGTGGGGAAGGAAGTGACACTACTACATCTCCAGGGCATAGACACAGACGCTTTTCAATTTACATCCTTATTGCATTGTTGCTTTTCATGCGTGAGTAATAAAAACAAATTACATAACACAGTTAACGTGTCCATAGAGGTTTTCTAAGAAACGGCGAAGCTGCATGACATCGATCGGTGAGGCCGGAGTGATGATAAGAGGGTGGCCAGGTAGTGATGTAACGCCTCCTCTTATTGGCGCTCACAGGCTGAGGGGACACAATACACAACAGCCCCCTTGACATTTTAAATCCATGTAGAAACTAAAGTAATTTTTGTTTCACGTGGTATTTTTTTGTCCTTTGTTCCCCTGGTCGAATGATATCGTCGTCGTCAACTTGTCGTATGCAGAATTAACTCTTGAAATAAATGAATCAGTGGATTTTGAGTGAGATGAAAATGATGGAGAAGGCAGTTTTAGCGAAAGAGCCCCCGGTGGTTTTAGATGAAGTGGATTTAAGAGTAAAGACCGCCCCCCTCCTCAGGCTCTTTAGATTTTCAAACTCACCTGAAATCTCAAAGAGACGTTCAAGGACTCCTCTCTATTTAAGAACCTATTAATGTGGCTTATAAGTGGGCTGAATGCTACTCTACAAGCCAAAGTGGAATTAATAGAAAAGGTGGGCCCAGGAGAATTCTGTATGTCTGATTGAATATAACTATCAGCATATTACTTCATATTTTAACATCTTTTATTATGTTTCATACTACAATTCCATACTCAGGTCATGTGACCATTGAACCACCTCAACTGAGAAACAGCCTGTACTGTTTGCAAGCACTGATTATGACAGTCCAATTGAAAATGCTGTTTCCAGGCAAGAACATCCCTGTTGCTGATTGGCTTGAATAAAATTGTGCTTTTCGGGGTGATATGATTTGGCCAATCAGCACGGCCATCTTGCTGTTTCATGATTGATCCTCATTATTAAACTATTGCAAATGTCAGATTCATTTGAAAAGTAGATCCCAGATCCCTCAGCCAGACTTGAGTGTAATGCAAGCAGCTGTTACTCATGCATGTATGCTGCTGCATGTTTCACCTATAGAACCACATACTCTCACTGAAGGCACCTGCCAATTGAAATCATTAGAGGGGGCCTCAATCATTAATGTACATCAGGATTGGATGGGAGGTGTCTGTGCTTCAGATGGAGGCCTCGTCACATTCCTCCTCCGCTGCACACAAACTCGTCTGCAGCTCACTGGCTGGATCTACCTAACCTCACATCCAATAAACAAACACACTCTAACTACATCAGAAGTCTTGTGAGTACACATTTACAGTTAGTCATATTTTTGCTTTGTTGTTTTTATTTTCCCGTTCTGTATGATTTATTATTTTTATTTTGTTTACACCCCCTGCTGTGTGGTATTGATAAGAATAGGCAGAAGAGGATAGAGACGAAATATGGGTTGAAACTTCCTGTGGGATCAGGGATTCTCCCTTTGATCCACAAGCTCATTAATTAACCATAAACAACAGCAAGAACAAGTACAACAATTACAAGCCGCCGACTCAGAGTCTCCGCTGTTCAGAGGGAAGACGCATTAGTAGCCAGGGAAATATGAACCCATGTGCGTTTACGATGCCCGTTGTCTTTGCTGTGTAATGCACGTGAACGTGACCCTCGGAAATGCAAAACACTGCATAATGCATGGTATTCTTCTCAGAATAATGCAGGTGGATCTCCTTTGAAGTGTTTGCGAGTAAAAACGACTTCCCCTGCCTTATTAAATTCTCCTTTCCACAAAATATTTGTTTCCTTTTTTATTTGCGTCCGTGTGAGGATACCCTTTCAGACCAGGGGGCTGACTCTCTAAAAGCTTCGGGTTTAAAAGCTGCTTGATGTAATGGTTTCAATTACAATTTGTGAGCATTTGATTCCTATTGGGATGAATCATTGAAGACACTGAAGAAAGTGGGATCGTTAAACCAATATTAAAACTTAATGTTCCAGCTACGGAGCACATATACATGTATGTTACAATCATACAGCTCATCGAGCTCAGTGGTGAAATACAGTCAGAGTCATGCATCTTGCTATTGAAGCTCTGCAGACGGAGTGAAGGTCTGTTAGAAAAGAAGATTAATGGGAATTAACATTTGTGAAAGATGCCCCGGACAAGGGTTCGGACCAACGGACCAAAATATTAAACTGAACCATGTTGCAATGTGAAACCAAAATCAGATGTAAACACTGTCAATTGGTGGAGACCCATCTGACAAACTCTTTTAAATCTTTCTTATAGGTACGTTCTTTATAGGTGTGGATTCTCCTAGTTCTGATCAAACCATCTTTTTTTTTGTAAATCAGTTTATACAGTTTTGTTCTATCTTGCTTATATTTGTGTATCTTGCTTTAAATTGTTTTTTTAACTGCTTACTTTGTTGGCCTTTTCATTTTTAACTTGTTTTGAAAGGTGTTATAAAAATGTAGCTCATAATTAAACATGTGCTACTTCAGAAAGACTCAGTAAGACCTCAACTACTTAAGTCTTTTACCGTCGACTATCACTCTGACTCCAGTTTTTTACTTGTATATATATGTGCTGCGATAATCCATAACTACCAGCTGTCCTTTAATCCCCAGTCTCCACACGGCTCCTGCCAGTGTATATTAACATTTTGGCTGCTCACAGTGAAAGTAACTTTTTGAATGTAAACTAATCTTAATCTGTCCAAATACATTTGGCGTTGCATGAAACGATGGGGAACATGCACAGAGAGAGGGTTTTAGTTCCCTCAATGTTAATCTGCATTGTGTTGAAGACAGCCCAAAATGAAAGCTGACAGACTGTACTTTAATGTTTTCACAGCTGCAGCCTTTCAAAGTAATATCACTACATAACCCAGGAGTGAGAGATCCAAGTGCTGGTGTGACGCGTCTGTGACAAGCAGCTACGTCTGTACCAAGTCGCCAGTTTTAGCCTTTCTCTATAAACTGCCATCCCTGTCTTTTTGTTCTGCTCCATCTGCCACTCTCACACACTCACATTACTTTACTCATCTCTCTTTCCATCTTTTCTTTTCCTCCTCCTTTCAGAGTGGACAGCACAGCTTGTGATGTCTATATCGATCTGCTCTCACACTCTCTCTTCCTCCCCCCACATACCCTCCGTCTTTCCGCCGTGTCTCTTCATGTTTAGGAGCAGCTGTGATGAAGTGAGTCAGAGGCACGGGCTGCATTTAGATTCACAGAGTAGCCCAGTGTTGGACATGTTGGAGTTGAGGTCTCACCCAGTTTAGCATGTTTAAATGAACCCTTTTAACCAGGGCTCTCTTGTGCCATAAATATAGAAAAGGATGGAAGAGTTTCTCTTTTGAGTCACGCTGTCCTGCCCACTTGGAAATGTTACCCGCTGTAATACAGACACCAAGAACCATCTGCCTTTTGGTTTTTAGGTAAGGTCACAGCACGTTAACTTTTTGGGGGAATTGAAAAAGAGAGGAGGTATATTAAAAAAAAAGAATCTGCACCAGGACATTTGAATGAAGTTTTTAAATGTTCTAGTCCCCTTATGAAACCATATTTAAATGATTTAAATCCAGATTTTTATTAAGATCAAATTCTTATTTGGATCCTCTCAGAATAAATGTAAATATGTAAATATCAGTCCCTTAAATATACCTGTCTGAGTAATAACTGAACATTTAGAAATCCTCAATTTTGCAATTTTGAAGAAAGTAAATTTGTTTTCTTCCCAAACGCATATTACATCCTTCCACCAAGTTTGCTTAGGAATCAGCAAGATGCATAACAGTCTCAGAGTGAAAGGTCAAAAAGTTCACCCAATATTCTTTGTTCTAATTATTCTGGATTTTAGCCCCAACCAAGTGGCTAGAATACAAAAGGAAGGCATTGGGCGAGTGCAATGTTTCCAGTGCACGTGACTGTGCTGGTATCAGCTCTCCCCTGACTTTGACTCAGTCAGGTTTGATATCCTCACTTTCCTTTTGACCTCATATGGCTTCACACCAGTCGAATAGGGTTATTAGGGTTTTGTGTCGGATGTACCACAGCTTTTGTTTCTTTTTTTGTGGGGGTAAGGGGTGTTCCAGCTCAGCCAGGGCTTTCTTAGCCTCTGTATTTAGGCCAGCTCAGCTTGGTGTGGCTCAGATGTAGATCATACACGAGAGGAGAGGAGAGGAGAGGAGAGGAGAGGAGAGGAGAGGAGAGGAGAGGAGAGGAGAGGAGAGGAGAGGAGAGGTGAGAGGAGAGGAGAGCTCGAGTGTGTGTGTGTGTGAGGGAGCGTGCTGGTCACCATCACTTGGGTGGCAGTTTGCTGTAATGACTCCTCCAGTGCAGACAGTTGCATCATGGTAAACCAGCCCTGCAGCAGAGACAGAGCGTCTGATCACAAACAACACTCTGCATCTCTGCTCTGCTGGTCTCATATACAGTCTTATCAGATCTTTACCTCAAATTTATATATTAACTCTAAATACAGCATCTGACAGACAATAATTGATAACATCCAATTTGACCTGAGTTTGTGTCTTTTTCATTTTTTTCCATTTTATCCATTATTAGGGACTGTTTAACAAGGGCTCTCTAGAAACTGAAGGAATTAGAGGATTAGGGATAAGATTGTGTTTTTAAGGGGGGATTTATTTTTATTTTAGGGGTTTCGCACATGGGAGTGGTAAAATTACTTGATGCACAAAAAAGCCTTTAGGTTTTGTTTTTTAAAGGACTCCTTCAAATTCACTGTGTGCAGTTTTGAGATGACACATCTTTAAGACAAGTTGTTTTATTGTCTGTAGCATGACTTCAAAATTGGGATATTTGTCCATGACACAGGAAGTTGTTTTAACTTTGCAGTACATACTCATATCTTTCCCAAACAGAGTAATTTACATCTCAATATTCATCGCGCCACCTACTGGCAATAGGAAGTACGCCTCGTGTCCCAATCATTATTCTATCCACATGACATTTTCATAGTCTGGTTCGCATGTTGTACACATGAACAAAATGCATGTTGAGTGCAAGCCTTCTCCCGCCACATAGTGGACACAAGTATTGACATGGGATGTGCGATCCATTATGCTACACTGCACCCGCGTAAGACAATTACATCTGGCTCTATTACTCAGGGTCTGATGGTAGAGCAAAAGCACGCAGCCTTGTCAACAAGCATCCTGCCTGTACCCTTGACATGCACGCGGGAGCGAGGGCCTGTTTAACGCTGCTTGCCACTTAAATTGTGTTTTTAACCCTATAGAAGATGTGTTGTTATTTGTGGTGCTGGGCCTGAGAGACACTTTATTGTTTGTTTTACACAGTACATCACGTTTTATCTACGTTTTCAGCTGCACAGTTGCACATTGCAGGGTTGGATGAAATAAATGCTAGCAATTTATCTTTGTTACTTAGAGAGTGGCCAACATAGATAGTGGGTAATGTTGGCTGCAGAGCGCACAGCGTACAGTGCATTAGTCATTATTAATCAGATTGGGAGAGGATGTGCTAACAAGGTCAGATCATAGTTATTTTCTTACTTTCACGGTTCAGCTTCAGACCTCGCAGACATCCGTTTAGATGTTTAATCCTGGGAGCAGTACAAATTATATCCGTTCCACAGAGAAGGAAATAAATTAAGAGGAACTCGTTCACCCTGAAACAACATGGTGCGAGCTATACTTTGATTTGAAATTGTTCTGCAGACTAATTTGTTGTATAACAAAATTATTACTAAAGGAAATATGTCTTTATCAGCTCATTTAAAATATGATTTCAGCAACCAGTCTTCAGCAGGACAACTCAAGTAAATCCAATCAATCGGTCTGTATACGGCTACATAAGGAGCGCAATTGAGCAATTATAACTTAAGATTTGGCAAAATAACTCTAGTGGAGTAATGTACTCTGACTGTGTATTAGTAGAACACATACTTTGTATCATTGACCCCTGTAGCATCTGTTGAATGCATTTCCTTCCTCTTAAAATATTTCAAAATGTAATTTTTATATATTTTAAAGATATTTTGAGTCGTGCATTGTTTCGATTATGTTCACTAGCAGCTGGCAATCAGTAGAACAGCATTTAGTGGCAGTGCAAGTGTGGGTGAATACGCATCCCAATGCATGAGTTGCAAACGTTGCTCCATAATGATACAACAGGTCTCAAACTGTAAGTTCCTAAAACTGATGGGTGAGAGTTACACCCTTCCAAGATATATAGCAATTCTTCACTTAAACGTTTAAATAAAATCAGACTATGTTATATTTTGTTGACTTGTGTGTTTACATTATCCAAAATGTTTCCAACAATATTCCAACCCAGAAAAATCCTCAATTTTATCCAAAGTAACAGGAAGCTTTATTTTGATAGTCTTTAAATTGAGACAGATTAACATCCAGTCAAATGACGTGCGATGAAGGAAAGACACACGTTAGCCAGTTAGCCAATCAGCTGTTTTCTCCTTCCACTGTTTGTATGGGTTACTCATAATGGCTCATGATTATCACTTCCGTTTAATGCGTAATGTGAATAAACCATTAAAACGTGATCTCGTCCCCGACCATGATTTGTACTTAATTCGCGATTTTCACTGGCAATGGTGGTGAAGACAACAACTCCCATGATCCCAAGCTGCTTCCCGACATCACCAAACTAGGTCAACATTGTTTTGATCGGAAGACCTAGAGGCTAAAGTTATATTGCACATTTAACTTTAAGTTTCCATTCAAGTCAAGGATATTGTGCCTCCTTAAAATAATGCATTGACCTATTTATGAACCAGCTGCAAGAAACTCTCCATTCACTTCTTTTTTCCAAGTACCGAGCTGGGATAAATGCCCGGTTTGCAAAAAGGCTGCAGCGATTTGTTGACTAAGTTGCTGAATTTGCTATGCGCGGCTCCTCTGGCAGTACATTGGGGTCACTTTTGTCCTGAGCTTTGATCGCGGGATGGCCCTGGGAGCTCCCCGCTGAGCAGCACAGCCGGGGCTTCAAGGCTCCGGTTCAGCTGTGGCCTAAAGCAAAAGAAAACAGCGGCTCCATGCTTTGCTGACTTGTTGAGCTGTCAGGTTCATCGGGATGTTTTTGTGGTATCGCATTGAAAAGCTTGGAAGAAATTCTAATCCATTCCATCACTTTCAAGACGAAAGAAAGTTCCAGTTGTGTGTGTGAGGAGAAGACTCACATGTTGAGCTATCTGGCTGGAATTCAAATCATTCCCCCGGCTTGTTCATTAATGTTTGTTTGTTTGAATGCCATGTTCATTTGGATTCGATTTATGTCATTGTTTGTCATGTTGTCCTTTTGTATTCATTATATTTAATGAACGATCATGTAAGACTCAAAAACAAACTCGTTCTGACGCAGCCCTCCAGCTCGCCGTCACCCCTTTTTTTCTCCGGACTGATCTATATTTCTATCATTTATTTGTCTTGTGTGGAAAGAATTTATGCAGACATTAATTAACCCCCGGTCCCGCAGTTACGATTTATTCCAAGCCTGAAGCGAGCCTCTGGGTGGCCCCATCGTCCAGCTCGCGGCTGTGGGATAATGCAACTGAATAATGCCCATTGCATGTCGGGTCCGGGCCTGAGCGAGTGAACACTGAAACCTGGCCGTGCATCTAAATGACCCTGCGTTAATAACGGCACAGGACATTAACTTCACCATTTAAACAAATTTGCAACACTAGCACGTAGCCACACAGCCAATGCTTAATATAGACAACCGCTCTCACACAAAGCAATGCACTCACATACACATACTATACTGTACATGCACCCACACCCACACACACAGACACACACACACACACACACACACACACACACACACACACACACACACACACACACACACACAAACAAATGCGCTGCCAAAGAATGACAACCTGATTAGCTCCCTCTCACTGAGAATTAATTGGGTTCCTTCACGCTGAAAATGAATTCCCTCTTTTATAAAGTCCTATTTAAGAGTTGTGGCGGCTAAATAAATGCATGATGAATGGCTGGGGTGTTGAGGACAGCCCGGAGTGCTTTTTGGGCCGTAACCGCTCCCTGTTCCCCAAGTGGAAAAACACTGGGAAGTAATGAACGCCGTTGGACCGGAAACAAGTCTATGAAAGTGTGCGTTTGGGTGTCCACTTTTTTTTTATTGAAACATCAGGGTTGTTCCAGGACACACATTGAGATGTCAGGTTGTTTCGGGGGGATTAGTTTTCTGAGCTTGAGCCGTTCGTGTTTTATGTTCAGAGATTACCATCAGCTGTACTTTATTGCTTTGCCACCATATCTGATCCTGAGATATCCAACGTCTCTGCTGTTAAGAGTCCCAGTCGATATTGACTGGGCACACTGATATGTCTGTTAAGAGTGAGAAAAGCAAAAAGAGGCCAGACTGGGGATCAACTGAACCCAAATGTCTTTGTTCCCAGATGAAGAGTACCCTTCTTGTCCGGTGTGGTTTTCATATTAAAATAAGTCTGTTATTAGGGCAATTTCAGTATTTTTCAATCTAGGCACTGTGTTCATAAATGTGAGGGTGTAAATTAACAATTGGAATCAGTCCAGTAGATCATCTCCGCAGTGATTCGCAAAACGTCCGCAATGGCTACATTGTAATCTTATTGGGCAACTGCGACAGTCCATGAAATGTCCAAATGGGCTTTATTTTGCCAAAAAAGGCTCACATTGTTTTTTATTCTTCGCTAAGAATCTCGAGAAATTACCCATGTCTCGCTCAAAGAGAATCTTGCACAAGTCGTTGTCCCTACTCTGCTTGACACATCTGTCTCTCCTCGTTCACACTTCAATTTGAAGTTGCTTTTTGTCTGCGTACTCAAACAAGAAGGGACAGCCATCAAAGTCAAATGCTTTATCGACATTGTCCACAACAGAGTAACATTCAGCCATAATAGTTTCTCTCAGGATAACCCCAAACTCTCACTCACGTTTCCAACTCCATCTTACTGCAGCAACTAAAGTGTCAATTCTTCTTTAAACAAAACACACGTTATTTCCCTTTATTGTTTTCAAAAAGTGTATAATTGATTATCCCTCTGATCAGCTGCAAAGGGACCCTAACAAAACTCCCAGACTCGTTGCAGCTCATTGATTTTCTCCCGTGGATGATCTACCGCCCGTAGAGCTCGGGTTGTGTCTGACAGTGCAGAGATTTAACAGCCTATGGAGACACACATTGTAATTCACTTGATTACATGGCAGCTGCAGTTAAAGCGCAGAGTAACAAGGACGGACAGACACACAAATCAAACAAGTAGTTTATCCTCTATAAAAACCTCTTCACTGTAGCAAAAAACTGAAATGAGATGGTCTGGTCTGCAGAGGATCCCCCCCCGATCAGTGCCAACATCTTGTCCTGCGCTTACTGTTGTCGCCTAGCAACACAGTGGCATTTGGACAATACTGTGTTGATTAGCCTAGATTTTTTTTTACATGTGCACCATTAGCTGTGCGGTTGAGTTGAAGCTTTAATCATAAGCTTTGAAGATGACCTTGTGCAATGAATCCTGGGATAAGTTGGGAGAGGCTGAGGAGGATCCATCTGGTCAAGCCTTGGTTTGTCTGGGATGAAAGGACACATTTGTCCCACCGCATTAATAGGAGCCTATACCAATGGGACAGTCTAGAAGTAGGTTTTGGTGGTCAAAGGTCAAGGTCGTGGTGATCTCACATGTATATGACCTCTTGAACATGATATATCTCAATTCTGCATTTTTGACTCAAAATTTCAATGATAAGATTTCAGGGGTCAAAGGTCAAGGTGACGTTATCTGAGTCTGGACACATTTTAACTGAAACTGCACTCGAGGACGGAGGCATACAACCGCAGGGTGGCCATTCTGGTTCTGGTTTGTGTTGATAAAAATCACACAAATGAAAGTCTAAAACCTCTCTTGTGCTCCTTCTAAATTCAGACAGTTGTAAGCGGTGTCATCTGACCATACGAGCAACATTTTGGCGTCTCCACCTGACTTAGAGATTCAGTTTGGCAAAAGATCTTAGTGTTTTTCTGATCACGTTTGAAGCCAAACACAACACGCCTCCTTATTCGGAATGTGAGCTGTGCTCCTGTGGTCTTGTCTGTGTGCTGTTGAATACTTAATGTGAGAATGAAGAATTATCTGTTTACTCTCCCTCTGAATATCTCGCGGGGAAGAGCTACAGCTCGTTATTATAGCCTTTTGTTTTATATTACACCTTAAATCACTCTTTTTTTTTACATGCAGTAGACTATATTTTATGTTTCTCATTTGTTTTTTAATGTCAACTATTACTGTCAGGATTTATTTGTGTATCTAAATGATGTTCGATTTGAAATGTCACTGTTGAACCCAATATTTCCAGAAGGAGAAATATTTGTACGATCATTGCACTCAGAAGCCGTCTGCTCCACCGAGGTCGGGGCAGCTCTTGTACTGTACCGTAGCAATGCTTTCTGCATTTTTAAAACAGTGTTGTCATGGTAACTGGAGGGTTTGAAATCACTTTAGCACCACCTAAATTTTCCAAAATATTCAAAAATGTTTTCTTCTTGAAATCCAACAGCAGCACCACCTGTAGAAGGCAGCAGTGTGTGTCAGAGCTGGATTGACGGATAGAGCTGCAACTGGCTCCCGGCAGTGACTGGAATCTACCTTAAATAATAGAATCATACTTTAACAACATTTTCATATACATTTAAATCAGTTTTTGGTTGTTGTAATTTTACCTCCCGCACATACAGAGCTGTGGAGAGTTCTGTTTTTGTTATCTCCTCCCCAGCATCTCTGGAAACACAAAAAGCTTTAAATATCACAATCTAGGACAACTATTTTAACTCAGTTTAAAAAACAAATATCATTATTTGCGTGGATTTCTCAGGGATTAATGGATCCTGATGAAGAAAAACGCTGGCTGGGAACAATCTTGAAATATTCTGAGGTTGCCTGAGACTTTTGGGAGTTACTGTTCCCCACCAAGAAACAGCAATGAAAACAGACGTTAACAAAATGAACCTGTTCTCTGAAAAGGTTATTAAAGAGTCAGACATATAAGAATAATTTAAAATATAACATGTTGTTCTAGTCACAGGGTCCTTGCGTCCGTGTCAGTGATGTATCTCTGAAGCTGAAACAGTCTCATTGCACAGTTGAATAAAAGTAGTTTGTTTTTGTTACAAATACAAAGTTGCTTTTAATATAGCCTCGGTTTGAATTAAACCATATTTTTTATTCTGCTCTGGCGCTTGACATTTTTGTCACTTTAGTTTTGTCGTAATATTAAATCTTCGAAATTCACTTGTATGAACCCTCTTTTTTTTCTTGAACTTGATGAGTCAAGTTTACTTTGATCATTATTGCCGTTGTTACATAAGAGGCCTTTCCTTGTGTCTGCTCGTAAATGGGCTTTGAACAAGTTAATGGACTAAGATCGGTGCCTGGGCCGCCGCTGCTCACCTGTCACCTGGGGACGGCGCTCTGCTGAAGCGGCTGTGACAGCAGGTGTCCTCCATACAGCACAGTGTATGTCACAGCTGTCAGTCTCCTGACAGCGACCTGTCCACCCTGCCCGGCCCAGTTAGGCAGACAGGCCTGGGAAGCACACACACACACACACACACACACACAAACACACACATATGCACACCGACTAGCTCGCCCATATTTGCAGACACACACACATACAAAGATGTGAATAACACTACGTCAAGGTTAGTTAGAGCTGAAGACAATTGATTAGCAGTCTGGCAGGAGTCTTTGCTGTTAAGGATATGAACTGGTTTCAGCCTCTCACACTCTCTCTCCCTCTCTCTCCCTCTCTGTCGCTCTCTCTCTCCCTCTCTCTCCCTCTCTGTCTCTCTATCCTCTCTCCCTCCATCTCCCATCCCTGTCAGACTGTTTCCCATCTGTCCTGCTGTCAACATCCATTACGTCTCACCTGGAGCGCTGCTGCCTTTTGTGTGTTAAACGGAAACTTAGAATTGTATTTTTCAACATGCCAATGCTAACCATGTATTTACATTCTATTGTCTGCTTTTTTCCCCTTTTTCTTGTTATATAATTATGTTTTGTATAATAAAGGATCTACAGGATGATAAATTAAAACGTGTTTGTGTTTATTGTTTCTCTTTGTGTGTGTGTTTGTGCTGCAGGTGGCCGAGATGCATGGAGAGCTCATAGAGTTTAATGAGCGCCTGTACCGTTCCTTAATGGCCAAAGACCACCTCATTGTCCAGATGAGACAGGAACTAATTGACCTGAGAGGACCGGTGAGTGACTGGAAACACACACGCACACACGCACACACGCACATGTCCGGTCTCATTTGGTGTCTATGCAGGTCATCCCGTTTTGTTCTCCCCTCCTCCCCTGCCTCCCCCTCTCCATCACTCTGCCCTTTTCCCTCTGACTGGTGATTTAGTTTGATTCTCATCTTCCACTTCGCCCTGTTTGTATTTGCACTGCTGCTCTGCCTATTTTTCTCTACACTCAATGGCTGCCAATAACGGTTACCTGCATTTTTCTCGGGGCTGTCATCCGTGACATTGCTGCGTTTTCCATTTTTCTTCAGTACTTCCACGGAGCGGCTCCCTGTCAGACCAGTGGACACAACTTTCTCCTTGCAAACTTTTCTCTGGCTAATGCTAACAACCCATTTCTCCTGTTAAAGGGTATTTCAGGAAAACTATTTTTGTGTTCAACAATAACAACAGACACAAACAGAACAGCCAACATCTGGTCATGCTCAGGAGAGCCTTAATTCCAGCCCTAAAACAAAGTCCTAACATTCAAAAAACAGCCTCAGCTCTCATGGGGACCTTAATTTTTGTCCCTGTGGTGATGCAAGTCCCCGGTGGGCTAGTGTGTTCTCAGGTTATCCCCGTCAGGATAGAAAAACAGCCCCCCCTCCCCCCAATGCACTGACACGCACAGACACACACACTGTCCAAAGTGCGAGTTACAATGTCAGCGATGGAGCACCAGGCTGAAGATAGGACCTTATATCCCCCAGCTTCAGCTCTGCCCTTCTGGACTGCTCTCTGTGTCAAAGTCTGTGTGTTGGTTTGCGTGCGTGTGTGTGTGTGTGTGTTGGTTTGTGTTTGTGTGTTTGTGTGTGTGTGTGTGTGTGTGTCTAACTCCTGATTGCTGCATGATTCCAGCCTCCAACAGCTGCTGCAGAAACACCGAACCCTGGTCACTTTCTCTCTGCATCACTCTCTATGACTTTTCTCCATGTGTGTCTGTTTGTGTACAACTATTGTGCAATAGGGTTTGAGGCATGAGACCCAAAGCAGGGGGGGGTCCCAACGGTGAGAGTGTTTTATTCCAGGTTTCGATAGTCTCTCTCTGATTGGCCAGCTCTGGTTAGGAGAGATGAGGGAAGACGGACGCACATCCTCTATCTCACATATACACACAAACACACACAAATCCCGGTGGCTCACATCTGGGCCTGGTCACATGGTGCCTCTAGGGAAGCAATTGCAAAAAGTGAAACAAATCACAGGCTTGGTTAAGTCTCTCTCACACTCACACACACACACACACACACACACACACACACACACACACCAGCGTACAGGGGGTGTCAGATAAGGATAAATAGTGCTAAACAACATCGCTGGGATCAAACACAACACTTTTCAAAACATGGTTTCCCCCCCACAGTCATGTCAGATATACACTACAAAAAGTGGATATTGAAACAACTGTGAAAGTTTTGCATCACACCACTTTGTAATCTGTGGATGTAGTTTCTCCATGTTCCTCCTGCTAACTGCTAAAATACTTCCTGAAGGACCCCTGTTTGGGAAATGACTGGCATACTGGACACTGTGTGTATTTGTTTGTGTGAGTGTGAGTGTGTCTGTACAGTTTGTGTCATGAATGCCAATCTTTCGTTTCTTTCTTGACCTCTTCACTCTCATTTTCCAGGTTCCAGGTGATTTAAGCCAGACGTCAGATGACCCCAGTTTGTCAGATTTTGAAACGTAAGAATATTTCTCTCTACCCCCCCACTGCCTTCCTCTCACTCACTTCTCCAACCTTCTGAATCTACCTGTTAATTGGCCTGTGGAGATGCTGGTTACAGTTTTTCTCTCTTGACTTGCCCCAGCAGGTATGTCTGCAGGACTCAGAAGAGTTGCATATCCATGTAAAATATTTATTCTGCTACTTTTTCCGAAACTGTTTCACCGGAGTGAGCTGTAAATTGCTGTAGCCGTCCGAGCCCAGTGCCGACACGCTGTTGATGTTGCCTCTGCCAGTGGTAATGATTATGATAATGGTCATGATGGTGATGGTGATGACTCCGGCAGTGAGGATGGTTTGTTGTTTGTGTCACTCAGGGCTCATCGCGCTCTCATCAACGTGTGGATTCCCTCTGTGTTCCTGCAGGGCCGAGCCGCCAACGCCTACCACGTCTATCAGGTACGCTCGGCCGCATTAGCATCTCTCTGCATCCGCCTCTGTTTACCAGACTGAATTAGCAAGCGCAGTCATTGAGTCGGGACATATCGATCTATTTACTCTGTGGTCAGTTTTAAATCAAACACACAATCCTATATAAACAACACAATTAAGGGGAATGAGTTCATTAAACTGAGGAATGAGGCGAAATGAGCTAGCTCTGTAAAACATTACACATTGGAACAAGTTTGCATTAATGCGTCATCATTACCAGTGTTCATTAGCATTGTTGCAGTTCATGCCGCTCAACTGTTCAAGGATCCTTGAGTAAAACCCAGAAATGGCTTGTGTTCTTGATTTTTATAAGAACCCCTCCAGACACTGCATGAATCAGTCCCGAAATAGTGAGCCACGACAATCTGTTCCACTTATAAATTATTAATCCGGTCTAATCAGAGCTTATGGCGTTATATCAAAGATACCAGCAAAACTCGTCCTGACTAAAATCGTAGCTGGTGAGATCTGTGCTGAGAACTTATCCGAGTGAGGTGAGTTGGGAACTGGACTCGAGAGCATCTTAACAAACCAAACTGCTGCTACTTCCTGTATCTGTCAAGTTATCGACTGTTTTACTGTGTCTGTCACATTAACAAGGTGTTACACCTCAGCTCTCTCACCTCCGCAGTCCCCCCCCCGGTTCTCCCCTGTGAGACAGAAACACACACACTCAGACAATCAGTCCCCTGGCTCGGCTTTTTGAGACCACACACACAGGTCTCTCTTTAATTTGGAGGCCACTCATTGACATAATGCATTCCCTAGCCCTTTACCCTAACCTTAAGCATCACAACTAGATGCCTACCCCTAACCTAATTCTAACCCTAACCCTAAAACCCTAAAAGAGCTCATTGAATTGGGAGGACCAGCCAAAATGTCCTCACAATGATGGTATTGAATATGGTCCTTATAACTATAGATAGACATACACACAAACACACGTTTGTACTCGATAAACACTTTTTGATCGCAGGAGAGACATAAGTATGTTTACTGTGTGGAATAAACACTTAGAGATACACACTGATATATGAAAACACGCACATACCTGCTCGAGACCGGCACAAACACACACATATTACCTTGACACGCAGAAGCACATACAAGCAGAGGCACAGCAAAAACCTATCTTATAGCGAACCGTATTCTAAAAAAACTGAGAGTCACAAACACACACAAACACACACACACCCTGTGCTCTTATCTGCTCTGTAGCCAGCAGTTACAGCTGTAACTTAAGTCATGGGAAACCATATGGGACGAGAAGAGACAGGTGTCACATCCCCGGCTCTAACTGATAGTCAGGACTGACTGGCCTCCGAGCTCAGCCCGGCTCAACTTATACATAATGGAGGTAAACTGGAGGCTGGAGCTGAGAGCTGTCTATTCAGCCTCAGAGGTGTGTGTAGTCACTTGGGTCAGAGTTCTGTCTTCAAGCACCGACACAATGATAAAGAATATCCAGGTCTTTTTCCACATGCTTGGGAATTAGCATTTCGTGGCGCTGTTGGGGGTGAAATGTGTAAAACAGCTCAGATTTAAGTGGCTGCACGGCATTGGGAGAGCGACTCGTCCCCTGTAATTTGGCAGCTCAGACTAACAGGTGAGTGCATCCTAATGGTGCTGTCATAAAAGGTGGAATTCATTACACACTGATTTTTCAATGTGTTTCCAATCCGCCCCAGATTGTGTCTATTGTGTATTAGCATTACATTTCCGTCACCGAGCTAAATAAATTAAATATTTGAGTCATTTGACAGCATGTAACTGTCATTGAGGTGTTCCCAGAATCAAATACTCTTCCTCCTCACCTGAACAAAGTCGGTGGTCAGACATCTTTGCTCTGGTGCAGGAAAGGACAGAACATTCTTTAATCAAGATGGTTTAGAAGAATTTATGAGGATTGTGGAAAGAAGTTGACTAATGCAGTCCTCTTCAGCAGCCTTCAAATTAGGGTGGGCTTTTCTGTCTGCTCATATATTTATGATCTCTTAGTAAATTGTGTGGCAGCAGTAACCATTGCCTGGAGGGACTGGTGTGGTTTTGGGGCCGTGCTCCCCTGGTGCTGGTTTTTCCACTCACTCTGGTTTTGGCCTGGGTGCGTGTTGCCTCTTCATATTCACGGACCATATGTTTTTACTGGTGGTGGAACAGGTTGCTTGTGGTTCCACCTTCTGTTATCGTGACACTGCACCAAAGCTTGCATAATAGTATGTCCAACTGAGCGTTTGAAAAAATAAAAAGCTTTATTTTTCAGAATTAGGCCAGTGATTTATCATTGTGAAAAAAGGTATTGCACTGTCACACCCCTGATGAGTATGACACTTTTGTACCGCCCACCCCTTCTTCAAATATTTCAGAAATCAGATGTATTTTAGATTTAATGTATTTGTTATGGGTCTATCCTCTGACCCCAGAAGGTTTGAATTCCTCTTCACCACATCATGTAAGAAATCATTGTCTTCCTGGTTGCTAGACCTTTTTTATTTCAGGAAATACCACACCTCAATAAAATAAATATTATTATAATATGTATGCAAAACAACCCTGTAGCAGATATCTGCTGAGCTTTAGGCAATAACCAGCATCCACCTGTAGTGTCAGATGATTGGACCAACTCCAGCGGCGGACCTGAACATTTTCCATGTGTTCCACGGTTTCTCCCTCTCAATAACAGCCTCAGTGAGACTGCAGTCCAGCCCTGGAGCCGGTATAAAGAGCAGCCCATCTGGTGTATTGGATTCTTCCTTTCCCAGAGCTACATCCCTCTAATGGCTCCCTATGGAAACAGCTTTTGTTCTGAGACAGGCGAATGGATGGCGAAGGTTACTCGAGTCATTGTTGTTAAGGTGAGGTCGTTGGGGTGATTGAATACGGAGCCAGCAGCCTTAAAGACCGAAGAGTGTCTCAAAGAGAGGGCAGGGGTTTCTTTAAAATACCCCTGAGCGGGTGCATAGACTTTTCTTCTCCTCAGACTCTTCGCTCTGGAGCTCACGCGCACATATACTTGCAAAATAAAACGAATGATGAGAGCAATGAGGCGTAGCCGGAGCGAGAGAGGGTTCTGGGAAGCTCGGAGGGTGAGTGGGATTGTAGAGGCTGGAGCCTAAGTTAGGTCACAGCAGCAATGTGGTTGAAAATAAGCACGCCAACAGGTCTAAGCTTCTGCTACACTCAACCAGGGAGGAGGAAAGGCCGATCCAACCACCACCTCTCTCACTCTGTGTGTGTTCTCCTCTTCTGCGTCATCCCTCCTGCTCTCTGCACCTCTTTTTTTGGCATTCCTACTTTGCCTTTCTCTCTCTCTGCCAGATCGCACGGTATTACGGTGAGGGCGAGACTGCGTGTGCTCCATTATCTCTTTTTGAATTTCTTCTGAGCCACTTTTCACTCCAAGCGCTCTGAAATGGCTTCCATCCAAAGGCCTGTGGATGGATGACGAGCGACAGACAGAAGATGGAGAGCGGGACGCTGATGGATTTGCTCCATTATCAGTCGGGTTTTGCTCTTTGTGGGACGCCGTGCCCCTGGGCCCTCATCCCGCCGCACCTCCCCCTGCTTCCTTCCCCCCCCCAGAACTCATAATGAGAGAATTATACCGGCCGTGGCGAATCAGTGTCTCCCTCCCACACAATGCCAACAATAGAGGCCATTATGAGAGGAGGGGAAGGAAGCATCATTTGCACGCCGCCAACAAACACAGGGAGTAATTTGGTGTGAGCATCAGTGTCTGTGTTTTCATTACCTGTGCACTTTAGGCTGGCATCGGGGTTTATAAAGAACATCGTTCAGGAGAAGATGAGGAGCTCTTTTCTTTTCCCCCCAAAATGAGGCACTGGCTCGTTATGCGTTGTCACAATATGAGTTGTGGAGTTTGCAGGATGTGTGCAATAAGGAAGAGAGCTGAGAACTAAAGCGGGCCGTTTTAATATCGTTGAAATATAGTGATAATGGCTCACATATTCAGATCGCTTCCAGACACTCATGCTGTCGGACTTGGCTGTACGCACGAGAAGTGCAAAAAGACGACCGAGCAAGAGAGAGATGTTGAATCTGTAACTCCTCCTTCACCTCCGCACAGCTGACCAATGAGAGTGGCCAATGAGAATGACAGACATTTGGGTTTAGCTACAGAAATGGTCTGACAGTCATGTTGTAACTGTGTGGCGGTCCTACCAAAACAATCTGAATACAATAATCATTTCAAATTCAGTTTAAAGCAGGGTTGACATTTTTGTTTTTCAATTAAATTTAGAGACGTACAAATATAATTTATTCACGGTACCTTTAAAAGAAAAACCCCAAACACTTATTTCCATATTGTGATCCAGCACCTTGAATATCCTTTTCAGATACAAGTGACAACGGCACTGCTACACTTTAAAACCAATTTCCATGGCCAGGCCTGTTGTGTTCTCTGATCTGCTGGTTTCCCATTTGTCATGTGGATTTTGCCCTTCAGGGCCACCGTACTTCAGACACTCTGCCCTACAAAATTCCAACCTGCCAGTGATATAAGGACAGCATGAGGTGGAAAAGTTTCTTTCTTCACAACCTTCAGTAAGAACAACACCCAGTCCAATACAGAGTCACAGAGAAGTTTCAGCCGATAGAGCCAAATGTTATTTTGGAGTTTTGTTCCAATAAACTCACAGTGTGAACCGCCCCTTTCATGGATTTACCTGCTTATCATCATTCACCTCTCTCTCTCTCTCCTCCTCCCACTGCACACTGCTCTCCTTTATTACATCTCTTCTATTTTTATCATTTACTCCCCTTTTCACTTTTTCACCTCCTTTGTCTACTTTGCACTCACTCCCCCTCCTTTTTCCAGTCTTCGTCAGTCTTAGAAAAGGCGGTGCTGCTCCTGGTGATAAGCTCCAGGGACGATACAGGGGTTCCCCTCCCACCCACAAACACCCCCTCTACCGCAAACGTAATTCAGTGTGAATGAGGTGTATGAACATTTGCGGTATATGCAAATGGGAGAATGTCAATGTAGAGAACTAGCACCTCTGATCCAGAACTCCCGGGATGTTTTGCATATACATTCAAACTGCATGGGCATGTATTTCAAATGAGGGATTCTCTTTGATCAGCAAAAAGCTGAAGCTATAATTTCCACACAAAGTCAGGGGGCCGGCTGCAAACTTCCCCACTGTTTTAATTATGCTAAAGAGACTGGATAATGTCAACCGTAACTTTTTTTCACTCCCGTTCTTTTCCCGTTTCTTCTCTCCATCCTTTTGTTCCATTTCTATAGAAGCGCGTGAGACTTTCACTTATTTTTTACCTTTCCAAAGCCTTGCATAGTTAGTATACCTTAACTGTAGTTGTTTGCGTGCTCTAAGAGAAAGAGAGTGATAGAGGTTCCCAATTAAGAGCAGTTACATAGAGCGTCTTTGGCTTCCCGGTGCCTCCCGAATGCCTTTAATATGCACCATATGAAACCCCATAAATCAGCCACTCAATGAATAATTGAGACGTCCTCTCTGACACTCTTTCAGAAGTGAGCACCGCTGCCTGCGATGGGCTGCCGTCCCCAAGAGAAATGCAGTGTGGGTAATGTGTTAGCACCTTTAATTTCTACGTCTGCACCCCGGGTAAGGGCTGGGTTCACATCGGAGGATGTGTGGCTGCCGGGGCGATAAGCTTCATTTCCCGAACTGCTCAGTCGTTCAGACCGCATGGTGAAGGGCTGCTTTATCCATGCAGATCGGATAATAAATCCATATGCATTAATGCGAACTCTGAGTATGTGCAGCTACGCGCGTGTGCCTGTGTGTTGCGTTCAAAGACAGATGGATGTTCTGCTTTTTAAATGAGGCTAATGCTCTAGATCTTGTGTACATTTTTTCTCAACTCGTCTGTGTGTGTCGTTGCACACGTACAGTCATCTGTGCGTGTGTGTACGTGCGTTCACGCCAGCGATTATGGTTGTGATAATGGCTGGTTGGTGACAGAGGGAGATAACTATTATGTTGATGACGGTACTGATGAATGTTTTACAGTGATGATGATGATAATTACAGTCGTTGTCTTGGTCTTACATCCATCAGTCAGAGATTAAACACCCATGGGAAGGCACAGAGGCTGCTTATACTGCCGCACACTGCAGCATGGACACCACACCAACTGCAGCATCAGCGTAATCTACATTTTATTTCCATTTCAGGCCCTTCAGTCATCGCTCTTATCCAGAGCCATTGAGTGCCGTTTAACAATGTATCGTTCAATGGCACTTAAAAAGGATTCATATCTGTTGATGGACATATATATCGGCAGAATCAGGGCTTTAATGTATGACCTTTTAGTGAGAGGAGGACGTAACCATTAGAAATAAATATAATACAGTTGCAATAAACACTTTAACTCATATAGAGCCATTGCTCATCGGATGACAACATAGCGGCTTGTACAAGTGCCCGTGTGCAACTGGACCTGGTTGTGATACTGGTTTCACCTGGATTTTAAAGGGAATGGGAAATGGCACTGAGTGTTTTATTGCATGTTAAACACAGACGTAGGATTAATTAAAAGACCAAGTCTAGCCATATTGTACCGTGTCTGGCACAGCAACCTTTATTCCACCATTAACCTCACATAAGTAGATGCACCCCTCTAAATGGACTTTCAGTATACTTTTAGGAACATGCAGTTAGATAATTAAAATGGAGACCCATGTCCAACAAAGGTTTAGCATCTATTTTATCGGAATCAATGACATTGTAATTGTGTTGATTTGATTGTGTACACTCACTTAAAAAGCCACATTGCATATGAATTAATCCATCATCAGGCATACAAGATTAGGAGAATTCTCCAAATGTAGAAATGTGTAAATCTCTTCGACCCACTAAACGTCCTTCCCCCCCCTCCCCGCTGTCCAGACTTGTAAAGGGTGTCCAGCAGTCAGAGCTGAGGTGGAGTTCTGTTGTTGTACTTCATCACCAAGCCGCCCACCAATAAAAATCTTTAAACGTGTGTTGTTAGCGGGCAGAAATGGGATGTGAGAGTTGGGATTGATAATTTGGTCGGCCCTTTCTCCCTCCGGGCATGGAGAGAGGGGGTAGAATCAGGGTTTGGCTGGTGATGGCGTTGTCCCTTCAAGGAACTGTGATGATCTCTACTTTGGCCTCCAGCCGTGTGATTAGATCTGTGGCTGGCCTGGAACATAATTTGTCAGGATGCCTCACCTCCCTGATCTGCTCGGTTCCCTGCGCTCCTTCCTCCTTCCTCCTCAAAAAAATATAGTTACCCATTTTGTTTGTGTCCCTAATAGTCTGCCTCTCCCTCTCATGCTTCATTGTTTTCCCCATCTCCTTTTTTCCCTCCTGTGCCACGTTCAGCTCTTCATCCTCCACTCCGCCCTCACCCTTCAATAGTTTACTCCCTGGCTTTCTTAATACACTCGGAGCTGATTGTCAGGATTTGTCGGTGACTCATTCATTCACATGGAAGAGGTAAGAGGGGAGCAGTCTCCTACCGTGACTGAGTCTTCAGTCGAGTTGTTTGATGAGAGGCGCACAAAGAGGAGGAGCAAGCAGGGGGGAGATGACAGGGGATGGAGGTGGGCAAAGTGGAGCAGTTGTTATAATAGATGGAGATAAGAACCGCAGCTCGACCTGTCTTTCTCCTGCTGTGGCGGAACGGCAGCTTCTCATGAGGTGGCCCCGAACTTAGAGTTCTCAGATGTGGTTACCACCCGTCAGTCTTTAAGATCTTCTGCTTAATGCTGAAATGATAAAAAGCTTAGTCTCTAGTAAATCGGTGGCAGTTCTGTGTAAAGAAGAAGACCTTCTCTTTTAAAGCCTTTGCACGACAAGTTTAGTTTTCATCCAAAACATTTAAAGTTCAATAAATATATTTTTATTTGTAAAGCTCACATTTACCAATCCCGATTTGCCTTATAGGACTTAACGAGGTGTGACATCCACCCTCAACTAAAGTGAGGTAAAACAACTCACAGGATAAAAACATAGAAACCTCAGAAAGAGTAACATGTGAGGTCCGGATGGAAAGAAGTGCAATAGAAGCCGGATATATCAGAAAATGTCAATAAAATAAGAATATGTATGCCCATGAGAAAAGAGTGTATAACATAACTTCAGAGTATTTATACAAAAGGCAATGTCTGTCAAAAATGAAGGGAGCAGCAATGACAATAGTAATGACAGCAGTACTATCAGTATTGGTGGTATGTGTGAGTAGGGATATTGCATATAAGCAGTGTAGTTGTAATCACAATCCATGATCATCATGGATCAAGGTCCATGGTGTAGCTGCAGCTGTGATCCTGGATCTGCAACGATAAAGCACAAGGACTCCCGGGAAGTAACATGTATTGATGAGACATTTTCCATAAATGGACCAATGTTTACTTCTTTTTCTTTTTGAAAGACTGAGTAGAATAATACAAATGCATTGTGTGCAAGGTTTCTGTCCCTGACGGATTTAAAACACACATACAAAACACACTGGCTTGGTGTGTGAGGATCTTTATTCTCAAGGCAAAGCAGCATTTCCCGTTTGTGGGATTCGATCGTTGTCCTGAATGCTTGATGAGCACTTATGAGCAGTTTTCATAAGGACTTTCCATTATTAGGTCTTATGTCTCCCTTGTGCATTTCAAATAACTCTCAGGTATGGAGGCAGACTGCTATCAAGCATTCAAATCACCAATATGCATTGAGAGTATTTTTACATTTTCTTTAATGCAAATAGAAAACGGAACATTTTAATAATGGGTTCCTTTCACATCCAGGAGCTGTCTTTGACTGGGATGGTAGTCACTCCGTAAAATGAAACCCTCCGTGCTCTCTCTTTTATTCTGTTTATCAGATTTTAATGAGGAGGATCCTTCTCGAAACAACAGCTGCTTCTTTATTCAGAATCATTTCAGTTTTTGTTTGCTGCAGGTGATGAAGTTACTTCATTTCCAGAATCAACAAAAAGTTTTGTGGGGCCCAAACTTTTGCATGCAACAGTCTTAAGTAGATGGCTTAAGAAGGCATGAGGACATTTTCTTTTCTTTTTAATCCTCTTTTCGATAGTGAATAGTGTGAAATTTCGTAGTTTATAGTTTTCTGGCATTTACAGAAAATGTCCTGACCCAATTTGCGCAGCAGGGGGTTGTCTCGCTCAGACTCATTCACAACAGCAGGGAAATGTCAGGGGTATTCAGACTGGGGAAATAATATTTGTATTATTTTTGTTTTGTTTTCAGTTTTCCGAAACAACGTGCCCACTCACCCCTCTGGAACTTTTCTGTTCATTTCCTCTGTAGTCTCACATGGTCTCACTTTCTAGAGACTTTACTAAGGGGCTGGCAGGATAGGTTCCAGAAAATGTCAGGAGCTACCGACTTGGATATTTGCGTTCTCATCATGTCCAGCCCCTCCAGGACAATGCCTCGACCTCAGGGCACGTCTGAAAGCAGCTTAAGAGAAAAAGGTGGAAAAAGTGGAGAGGCAGATTTGAGAGACTGCCTTTTCTCCCTCCTGTGTTTGAATCAGTCACCTCAACCTTATAAACCTGCAGCAGCTTCCCCCCCGAGCACAGGCAGGGTGTGTAGGGCACAGAAAAGGCAAATGTCTTTATTTTATCTGCCAAAATAAATCTCAACCTTTATCGGTAGATGTGGAGTCGTTATACGTGCCTAACCGGAGGAGAAGGTGAAAGCTGCCGCTCGCTTCAACAAGATAATCATATACTTTTATTTTCTTTTGCATTAGCAGCAAAACAGTGGAGTTTGGATTGTTGCCACCCGTTGCTTCAGAGCACCCCCCACAGTGGTGCTAAAGTCGATGTTTTGCTTATTGAGAGTTCTTAGTGGACTCAGATGTTCGATTAGACTTTAATTTATCCCATTTAGTCATCCATCCACTCTGTTGATTGCAAAGGAAACAACTCGACAAAGGAATGTCTCAGTTTGTGTTCCAGCCACACAACTCCTCCTCCTCCTCCTCCTCCTCCTCCTCCTCCTCCTCCTCCTCCTCCTCCTCCTCCTCCTCCTCCTCCTCCTCCTCCTCCTCTCCACTTTACCAACAAAATTCTTCCTCATCTGCATCTACTGGCTTCTCCCCCACAGTGTCTATTTCTGTTGGGCATCAGTATCAACAGAGTTCTAAAATAAACACTTTTACTGCAGTAAAGGTAGTAATCACCCTCTTCTCTGTCTCTCTCTGTAGCACCGTCTTTGTGTTGTATTCCTGTCTCCTCTTCCTGATCCGGGCACAGTTTCACACGGTTTCACATCATTAAATGAAGGACATACAATTTGTATTGAGGGGACAACTTTTAGGCATCCCCTGTCAAATGATGGGTCTGGTCCCTGTCAACTTTATGGTTGTTCCCCTCATTTTAAATAGCGGCTATACTGTATACAAATACATTTTGATGACATATTGACTTTGGTCATTTAAATTTATCCAGTAATTTGGTTTCTTATTTTAAGCTAATTGTTGAAGATTACCATCTGGGGCCTACTACCAAGTACTAAGTACAGTTTACATCAACATGTCTGCAATCTCTGTATGACTCATAGACTTTATAAAAATGAACAACACATCTCCACTTCCTCCTACCATAGAGAAAAGAAAATGAAATATCCCTGATGCTAACGCTGTCACGTTTTATTGATTATGTCATTTGGAGCCAGAGTCTGCCCTGTTGTGATGAAAGGATGGGCCACAATGTTGACATCCAACCCATTCATTGATTTACCAATCACGAGTTTGGAATGAATGGGACAGTGGTAATATATGTGTGGATATATGTACATATTTTGACTTTGGCCCGTGTCACAGCCACTCACACGGAGGAGGTGGGATTTTATGACTTATAATGTAGCCAGTAGAGAACGACCAAGACTCTAAGTTTCACTTCATAGGGAGCATCCTGTCATCCAGCTTTGCAGATCTGCCAATATGACTGTAGACTCCATCTTTTTTGTCTTTACCAGCACTGAATACCTGTCTCCTTGCACTGTGTAATTACCTCACATCATATGTGAAATGTTTTAATATAACAATATTGATACCAGATATCATTTTATACAATAATACTGTCTTTTGCACACTCTGTTACACTCATAGTATATTATATTATCTATTGTATAGTTAAATACTTATATTTATACCCCCTCTACTATATATCATACTATTGGTACATTCACTGTATGTATAAGTCCAAAAACACATATTTATACATGTGTACATATTATTATTATTATTATACTTACTATTATTATATATACTGTTGCTGCCATTATTAATATATACTGCTATTATATTGGTATAATTACTATCACATATAAATATATATTATGTTATATTATATACTATATATACTGTACTATTTTGATATACTGTCTAACAATAACAATAACATTACCATCATATCATCAGTACTATTACCGTCATCTTGCCACTGCACCTTATCTACCTATTTATCTTGTGATTCTGTTTTTATTCTTTCTACCTCAGTACTTTTTATTTTATTTTATTCTATTGTATTGTATTTTATTGTATTCAAATGTACCGGCTGCTATGACGACTTAATTTCCCTTCGGGGATGAATAAAGTAATCTATCTATCTATCTATCTATCTATCTATCTATCCATGTTGACTTTGGTAGCGCTGCTTCAACAATGGTTTCAGCTACATGACCAGGATCCACATATGCATTCAGGTCTCGTCTTTTCTCTGCTCCCGCTCTTTAAACCTTCAAATGGATTCTATTTTCTGCCTAATTGGGCAAATGTTTAGGCCGAGAATGATCTGTGGAGAGAGCAGGGTGATGACAAGTAGCTCTGCTGCCTTCGCTCTCATCCTCTTTTACTCACTCAGTCCCTCTCACTGAAAATACATCGACGCCCACCTTCAGAGACATCTTAGCACCTTCTGTGTCTGGCAGGGGTTTCAAAGCCAGCCTTTTTTTTCCTTCTGTCTTTTCTTCTTTAATTAATTGTTTCATGGCTTTAAATCATCGTCTGGCAATGTCAACCCATGAATTGCTCTTTGCAATATGCTGCTTTGGTGTCTTTCCCGTTTCTGTCTGATCTAGTCATCCGAGAGACGCCTCACACAGGTGCATTTATGGAAAACAAAGAAACACAACCACAAAGGAAGTGACTGACAATAGAAAAGAGTTGGAATTACTGCTGAGTTACTGACTGCGGTCAAGCCGGCGCCACTTAGAATGTGATGCTGGGCTATTTAATGTGATTGGAGGACCCAGAAATGAGGAACGTACCTTTATCGTCACACCTCCAATAGAAAAACTTCACATTTTCAGCGCTGCATGGCTCGACCGGGTTGTAACAAATGACTGTTCACTCTACTGCAGTAAATGTCTGTTATTAACGTACCTGAATATAACTATCATTCTTGCTCACTTCTGTTTGGATTGTGTTTCTGTTGTGATTGTGTTTCTGTTGTGAGGCTTTTGCATCTGTGTTGGTATGTTTGCATTCGTGCCATGGCTTTTGTAACTGTGTTGTGGCCTTTGCATCTATGTGGTGGCTTTTGTAGTTGTGTTGTGGTGTTTGCATCAGTGTTTTGGTGTTTGCATTCATGCTGTGGCTTTTGAAGTTGTGTTGTGGAGTTTGCATTCATCTTTGATACGCTTTTGTCTTGGCCCATCTTAGATCAACACTATCAGCAAGTGTTACATTTAAACCGAAGCCAACTAGATCACAAGTGTTTTGACCACAGTTAGTCTTGCAGTCAGATGGAGGGAAACAACAGAGTAGGGTCTTCACAGAGATATACAGCAGAGAGAGAGAGAGAGAGAGAGACACAGATAGACACAGATAGACATCACTTTCATCTGATCATTATCAGCCGCACCTTCTGCAAGTATCAGATGTGGCTCACTAATACTCCTGGCTCCATCTGCTCGTTGGAATACCCCCCAGCTAAAGATCCAGTTTAATGTCAAACACACACAAAAGCTCACATTATCAGTTCACAGGCTTCCCGTCTCAGATATTAGTTTCTGGAGTTTTGTAACAGTATGAGAGGACTTTTCTCCTCGGGAAGCTGCTGTGCTGCTGGGTCTGTCGCACCCAGGATGAGGCCACAGAGATGGGAGTTAGGTTTTCTTTGAGTGTGCACTTTGCATGTGCTCCACAGTTTCCACCGGCGGCTGGAACTTCCTCCCACAGTACACACACACACACACACATTGAGAAACTTTGAATCACTCATCATCGTGCGTGCGTGTGTGTGTGTGTCTGCAGACATCGGACTGGCCTGATGTGTCTGCTAATGGGGATCCTAATGAATAAATGAAAGCCCATGCTAGCCCTTTTACATCGAAGCCGGCTGGGGAAACACAGAGCACAGCTTTTGTTATATTGTCACCATCCAGGCGCAGCTAATGTCAGGTAATAACTGTCATGTGGCATCAAGTGTTGAAATGAATTATCACACAGAGAAAGGAAAGATAACACATATTTACATTCTCAAGTGTGAGGAACTGATTTGTCCTTGTATGATGTTAGATTTTTTTCCCCTTCTTTATCAAATCTCTGTATTGGGCCTCAGCTTAAAGTGAGTGTCCTGTTCTTGCCTAGTGACATTTTGTCTCAAATGTCACCGCTGATGTATAAGAGTTATTCGCACTCCCTGAAACAATCATCTAAAAAAACTCGGTGCTCATCTTTCAAGACACAGCGTAGCACAAATAAGAGTTATTTGCATAAAAGTTCAATTTTAAAACATTATGATTTCTGACCAGTTTAAGAGGCTAGAGAGTATTTAAAAACTTGCCTCAAGGTATAGTTAAACATTTGAAAACACACTTATTTGCCTGGTTGCTGTGAGTTGATCCTGAGAATTAGTGTCCCCTGCTTATATGGTAACCTCATGACTCAAGACTACAGGAAGTCACTCTTTTTTTAGCCCTATCTTTAATGAACAGATATGAGACTGATATCTGCAATAAAGTGCCTTAGCATACTTCCCAGATATTGAACTATTCCTTTGTAACAATTTGAAAAGTGTACCTTTCATCTTTGAATGTGATATGATAGGTGAAAGACTTTGAGTTCAGTCACTTTAGTTTTTACTCCTTCTCCTCACTAATGCAGCTGATTCGCTCATCTTGCAATCAAACTAACACCGGCTCAGTTACAGCTTAATAATATTATTAATAATATAGATCAAAGAAAAGTCTACCTAAATCTGTTTTACACAAAATATAAGGAAAAGAGGACTGTGACGTTGGAATCTATGAAGCCTTTACTATAGAAACTGGAGATGTAAATCTTATTTCATTGTGTATGCTGCATTTGTGGGACAATTGTCCATTGTCAAACATCGACGGGGTCTTTAGTGTAAATGAGAAAGCGATTTCGATTACGGACTGTCATCGCAAATCTCAACAGTAAACCTGCCAGTGCCGACAGCTCCTCAGAGACTCGAGACAGTGAGCACTGTTTTTATTATAGACTCCTTTTTCCTACAATGATGTTTTCTATCACAGAATAAGAAATGCATAGTGCAAAAGGCCCTGAGACATCTCTCTGGTCCCACATCAGATTCAACAGATGAAATTGCAACGCAGCTACACTGTTAGACATGTAGTGTTGGGACTGGGGAGAAGCTTCTACACTTTTTTCCCGGCCTTTAATTTCGCTACAATACATTTGATTTGCATTTGATTTTGTTGATTTAGATTCGTGGGAAAAGTCGTATCAAAGAAGTAAATCACGACAGTCCACCTCTAAAAGACCTTTTCTCAGCATCTTAGATTACTTCAGTAAGCAGAGGTAGATTCTCCTTTCGTGTGCTCATTGGGCTCACATTTTCACCAAACGTATTATTAAGCTTTTTTAGATCTTGTCATAAGCCATTTAAATACTGACAATAGGACTTTTTCCATCACAGTCGAGCTTTAAACAACAGAAAAATACAACCCACTGTTTTCCACCAGGTCCCTCTGCACCACGATT
The DNA here is from genome assembly GCA_038501795.1 of Pseudopleuronectes americanus. NCBI lineage: Eukaryota > Metazoa > Chordata > Actinopteri > Pleuronectiformes > Pleuronectidae > Pseudopleuronectes > Pseudopleuronectes americanus. The sequence goes on from CM076735.1 coordinate 6,685,543, forward strand.
AGAGACCCCAGCCCCATTTGAAGGCGGCTTTTGTTGGAAATACTGCAACGTTGGTGCTCAAATATTTTTACAGACGCCGCTGAGATAATGAAAGACTATTTTGTGATTAGTCGGACAGAGGGAGCCGGTAGCTGTGTGCAGAGGCTAATGTGCTGCCATAAATAAGTGTGCCAATGAGACGGTGCAAAGTGGATTAGGCCCGCTGTGCTAATGCCGCCATACGTGGGGAGCCATTTGATGTCTGAGAAACTACAGACAATATGGGACTTATCCCTTCGTCGCACCGTCGCTAATGCAGCTCCTAATGTGTATTCTGACCCAGGAGATGACATGTGGATTGTGTAACATGCAGCACGTAAGGACATTTTACCCGTCTGGTCTTTGAAGCAGGCTGAAGTGTGCTCATTGTGGATTATGTAAAAAAAAAGATTATTTATTAATAAACTATTTTTGGCTCAAGATTCATTTGAGTCCGGGGAAATAGCGCATGTGACTGAAACGTTACTTTAGGGCGAGTGAGCTGGATTGTGTCAGATACAAGAAGTTAAATTTGATCACAGTGCTGAAGGCGACAGAGACAGTTATATATCATGTTTAGCTTTTTGTTCAGCCGAGTATTTTAGTGGAACCTATAGAATATCTAAAAGCACAGACCCTGCTTTCCCCAAGTTGAACAGCAATGCACAAAATACATTATGATTTGTCTTGCGCTGAACTTAATTCTACAGCAATTGCCCCGTGTGACCTTCACGGTGACTTTGACATCCCTGTTTCATTCCAATGAAGTGATTCTGGCAAACGTGCATCTGCGGATGTGTGGAAATCCTGACGTTGTTGTATTTCTGGAGGTGATTGAAATGTCAGACCACTTATTTTTAAGCATTCTCCTTCAAACGCCTCTGACGAGTCCAGATTGAAGTTGTGAAATATGAATTAAGTGGAACAATTCATCCACCTTTTAGATGCAAATCCCATTCGCTGACCTGGACAATGTTCTTGAATTTATCAAAACCCAAATGTCCAAGATGAAAAATTTTCATTAGGGAACTCTGATTCTCTCACTGACACACACACAGACGCACACACAGACGCACACGACCAGATCCTATCAAGTCACTGTTTCTCTTAACTTGCAAAAAAAGTTGGTTAAAACTTAGAAGAGCCTCAGTAGGTCAGACATGAAGTGCTGAGGTGACATGTCTCCGGTCCATTAACGGCCTTGTCTGCTCCCATCTCGTCAACCGCTACTGTCATTTACCAGATTCTGGCCCTTTCATGGGATTGGCTCCAGGCCACCCCCCCCCACCCAGCAGCCCTTATAGGATGAGCAGTGTGGATCATGAATGGATGGATGGGTGGCCTTTTCGTTTCAGTGCTGCTGCTTTTAGAACAAGTCATTGTAAAGCTGGGATTTGAAAAAGTCAGAAACTGCGGCACCCTTCCTCAGTCAAAATCAAGACAACAATTGGCCCAATTAAAAGTATGCAGAATTTTATCACCCAAAAAGCCCAGAAACCTGATTATTTTGAGGCAAATCCTGGAGTTATAAGATGTTGTGTGTGACAATGAGACGATGGAGCTCAAGTCCTTTAATTGCCTCGATGAGCCGTGTGTCACAGCCACTGCTGCTGACTTTGCTGCCACATCAGCCAAATGAGCTGAGCTGAAATAAGAATAAGTTCCCATGTTGTGTCTGTACTTATTACCTCATGCCACATTATCACATTATCTATGGCTCATGTGTCTCCCTCCGTGCCCCCACTGTGTCAATCATCCTCCTAAATTATGCCTGAGTGATCTTTATTGGTTGTTCCTCCAAAGTCGATGGTTAGATTTCTTTGGCCTTAAATCCTGCTTAAAATTAGAGAGCAGATTTCATTAAGACTATATATTACTGTAACCACTGTATAAACATCTGTTGACTGAGTGAGTCAGTTAATAAGGTGGACAAACAAACAGACAAAAAAAACAATCTTGCTACATAAAGAGCAGAGTCCCCCGACTACATGTACTGAAGAAAAACAAACATTTAATTGAACAATATTACAATATTACATAGCTCACTAGTTCACAGTTATGAATACACGCTGGGTAGTTCCCACCTGCACATGATTGACTAAATAATCATGGGTACATCATGCTGTTTAGAACATTTTTTAACTAATTAATTTTGGCATAACATTAATTAGTTACATGTAGTATCTCTGAGGATCCCATAGATGATCCCTCATTTAGAGCAATTAACTCAACTATTGTGTGAATTCTGTCATTTCTTCATTTTCATTAACAGTGTTTAGACATGCTCGACAAAGATCACTGTCCCCTCGAAACAAAACATTCTGTCGTCAGCTTCTTAAACCTTGGCCTGTCAAATTATGATAGTTTGATGTCTGCACTTCCACTAAGCACACTTTACCTCATCAAAGTGTAGCTAAAGTCAAATATGACAAAAATAATGGTTATAAGAATAATTATGGCCTTTTCTTTTGATAAGTCCATCACGTTGGTCCTGACCGACATGTCTCGTCATGGATTTATATTTAATTTTGTATACCCATTCATAAAGATTGATGGTCCCCAGAGGATGAATCCTACCAACTTACATCTGGCTATATCTGAAGCCATCAAACAGGTAATTTGTTTGACTTGTTCAGTGAATTATCTCAATTAGATTGCTATAAAATTTGGTGAATACTCTTAGATTCGTCCTCGCCACGACGAGTGAGCGTGAAAAGGTCACGAGTTCTTGATGTTGTTGTGAAGGTGTGGGGCAGAAGGGATTTCAGATGCTGCTGGACAACCGGCTGTTGGAGTTCTCTTTTTCCTTTAAAGTCTTCTTTCCTTCAGCAGCTGCTGCTGTGGTTTCTGGGGTGATGGACATCAGTCCTGGCTTCACTGCTCCAGTCAGGCAGCTCAGCAGGGGGCCTGACTGGAGCAGTGAACTTGACAGCACAAATCAGCACAAATCAGCATGCATGCTCAGTCCACTCCATGTGACCCTAAAGCAAGGACTCAGAAAGGAGAAGTCATGTTAAACCTGAATGAGAGGGGATGTTTATTGTTGATGCTCAGTGTTTGCTGCCCAATTAAAATGAAAAAACATATTTTTTGCTAGTAGACCTTTCAAAGGCTGAATTCAGCAGTAGTAGCCGTCATGAAGACTTTCAGGACCTTGGGGTTGGAAGCTGTAGAGCAGTGTGGCACAGTTTTGACAAGGTTGTATTTTGTTTACTTCTTTTTTGATTTGCCTGGTAGGGGGGTAGCTCTACTCAGGTACATTTGGTCGATTTTTCAATCAATTCCTGTTTTCATGTACCCGAACCACTTCTTTGTTTTGTGGTTGGACGTTTTAGAATTGAATTCTTCAAAGCTCTTCTGCTCTCTCTTTTGTCTCTGTGTGTTCCCCGTTTTTTTTTGTTTTTACTGTGAAAATGGATCCCAGCTTCTGCTTTTTTTCACTCTCCCTTGTAATAGGCTCATCTCTTCTTCCCTCTCTGCTCCGACTATCTTTTGTGAGTCTGAATAAAGCAGCTAATGGTGCATAGAGACGGTGGCAGCACAGTCACGTCTATCCGAAGACCCGCTCTCTGTAATGTGCAGCCCTATATAAGTGAAAATACACATTCAGAGTGGTTAGAGGATGTCATTCTCTCACCCATCTCATTTATTAGGTATATACAGGTAATGTCAAATATCTGCAATAAAAGACTATGACTCAGTTTGCTTTTGATGTGTTTTTCCTGTATTTTCTCATTTTATGGCCTTATTTCATATTTGATATGGGGCAGAACAATGGTATTTTTCTCGCAGTGATTTTACTTTGCTGATTGAATGACTCAATAGGTATGTCCATCTCATCTATCCTCAGGTGTACATCCGCATCCTGGACAACGAGTGGAACGTGTACAGACGTTACACAGAGTTCAGGGAGCTCCACAACCACCTGAGAGGCCAGTTTCCACAGGTGGACACCTTCAACTTCCCACCGAAGAAAGCCATAGGGAACAAGGTGAGCCGACAGTAGCCCGAACCAATCGGATTGTTTCCTTTGTGTCTCTTCCTCAGCCATTTGTTTTGAGTAGTGGCAAATTTAGAATAGTCCATGTCCATCAGTTGATAATTATGATTGCTTATAGACCTGTTTGTTACCTTTGCTTGACGGTCAGGATTTTTTAAACATTGAGTTCTCGATTGCAGCATGACCTATTTGATCGAATAGGTCATGTTAGCTTCGACTGATGTTTCTGGGTGACTTGTTTGAATAGGATAGTTAGTTTGTTAATTACTTAGCTACTTAGTTAATCAGTTAGTTAGTGTTCAATATGCAGCATATGACTACATACTGAACATTACTGTATGAAAAGAAATCAAATTAAATCATACTTAATTTATACAGCGCCGTGCCAAGTTGCAATACAAGGTGCTTTGGGAATACTGTGAAAATAGGATACAACAATACAGCAATACAAGGAGCAATGAAATAAATAAAGCAGGTAGATAAAATACAATTAGATTTAGAGAATTCTCAGCTAAAAAGGTAGCTCCTGAAATAGCTTAAGATAAACTAAAGAGTTAAGCTCATTCAGGAAAAAGAAGAAATAAATATACAGCTTTTGTTATTGTGTTGCATTGTAGAGCCGGTTAGTCTTCGTCTTAGAGGTGTGATAACGAAAATTTAAACTCACACTGTTATTTCATTGTAACATAACACTGCTTAGCTTCTTAGCTTCCATACGTGGATAGATAAAGGTATTCTTTGTTGTTCATATTTTCAAAAAGCACACCTCACAGAATGGGATTTTAGAACGAGTCGGCTCTTGTTGAATGGGTAAAGTTTGTCGAGGGCTCCTGGAGCGGAACGACAGTCACTATCTGTTCAGGGCAGGGTTTCAGTGAATAGTGGATTGAACTCGTCTCCCCCGTAAAACATACAAACCCTTATGACTTTCACCAGGTGTCGTAAAAATTTACATCAGGCTGTAACAAATTAATATCCGCCTGTAAATTCTGTTGAGCAAGTGAAGCGCTGATCAGAGTGGGCCAACCACTGCAGGAAGTGTATTCCTCTTCATCACCTCTTCATTCATCCTTTCTTTTTTATGCTGCCACACACCCGACCTCACTATTCATCTACCGGGACAATCGCTACGTATGACTCACTTGGCCCTTGAGCAACTTGGAGGTCTCTCTGTCTCTCTTCTGACCCTGCTCCTCTCCCCCTCTTTTTCATCCTGTCCTCCTGTCTCCCTCCAACCTTTGGGATATAATTTGGTGCTGACCCCGATTCTCTGGCTGTTGGGATTTGACGCTGGCTCAGCCAAAAGCCTGTCGCCTGACTCCCCCACCTTTAAAAGTCTGTGCTTTCATAGCTAGATACTGGATGCATCCAATGCTTAGTTTCAGGGGCTGCAAATATGAGAAGAGGACTTGTGTGTGGGTGTGTGTGTGTGTGTGTGTGTGCGTGTGTGCGTGTGTGTGTGCCCGCACTACCATGTGGGATCATGGGGAAGATCAAATTCCCAGGCAGCCGGTGTCATTGTGCCCTGGAAAGCTCCCTGAAATCCCATTACACTGCAGGTTCGTGTGAATTATTGGTTTTCACCATCTCCTGGAAGTTATATAAATAAATAAATATTGAGAGGTGTACTGGGTTGTGGTCACTACACAGTAATTACTAAGACTTGAAAAGTTTTGCCCAGAAGAGTGAGACTGATTGTCAGAGCTGAATTCATGTTATATTGACAGTTCAGTCTTTTTTTAATAACATGCCTGAATAGTTTTCCTCTCTGTTGTTTTATTTCAGTCGCATTCATTCATTATTTACATCTCACGATACACTATGAGGGGTTTTTATGTTGTCCCCTCTTTGTTGAGTTTTCATGCCAGTTTCTCTCTGTATCACCCTGAGCTCTATTTTCCCTAATTTTGGTTTCTTTTTCGGTTTCTTTTCATTTTGAGTGAAGCCATTTTTTTAACCCTCTCGAGGTTTCGTTTCCTAAAGCCACATAGTTTGTCTTTAGTCTCTCTTTTAAAAGTTTTAAAAGTTTTTTACGAAAATAGTGTATGCACACTGATGGTGTTTGAGTTAAGTTTTACAGCTGAGAGCAGATTTCATGTTGATCTGTCTGTCTTCAATTCAATCATCAAATTTTAAATTAACTAGAAAACCATCACAAATTGACGCGGCATGAAGTGCATATAAATATGATAGATATCTGTTTTGATGCATGTTCATGTAGGAGCCTTTTGTTTGCATCGGTGAATGTCAAAATGAGAAAAGGGGAATTATCTAAAATAGCAAATATGTAGCAGCGTGCAGGCAAATTGAGTTTTTCCTGGAACATCCATTAATTTACTGTTGTTCATTAAGTGCTATTGTATGAATTACATCTGCTCTGCTTATCACCTGAGTTGCTTTTTTGTTTTAATTAGCAATTTTTCAGTTTGCAAAAGTCCTGCATTTTCTGAAACCTGTATTTTCTGTGAGTTTCCTGACTATTGCTGATTCTCCCTTTGCTAAAAATAAAGGGCTCAGATTGGAGGAAAATTCTCCAGAAGATGATGTTTTACTAAGATCAACACTTTGAGAATGTATTAAACATGACCCACTCAGGCCACAGCTTTGCATTTTCAACAGATTGTACACTCAGTTGAAGAGATGCTTTCAAGCCACAAACTAGTTTATGTTGTGAAACCCCTCCTGTGGTATAAGTTAATTAAATCAAGTAATTTAGTTGCGTTTCCGAAATGAGCTGCTCCGTGTGGCAGATGTTTTGGAGAAATGTTCCAACAAAAAATAGAGCTGGAGGCCTCAGGGCCAGACTGGAGTGAAATGAGTGAGCAGGTGGACGACTTTATAGCTTAAACATCTGATGTGTGTGTGTGCACATTTTTTTAAAGCTTGAGCAGTGAGCCTCTGCAGCATGTAGTGTGTATTTTGTATCTCGTTTTGTGTGTGTTTGTGTTTTCACTAGTAATCAGCATGCATGCCGTGCTGCCTTTCCCTGTTAATTCATTCCAGTCAGTGTTTGCTTCTGGCTCTCGAGGAGCACTGTGTAGCGTTGGCAGTGGTGAAGACCTTCTCCTTCAGGTGAAGTGGAGAGCAGTGCTTCTTTCATCAAGCACAACTGAAGTATACAAACACAATTTACTCAAGGAAACACTGACATGGGGAGGCTTTAGGTGGATCTGAAATTACTGGTGTAAAAATATACGTAAAATGTAAAATTGTGTTAGTAATTACTTATATATTCAGTTTTAAATACAGTTGCACTTAAATACGTATTACTTACACTTAAAGCTAGGATTGATAATCCTGGAAAAGCTAACAAGAGCAGGCTACATTTGCAAATGATACATCCCACCCCCTCTCATCGGCCCTCTCTTCAAAGCCACGCCCCTGAAACACCTTAACGTGCACTTCCTGACAACTGATTGAAGATGACTTTTTCGTGACGCGCTAGCTCACTTCGGGCTATCGTCTCTGTCAGTGTGTGTCTCTCTGGGTTGTGAAAACTCAGCTCATGCACAGTGAGAGCATGGGCAGTGTGTGCGCAGGCAAGCAGGTCAGCTAGTAACAGACAGGTAAGCCAGCCAATCACTTTATTCAGAAATTAAATGATTGGTCAGGTTTTTTACAGTCTTGCGATGGCCAAAGACACCAGTTATTTGAACAGCTTTGCATCTTAGTGCTACACAAAAAAACTTTGTGGGTACATGTGAGTTTTGTTCAAGTTTGTGATGGAAAATTAGTTCTCTTTTGAATGAATATCCAATTGAAATTCGGGTGACACAGTAATGGAACACTGTTGCTTCACAGAAAGAAGGTTGTGGGTCTGACACCCCTTCTCTCTATGCCCTCACATGGGTTTCCTCTGGTTCCTCGAATCTCCTCCTACAGTCCAAAGACGTGCAGCTTTGGTCAATTGTAGATGCTCAATTGCTCAAAGGTATAACTGCGCCCCCTCCCACGCTACCCTCAAAGGAGAAGTGGTGTAAATTATGGATGAGCCAAATTGATATTTAGCAAAACATCCAGTAATCTATGAGTCAAAACATACAAAAGGCCCATTAGCATAGAGGATGGCCGATGGCTGTTGATAATCTATGCTAATGAATGTATTTACTATTGAGTTCAGCCTTGCTTGGTTTCGGGAGTACGACAAACGCTTGTGTTAGACTACTTTCCCTGTCCTGTTTTTGATATTAGCTCCCTCGTAATCTGCTCCTTCTACACTATTCTCATCTATCCGTCAACCTTTTAGAATCTTTCCTGCTCTCATCCATCGCGTAGTGACACTTTAAACCGCAGAGTTTTGCAAATCCAAAGCCTTCTTTTGAATATATACACTACATCCTGGAAAGACACACACACACACACACACACACACAGGGCCTCTCAGTGTTAGGATGACAGAGAAATGTTAATGTTTGTAACGGGTGACTTGGTGTGATGTGAGAGGGAGAGACCTTCAGAAGCTGCTCCGTGAAGATCTGCAGTTTGCTCCACGAGATGAAACACACTGTCAGCGGAGATCAGGTAGCAGGGGAAATGTGTGCACACAGTGTGTTACATGCAAAATACTTTATCTCTTTCATCCTGCCTGTTCACACACACACACACACAGACACACACACACACACTTTTCAAAATGATTGACAACTCAGAGAGAAACGCAGCAAAATGTGTTAACGATCTTCCGCTATGCTATGGATTTACGTCATGAGGACATGTGGCAAAATGTCTTACACATACCTATCATACACACACACATGCACACACTGACTTCTCAGGCTGTTTGCATGCCAGTTCCCTGTGATTGGACTGTTAACTAATCTCCTGCCTTGTGTGGTGTCAGGACTTATCACTGGTGCAACAGAGAAACATGCAGGGAGGGTAAATCAAAGAACTATTACCTGGACGTGGGTTTAACTCCAGCGTTCTCCATATGAATCGTGTTACATCTCAGTAGAGAGTGGTTTCAACATGCATATGTGCCAATCTGAGCGTTTCACTAAGACGGAGACATTTTAAACTCATCGTGAATATTTTACTTTTCTCTACAGTCATTTAGTAGCTATGCTCTGATCCTTTCTTGATACTGATTACGATACCTGGCTAATGCTACAGTCCTGGAAATCACTTCTTCTTCGCGGCTCTAAAAACAGTTATTGGTCAGTGGCAGTTCAGCACAATTGCTGTTTTGAAACGACAAAGAAGAAGCGATTTCCATGGAAAAAGAACATTGCAGTTTTATCTGGATGTAACTAATATAATTTAAAGTTGTGGTATTGGACCGCTACGTAGATTTGCCTACTCCCTTATGCCCGACCCAGTAGAGGAGACATTTCTGATGCTAGTATCTGAATATCTCTAGTCCGATATCTTTTAATAGAATAACAGATGAATAATTATCAGAACTTTCAAACAAAACGGACAAACAGCCTTGTTTGTTACTTGCATAGGACAACTTTGCTTGCCAGCATCCTCCCTTTTCCTAGTAAACAAACATAACATTACCGGCATATTTTACCGATAGGTCAAGAGAACGTAGATTAAGCCGACGATCTGATGCTTTTCTTCTAGACTCTATATTTTACCTCTTTGTCACATTGATGCGTCTGTGTCTATCTGCTCCTGTTAATGAATTAATGAATTTCCCTCTGTGCAAGTGTTTTGGGCGAGAATCTCCTGCTGCCTAAACCCAACAGCACAGATCATGTTTCACAAGCATACACAGATACAGATGAACACACATGTTCTGTGAAAGTTCTTAACCAGCAGACTGTCTCTGCATAGACGCTAGATGTCCCCAAGTCGTGTCTATTAAATTCTTTCTGATGCTAAAGTTGAGAAAGAGATAGAGGGGAGCGATAACGAAATCGAAATCCTACCGTCAGACCCGAGGGGTCGGCTGTCAGGGTTTCTCACTCACCGTTCCTCATCCACATTTTATGGCTTGTCTCCAAAGGCATTTGTCTCTCTTTTTTGTTCTTCTCCCCTCAGTATCAATTCCTCTCATTTGCCCACTTGTATCTGTGTTTCCCCTCCTGCTCACTGAAATCACTTACCCACCTCAGGCTTTGATAAAAACCTGTCACTTTTGATGCTGCTTTTATCTCTCACTCTTTTTTTCTCACATCTTCATTTGTCGAATGAACAAATGAAGACGTTTTTGTTTTTTCACCCAGAAGCAACAGAGGGGTGAAAAAACTGAAATACTGTTCAGGGACCAGTGGCCACCAAGGGTCAGCATAGCCTATTCAGTAAGCAGTCAGATAAGAAGTCTCAATGTGAACAGTTGCTGACCAAAAACATTTGTGATCCATTGTTTGAAAATGAAGTCCCTTACCAAAGAAGGAACACCAAGCTGTTCAGCTATGATGTATTTGTCTATGTTAGTCGCCAGAGATGATCAAATATATATTTCTCTGAGATTTTTTTTTCAGTTTAGTTAGTTTATATCACACTCATCGTTCAAGCTCATACTTTTCTGCAAATTTGGGTTTTGATAAGTTACCATATGCTGTAAAAACACGCTGAAATGTTATGATTGACAGCTGAGACTGACAATTGGTGGAGTATCTGCAGGACCTCAAAACTGCACAACAGTGTTTATATCCGTATTATTTTTGGCTTCATTTATTGACAGTGGGACAAAGTGGAGAAGTGTCGTCCATCTTTATTTACATTCAAGGGTCCAGGTCTCAGTCACTGAATCTCTTTAGTTTGGAATCTGCTTTTGCTTTCCGTCTACCTGTCTCCACTTACTACTGACTGATCTATCGCCAAACTGTCTGCTGTTGAATTTAGTGTGATTTAGCTTCCAGCATTTAAACTTACCTCGGATGCACAGAGGTACTTTCAAGTAGCCTTGGAAACTTGGTTACAGGATGCGGAATAGCTCAGGAAATGACTCATCACATTTTGGTACGGAGCCAGGAATTATTTTCCACTCTCCATTTTAATATAGAGCGTGTTTTCAAATTTTTGGGATTTCTCAGAGTATAATGCAACAGTCTTGATATATAAAAGTGATATATTTAGGGAACTTGTATTTTTAAGTGTATGCAATTAGGTGCAGATCCAAATAAAAATCCAGATCTAGTGGATTTAAATGTGGTTTCATAAGGCGGCGGTTGGGCCTAAGCTGAGGGATACACGTCCTGTATTGTACCTTATCACCAAAGTAACATACACACTGAAGGTATCGACTCTTACCCGTTCAGGATCTGACTTTTAATTATCCTACTGTATTGAGTGCTATGCAGTCCATTTTATTGAAGGCAGTGGGGGGCAGATTGGATCATTCCCTTAACCTACTTCAGTCAACAGTAATGTATTATTAAACTGGGTGAGATAGACACAAGAGATATGAGAACAACCATTACAATCCATCACTAATCTTTCTTCAGTATCAAATACTGTATTTGTTTAAATGGATTTGACGGCACTGTGTAGCTTTAATCCTCATTATACAGGAACATATATTAGAGCTCTGAAAAGTAATCACAGCTGAAATATGGCACTGACACAACAACCCTTTGGCCTCTGCAGTTCCTCTGTCTTTACATACGAGGAGCGAGCGAGAGAAGCACCATGGCTGATTTAATTAATCAGAAACTACGAAGTGAATTATTAACCAGTCTTAGTATGTTTTGTTCACATATTATGCAAGTTACATGTTCGCGCTCTTAATTATGACAAGGAGACATTGTGAAGGTCTTTTGTGAGCTTTCCAGAGTTGCGTGTGATGTTTTATGCATGGCCTGGACCCAGGGTTGGGTGTGGGTTTAAACAGACAGCATAAAGAGAACAGGCTGCTCAGCCCCGCTGTTGTCCAGCGTGGGCTGACTTGGTGGAAAGTGTTGACCTTGTTTTCTAGTCGGCGTGCACCAACGAACGCAGGTTGGTTTTTCCAGTTTGAAGTGGTGAGCTGGGAGAGTTCTACTTGTCCATTGCGATTCTATAAGTGAATCTGAGAAACCTTTTATTTCTTCTTGAAGCAGCTATGATTTCCCTTATTAGGGTTTTCATGATACCAAAATGTTAGACTTCAATACAACATAATGAAAAATTATAATCTCTATCACTTTTGATAACGTACTAAAAAGAAAAAAGGTCATACGCACACAAATAAGATTATTCTTAAAATCATAAGATTATTATTATCTTGCTTCAACCAGTATTACACGCAGTACTGGTGAAAACAATCCCTGAACACATACCAACATTATTAATACTTTCTTTCTTCTATTCTTTCTTTTACTTCCGTTTTCCTGCCATATAAGCCTACACATTCTTTAAGTCAATATTGCTTTAAGCATATTTTCTGTTTATCTTTTCTCCACTTGTGAACACAGTACCGTATTTTTACTGTATCCCTTCTCTGAAGCTGTGTATGTGACTCAGTCCAGCCTGTTTGTTGCAGGAAGTGAAATGAGTCTCTGTCGGTGTGTAAGAGAAGTACAGGCACGTTGCTGCAGTCAAGAATAGTTCACGTAAGGGATGTGCTATATGATGACACACGCTATATAGCTGTAAGGAGGAGAAACGAAGAAGGCCATGAATAACCAACGTCAACACAGAGACTAGACTGAGCTGAGGTTTGTGATGCTGCCGGGTGAAAAGGTCAAGTTAATGATATCTGCATATGTTACAGTTGTTAGCTTGGGGGGGGAACTTGGTGGAGTCTGCTTGTGCTTCAGCTTGCAGTCACATGGTAGCTTGGCATCTGAGAAAGTGACTAAACAGCCACAGGTTGAGGATCAGTGGATTCACATATTTCTTTATTGCAGTATTGAAAATGAAATGAATGGTTTATTGACATTTTTTGTCCTCATGTTGTCCTGTTGTCGAGACACAATAGCACAACAAAAGCCACAACAAGAATAGATTTCACCTTAAACACAGGTATTACTCGATTTTAATGCAGGCATTTCGGTTCAAAGCTAAGATCTTTTGTTGGATAGAAAAATACCGTATAGATGTAGTTACTTTTCACTAACCCTAACCCATGAATGTGTTTTTGTTGTCAGGCAACATTTGATTCCTTCATATGTGATATTTTGTGTTTTTTCCTCCTCCCAGAGTTGAATGGTGTATAGCAGTAAATTCACTGAGCAGTTGTGGAGACCCCAATGCATGTGTGACTACGTTACGCTTCTCTTCCATTGACAGCCCCCCTCTCCAGCTTATCTGCTTTTTCTGGGAAGTGACATTTAGCTACAATGTGTGTGTATATGTGTGTGTGAGTGCAGTACACGCTCACTTGTGCATATACTGTATAAATACATCCCGTTTCTCTTCCTGCCGTTACATTGCCATTTTACAATCCTATATTATGGTGCATTTTGTGCTCATAACCACGACAAGCCTCCTCATAGATACGGTGTCTTATCTCGCAGCCAGAATCCATGACATTTACGGCATTTAGGTGAGGGGAGTATTGGATGGAAGAACATTTCCACAAACCTTCCACAGTGCTCAACAAAGACAGAGTATTAACGACAGAAGCAGTTAAGAAAAAAAGGGTTTAAAGTGTTGTTATAAAACCTACGTCATATCTAAAAAGTACTGCACTCTGCCTTTTTTATAATCTCCACAGAATGTGATGGGTAATACAATCTCTACCAACAAAATGGGTACTTTCAGCTTGCTTCTGATTTTACTAGTTTATTTTAAAGAGATATACTCTATATTTTATTATCTGCTCATGTAGTATTATTTATTTATTTTAATTATTTATATAATTTGGATTAAATGTATCTTTGTTGAAGTGTCTGTCCTTTTAAAAATGTATATTTTATTCACTATAATAACTTACTACGCCTCATCAGTCGTCCAACCAATACATCCAGGAAAGCATCCTCATACTTCTGTGCACTATGCAAATCTTGATAACCTCAGTTTCCTATCTTTGCTTGAAGCAGTTGACCAATCACAACAGAGCAGGCGAGCTGACCAATCAGAGCATTCTGGGCTTAATTGGAAGGGAGCCTCAAAGAGAGATAATACCTAGAGACAGACAGAGGCTGAAAAGAGGAGCTGCAGCAGTGGACAGGATTAGATTAGCAAAGAGATGTGTTTTTTGATTATTAGAGCAGGTAAACATTTTCAATTAATAATCAAGAATAACAATCTTAACCTTAAGATAAATATACTATGTCTCCTTTGAGTCAGTTTTAACTAAGAGTAGCTCCGCCTGCTTTGTGTTAAAAAATACTTGTAATATTTCTAAAGACAGAAATAGGCCACAAGATGCTCAAACAAAGTCATGCTCACCTTCAGGTTTAGCATGGGCCTCTACACGTCCTTTCCTATATGACACATAATGAGAGACTGACTTAGGCTTCATGTCATATCAGTATGGCGGCGCAGGAGATGGGAGGACAGTCGGAGAGAGCGGGGTAGGGATGGCTGCTGGTGAGCAGACGGATGTAGGAGACACAATCAGCTTTGTACCTACATCAGTATGCCACAGTAGTTTCTACTCTGTCCTCTCCTTCCCCTCTGCAAACAACCGTCAGCACCTGGCCCCCTCTGCCCTCCCCACCCCCATCCCTGAATGTCTCCAGCAGAGGATGAATCTGTCATGATGTCCATTAGTGTTATTACCGCTCTGACGTCCATGAAAGCAGTCAGGGTGTCCCTTATTGTGTTGACGCGGCATGAAACCCGCGCTGGCATGCACAGTCTTATCTGACACATCAGATCTACCCATTCCTACCGTGTCTATTTTACCCGCCATCAAGTGGAGTTTAGTTATCCACTCCCACTCGCCTATACGTACTTAACCACTACTCGAGGCGATAGTCAACCTCTTATCTGTTTTAAAGGTTTTTTCTGTCCTGCATATCATCTACACTGTGTTTGGTTGGTTCCGAGTGGCAAAGGGTGAATATACAGTATTTTACCATGAATATACAGTGACAGGCAGCAGATCTGACTCTGTAAACTCAATATAATGGAGATGAAATTCCTTTCGGTACGTTATCTACCTATTGTGACACACAGCTTTGGGATCATTGACAGTTATTGACTGAGAACTGGAGCAGAATGACATTAGTTAGTGTTTGTATGCGCTGTTGTCATAGGTTAAGTGATGGCATCACTGTTCCATCTGACATTGATGGTCTGCTTTAGAGTTGTGGGGTTGTTTATTGATTTACAACCATCCAAGTACCCAAAGTGTGAGTCATCATTCTTCTTTATAGTATCAGTTATATATTTGTTTTGGTTTATACTTGAAAGTGAATACCTACAGTACAGCAGCAGAATGGTTGTCAACCATTGCAGCATCCTGAGTGCTGCTCCCTACAGCAGTACCTCTGGATTTTGTCCTTATTAGCTGCTGGGAAGTCAGAGAGGAATCGTGTTAATCTGACTGATTGGGTTTGCTATACAGATGTAAGTAAACCATAAAGCCACAATAAAGCATTTAATCTTCTCTTCCTTCAAGTAGGACTTAGATTAGATGGTCCCAACTGTAACATTAACTAGACTCGCATTATAACTCTTTATCACTTTCATCACTAAAAACACATGAATTAAAAATATATTGTCTTTAACGGATTTTCCAGATTATTTTCTATCACGAAAAGTTGTTGGGTTTGAAAATGCTGATCAGCTTTTTTATGTTCAATAAAATGTAAGATCTTTGAAGTTTAAAATCTTTAAAATCACAAATCTTCGTAAAGACAAATGGCAAATCTCAATTGAGCTGTTGATGATGGTCTTCCTAGGTAACTAAATACAGAGGAAAACGGTTAAACTGCTGCATGTTTAACACAAATTAATTCCCTTTTATTAGCTGCTTCCCAGTGACTTTGAATTTGTACTATATATTTATATTTCTCTATTTTTTTGTTTAGCGGCTGATATAGATCCTAATGTCTGACCTTGTTGCAGGCCACTTTTAAATGCAATCTTCATCATATTTATTTCAAAACATTGCTGGTAGCATAAGTGTGAATGTCACCGTTCCTGTGAAGCAGGCGGCATGTTGAAAGTATGAAATCCCCATCAGATGTGAAAAATGTGTTGAACATCAGTTATTTCACAACACTCGTTAACACTCTTTGATTAATGAATGTGAATCCACATCAGCTTTATGTTAACAGTCTTGACAGAGCTGTGAATCACTGTGATTCACAGATATTATTATTATTAATGAAGTGCCCCCTTTCTTTTTAACAATTTCCTCGGCTGTGTTTACTGTACCACAGCGATTTCATTAGTTTTGTGCAGAAGAAACAAATGTATATTTTAGGACAGGGACAAATTCACTTGGGCTTCGGATCAAAAGAGAAGCAATAAATTCAAAAAGAGGGAAATGTTGGCCCCCGATAACAGCTGTCAGTTCCAGTCCCGAGCACCAGAGAGTAAATCGGAGCCTTGCCCAGCCTTTGTTCTGGGCCTTGCTGGACACAGATTAGCTCCGCTCACACCGGCCATTTGGCCGCGTGCCTCTGCCTTCAGACTCCCTCAGAGAAGAGTGTATGAATGCTCACATTTACTTTTTGCCTGATTTTTCCTTTTTTATAGCGGCAGTCAAACAACAAGACATGTGCGATTGGGGGGGGATGTTAAAACAGCTCTTTTTCAATGTGGAGCATCACTTTTCATAAGAGACACAGGGTTTGGAAACCTGGTCTCTGGCAGTGGACAATTTCCAAATGTTGCCGGTTTTACCTGTAACCACACAGCAGTGTGTGTATTGTGGAGCAGTGACAGGAGGAGAACTCACAGAGACACATCACAGGGAGCTCCTGGGCAGGATTTGATTCTTGCACAGTAACAAGACACAATCGTAGCAGAGTCACGGGTCTTGAAGTCGCAGCATGTATTTTTGTTGTCAGAAGCACCTTCCTCCTCTTGTGCTGGGCGGCTTATACTTCCATGCATGTCAGTCATCCTGCTCCGTGACTTATATATCATTTCTTGCCGGAGGCTGAGGGAAGCAACCAGTAGAGCCAACACTACTGCAGACTTTCAGGGTGAACACAGCTGAACACTGTTGTAATAAAGCATTGAAAATCATCATGTTTGGCACAGGTCTTGTTAAAGATAGGGTTGGAAATCTTGGAGAAGCGAGCAATAGCAGGCTACACTATTGCATCCCTCCCGTCGGGACACTGGTTAATGTTACGCCCCGAAAACACATGAGCGTGAACTGACTGACAACTGATAGAAGCCCAAATGCCTGGAACTCCCTCGCTAACTTCAGTAACGCCAGCCAATCATTTCATTCGGTCGGTGAAGAGGACTTCAACAAGGAAATTAAGTGTTTCAGAAACAACTTACCATCCCTACCTTTAATTGGCTTTATGTTATTTAGCTTTTCTTTAGTTCTGTGTCTTTGCACCTTTATGTTTTTTCCCCCTCAAATGTTCAACAGCATTTCAAGGTTATAACTGAATTTAAAAAACGGTTTAAATAATCAACCTGTTTGATGTGCTTCTTGTTCTCCTGGATGAGCCCAAGGTATTATAATTCCCTCTAAAACCAAAACTAAAATTACACATCACACACAAGAGCCAAGTTGTAATAAACAGAAATGATCTTCCAAACCAATAACAGATTTCTTATGGTTTTGCTACTTAGGGAGTGTGGAAACGAGCACAGCACAACTTTGAACAGTTTACTATTTAAGATTCAGCCAGCAGATACAGAACATTCTGAGTCTCAAATAGCTTCAGGTTCACCTAGTGAATACCTAATACAAATCTTTGTCTAGCTCTTTTAATGCTAATATCCTGCAAAATTAAAGTGCAAATCCAGTTGCCGACCAGAACAACTAAAGAAAATGAGCTGAAAGACGCTTTGAAGCTCCTAAGCTGAAAGGAACTGCAGCCATTTTTTATAATCATCTTCTGTCATGTAAAACTAAAGAATTATCACTGCTCTACCATGTTCTTTGTCTTGTTACTCTGATGTGAAAGAATAAAATGCATGTTGCAGCTTTAAACCTCAGCTTCTCCACTCATCATTTTATCATCATAACTAAATAATTTTTCTCTTCTTCTTCCTCTCTTTTTTATGTCTCTTTGTTTCTTTCTTTCCCTCTTTGTTTTTGTCTCTCTCTCTCTCTCCGTGTCTGTCTTTGTCTCTCCGTCTCCAGGATGCCAAGTTCGTGGAGGAGAGAAGGAAGCAGCTGCAGGGTTACCTTCGCACGGTGATGAACAAACTCATCCAAACGCTGCCGGAGTTCACGGCCCGCCCCTCCAAAGAGACCCTGATGTCTCTCCTGCCATTCTGTCTGTAAGTGGACCCACACGGGAAAGGACAGTGATGCTAACACGCGTGTGCAAATGCAGGATTTCTGCAGCGTTAAGAGTAATGAAGAGTCAGGGAGTGTGATAAAAGCAAACAAAACAGGAATATAAATCATTTTCTAACTTTCTTCATGTAATCACATCATTAGGCAGCAGTTTATCCACATTAAACTCAAATATGACAATTTTATGCTCACACACTAACAAGAACAAACTGCCTGTCACTTTGTGGGGACAGTTTGTATGTACCATACCAATTAAATGAACAACGTTTCAGAAAGAATTAGGCTGCTGTGGTGTTGGTTGTTAGCGGTTACAAACAGGGAGGATTAATGTCACTGAATCCCTTGTAAACAACTTCAGCTTCTCCCTGGGTTTAATTCTCATACTAACACGTGCAGCCTATATACTGTATGTTCTCACACACACACACACTTACACAACACACTCAGACCAGCGAGTGTGAAAGTGCATGCTGCCTCAGACTCCCACCTGCCTACCAGGCTCCATCTGAAAATGAGATGTTCCAGTCATTTCCTGTCAATATTCACATCAGTTGCCACAAACTGCAGTCTGTCGGCGAGCACGACCCGTCACACCGTCTGACTGGAATGTCATTTCCTGTCTGGAGACATCTGAGTCATCAGGCCACACCGAAAACAACAACAACAACAACACATATAGAATTTCTATAATTAACAGAGCCTCTTTCAAATTATTCTCGTGTTTTAAGCCTTTTGAAGACGTTCAGTGCGAGAACAAGTGACGATAGATCTATAATTTCATAATGATTTCACGGGATAAAGCACTAAATCTTTCTGCTGGTTGTGGGAACTGTCAGAGAAAGTGATCTCCGCAGTATCTCCACAATTACCCAAGATCATTTGGTTACCATGGTAACCCATCTGCATATCAGCATGGGATTTCAGGGATTTCCCAGATAAATCAGAAAAGAAAAAAGTAGGTTGGTTGTTTTTCTTTGTCCTGTCTACAATCCATCCATCCCACCATCCATTATCGATACTACCTTTTCTTTGCTTTTTTGAGGGTTGCAGGTTTAGCTGAAGGCACGGAACTTTAAAGACCCTTAACACCCCTACAGCTATTCTTAATTATTAGAACAATCATCAAAGATATAGTTCCATATTGCACAAGTAGATACATTCATATTTGGACCAGTGGAATTTGAGGACCAGACAGACTGGCCTGTGTAAAGCCCCCAAAGCTACTGCTCATCATGGAGTCTGTCCTGAGAGCCTTAATAATCATCCTTCTCATATCTGTGAGCTGAAATAGAAACCTTTCCACTGCATGTCTTTGACTGGCATGAGATATTAGTGTGTCAAGCCACTGAAGTCTGCTTCACACTTCACTGTCTGCTGTTCATCACACCCTGATATATTGTTATGCAGAGTTCGTTCTATTCTTGCTCAGTTGTATCAGCTGCCAGTGCAATTTCTGTATCAGACAGTAGGTGAAGAGTAAGGTAAGAAAGATTGTACAACATACTAACAGAAGATGATAGACAACTTTGTTGTACTTGGTGGTGAATGAGCAAATGGGTCAATTAGTGTTAGGGCTAGGTTATGTTGCCTCTATGTACAAAGGGAGACACTTCTTATGAAAATGTAACCAGCACTGCCCACATAATCCACACATCCTTAACATTGGCATGATTCGGCACAATTTGACCGATCAGGGAAACCACAAACTATAACTCCCTATGGCCTGTAAGTTTAGGCGTAGAAGTCTGAAAGCCAGGTGTGGTTGAAAAAGTGTAGAGCGTATGTGACGATTCCCATATATGTCTGGCACGAAGCATGTCCTAGTTATTGTTACATTGTTTTTTAGAAAGAAAAAAAAATTGGTTGCCTTTCAAATGAGGTTTCATATACGCACTATGACCTTATAGTTCTTCTGTTACAAGCTTTTGCATTTGGGCATTTCAAAAAAGCTAATAATTATTTTCTGAGGATTACTTATCCACTAGAAGGTAACACAGAGTGGAGAGTTCCCGACAGTGTCGAGGGTGGAGGAGAGGTTTTTTTACTCCTGGCTCTTCTGCAATAACTGTTTGTCCCTGTGCCTGCCCAAAATAACATCAAATTGATGCTTGTAGTGTCTCAGCAACTCCAAGTTACTCCTCAAAAAGTTTCACCATTGTGAAAACGTCTTCATTGCTTCAACATTGAGCATTAAAATATCCTTCAGGGGTCAAACCTCTGCTTGTGTGACCCTCTGTAAAAGGTCAGCTTTAGGATTTAGATCATTCAAACAGAAATAGCCACAGGACGCTACAGTAACCTCTCGAGCATCATGTAACACGTTGCTGAGAGACTGTGGACACGTCTGCCTTGGATGAAGTCCAGCAGTGGACAGCTGACAGAGAGTCGATGATTAAGTGTGTGTTGTCCACCTGCTGTAATAGGTCGTGACATGAGAATCTTTACCCCGTGACTCAGTGGAATGACAGTCGACGGTGGATCAAACTAGATCAGCATAGCATGATGTTCCTGGCTGGCGTGTGTGAGTGTGTGTGTGTGTGAGTGCATGCAGAGCTCACACCAGATTCCCTTCGCAAAAATGTCAAGGCCAGTGCTGCCATGATGGTTAATGGTGGGACATGATACTGCTGTCTTATCTGGACTCCATAACTGCCTGTTCGGTTAGCGTGATCAAACCTGCGGGGGTCTTACATCCTCAGTGAGGGATGAAAGTCGGTTTAGTCTGTTCATTACCTCAGAGATGGGGGGAGGGCAGGGAGGAGGAGAGGGTGCAGAGAGAACACTGTTTGGTCCTAAAGGCCAAACATAAACACACAGATAATATGACCACAGTGTCCCAATCAATGCTTGGATGCAGAGGTCGGTCAATAATCATGTTTTTTTACTTTAAGATTCTGATGACAAAATATTAGTATTCCATATTTTAGGTATTCTTATATAAAAAGTACTTTCAGCTGCAGTTCAAAATACCTTTAGGGTTCTTATAAGTAATATTAAAATATGAAAAGTATTTGCTAAGGCGAGTCACATCCATGGAGCGAAGGAATGATCTACAGAGGCTTGGAATCTATCTTTAATGACCTTTTTCTGTGATGCTCTGTCGGGGACCGGTCGCCTGGATTCTGAGGGTTGGGATCCAATTTGCGTTGCTTTAAATTATTGTATAATTTGCAGATCTGTTTTTGTCTTTTTGTTATGATAAATGAGAAAGTCATTTGATGGAAGAAACAAGAAACTCCCTCTCCTCTCTGTAAGGTAGATTTATCCCTGCTCTCTGTAAGTGGATTTTAATGGACCTCAAAACAGATCCACTCTCTTCGCTTGTTCATTTATTTTACTGATCAATACTAAATGAAAGCATTTCTATATAATAAGCATTTGCCTGCAATATTTTTTAAGTGCCTCAAATTCTAGGCTGTTATATATTCATTATTATCTGTGTACAGCCAATTATCCCCTCGACCTCCGTGATGCCACCAGATGTTGTCACTTGCAGATTTGTGACACAGTATTAAGCCTGTACGAGAGTGCATCGACTCTAATACGAGATGACAGATGTTCTGATGCATCGAGAGAATTAGGAGCCAGTGAAGAGGGAAAGTGACAAGAGGCAGTTTAGTGAAGAAAGGAGCGAGGGAATGGGACAGTGGTGGATGGGAGGTAGAGAGCACTGGACTGGGGAGGAGACAGACGAAGGAGAAAAAAGATGGAAAGGCGGACAAGGGTTTGGCACTTCAGAGTCCCTGCGGAGGCACTCGCTGCTCGGAGGCCAGATGGATCTCAAAACTGCTTAACTGTGGTACTGACCTAGACGTTCTATGAAAATGGCTGGCACTAGAAGCGTTATGGGTTATTTTCTCATTGTCATGGACATAATTCCTTTTAGGAAGCCAAATGTTACTTTTTTTTTACTGTTTACGTGGTTGGAATTGAGTCATTCATGAGCTACATTACATTCTACTCCCCTGGCTGGATTTTGTCTTAATTGAATCACGGTGATGTAAGTTGACAGGAAACTCGTTTGGACGGGTTCCCACTGCTTTCATTTGACTCAGCAGTAGTTTGCCAAAGCACTGACACCATTAGTCGCTATGGGATCACTCTGGTCTTTTTGCAGATGAGATCTAAAAGGTAAAAACAGATGACGTCTTGTGACTTCATGTACTGTACTTATTCCTTTAGGCCTTTATTTTTGCTGTTGTTTTTGCTTGGGTCAACGTCAACATACTTGCTTTTTTCAGTAAAGGTCACATGGTCTTTATCAGTGGGATGATGCAGGAGTTTCCTCAGTTGTCATGGAGATGTATGTTTTAAAACGTGAGCTCAGTGGCTGTTACAGTTCTTCAAATCAAAACCTATCAAGGTCCCACCAATACACACACACAGTAAACCAATCACAAACCAGTCTCAGCTTTCAATCATCACGCTTCATCCTGTTTTTATAGTATAATTAAAACTGAACTTACTGGAAAAAAGAAAAAACGCTTCAACAAACATCAATGTGATAAGAACTACGTAAAATGACAGAAATCATCTTTGAGAAACAATCATATGACGGTCCATGTCCTATCCATTAACACGGAGGTCAAGGGATTTATGACCTCTACTGCATCCAACCACTAGGGGGCATTCCAGATGGTTTGGTTTCGGGTCTGGTAGCTGTGTCCCTACTCAGAGGTGGTCTCCTTCGAGGGAGGCAGTGTACCCTAACCCCATGAAGAAGAAGGGCTTTGTGGGTCGCATAGAGCGTGATGGCTGAACCGAAAGAAGAATTTCCTTGATCGGTGTTACCAGCTTGTCCTGCTCTCCCTGCTGTCACATAGCAACAGGGCCGCAGTTGGACAGGAGAACGTTTTAATACCCCTTGGTTTTCTAACATGTTTAATGTTGGACATCGCTTGCTGGCCCCATTACCTCTTTGAAAAAAAAATTCTCCTTGAAGCACAATGAATCCTGGGATAGGACTTCCACCCGTTGGAGCCTTTTTTTCTCTGGTACTAAAGGAGGCCTTTGTCGGGGCCTTTTGAAATGGGGCAGCCTAATCACGTCGCTTCCTTGAGGCACGGCTGCAGTCTTGGGTCTTCATGATTAATCCACCTTTCTGTCGAACACATGTTATTTATTCTTCATTTTGCCGTGTTTCTTTGTGACGGCCAACACACCGATGAGCTCAGATCAGCTTTTTTTCTCACCTGTCGGAAGCGGCGAGACGTGTTCACACCTCTAGTTAGACTCTTTGACAGCACTTAGTACGCAGCGCCACCTCAACGCTCAACATATGGTTTACTGAGAACACACAGAACACACGCTCAGTCTCACTCTCGCCTTATTGACCGTTTGCCTCAGAAAAAACACACAGGGTTGCAGACGTTCGTCTGACTGTCAAGAGCAGTTTGTGTCAGTTTGACTTATGTGGGTGTGTGTGTGTGTGTGTGTTTGTGAGTGTGAAAGGAAATGTAGCGGCAATAGTTTAATTATTCAGCGTGTATTATTCATTGCACCCCGCCATTTACTGTGAGACAATCAATTTGACGAATGCTTGTTTGTGTACCTGTTTACTCTAATTATGCTTCTCTGCAGGCTTTATTAATATTCCAACAGTTCCTGGGAAAGTTATTATCCAGCACGAGTCAATGACTTATTTACTTTATCACATTCAGCTCCTACCCCCAGTTTGATATGAATAAATGAGATGGCCCGGAGTTTCAACTCGGCATGCTGCCCCCAATTTAGAATGATTTTTGCTGATACAACCTTCAACCGCATCGCTGTGTGGCTTAATTCAAATAGTGAAGGCATTTGATTGAACCGGCCCGGTGTTGGTGGAGGTGCAGGAATAAGTGGAATTACATTCTGTGATGGAGGAAAAGGGAAAAGTTCATCATACTAACAAAATTCAGGCTTTTCTCCGATTGGTTAGTCATAACCTGCTTTTAAGACACGCACTGAACTCCAAATGATCTCCTGAAAATATCCAGAGGGGCTGTATGTGAAAATCCAAATTTACAAGTCAGTTGCTACGGACAATCTGGACTAGTTCCTGCCAGCCCCATATTAAAAACTCTGGATCAGGCCACGTGAGAATACAGCAAGAGAGTGGCCGCATTCCATATCACATCGTGTCTTATAGCTGAGGTTTTTGTCCAAGCGACCTACAATACGTGCAGTCAGTGCAATTCTGATAAGTGATGGATTCCAAACTAGAAAACAAGTGTGTCAGCATGAAAATGAGGAGACATAAAAGTTGATTATACCAACAAAGATGTAAACTGAGAGAGAAGAATAGTTTTGAGAGCTTTTGGCTATTAGGGCTGACGCAGATGTCCACGTGTTGTCCGGACATTTTCGTTAGTGAAAACGACAACTTTCTCCCACCTGAGCCTTTGTTTATGTTGTTATGACAGACACTTTGTACTCAACCTTTGGACCTTTCCGGGCCGTGTCTGACTCTCTCTCCCGCATCTCGGCCTAATTCGCTGTGCTGCTGTCTTAGCCCCTGCTGCCTCACATGAAAGCACATGGCTGGCAGCGGTACTTTCAGCCAAAGCACCTCACCACGAGCGCATTTATTTATAGCACGTGTTTCCGGATTGGGTATCAAACTGCTATCACAGGACCACCCCGATGTCCCAGTTAAAGCTCAATCCCAGCTCCAGTAGACAGGGTAAAGTCCTTCAAGGGGCCAGTTGGACCTCAGCAGAGAGATGCCCTCTGCTTCTTTAATGTTTTTATTTATTAAAAAACGCTTTGTCAGAGTAGCCACTGCCTTTAAAAAAGTCTCTTCTTCAGCTGGGAGTAAAGGTGTTTTCTGTCTTGTGGCTGAAACGCTTGATAAGTACAGTAGGGGGACACTGAGGTGCTTCAGACATCAAGAAAGCATTGAACTCCGGGTATTCACTCGCTCTGCTTTTCATTTCCTTCCCTCAACAAGTGCCTCTCATTCATTCTCAATGTAATCAGATAAGACTCAGGGGATAAGGGGGTTCATGTTGTGAGGACTGTCGTCAGGGTAACTGGGGCAATGATGTCATCGAGGGGCCAAGCGTATTTCCTCCCGAGTAATGAAAAGCCTCAACATCATCATTAGATCAGAAAAAGACTGTAATCTGATGCATTGAGTCACAAATAATGACTTTTGGTCGTGAGGGAATAATGAGGTTTTAAAATGAAGAGGAAAATTAAACGTAGTGATAAAACTCTCTTTTGAAATAATGTAGAATAAGTGTGATTCATTTCATTTGGTTTCACCATTTGCTGTTCAGGTTTGCTGTTCAGGTGTTTTTCCAGAAAAATCTTGTTGCAGAAGGAAGAGGATTCAGAGGCAGCATCAGTGTTTAATTGTTTCTTCTTCTCTTTTCTAGAGACACACCCCAGGCCAACGAAGGAGGAGCCAAGACGCCCCGGTCCAAAAACTCCTCCCGTTTCCCCAGACTGGGCCGCAGCCGCAACCAGGAAACCCGACCGGAACCTCAGAGTGGAGACCTGTAACTTCAGAGTCTCGGAAGCAACACTCTGACTTTACAGAAAGAATACGACAATGTTCCAGTGGCTCTGGACTATGAGGACATACAGGGAGCCCAACGGACCTTCAAAGCCTTACAAATAAAAAAATAAAAAAAAACACTCAGTTCAGGAGGAGGTGCTCACACCACCTCCTTTCTAGATGAACACATTCATGTTTCTGAGCGTTGCCTGGCTGGGTAAAGGAGAAAAGACTCCCCTGAGGCTGCCTATCAGTGGATCCAATCATACAGCACCTCTTACCTCATGGAGAGACCATCAGGCTCTCTGTAAACTGCACACGGACTCACCTGGACTGCTCTCTTATCTCCAACACAGTGAGGTGATGGGGAACTCTGCTCAGTTTTATAGTGGTCATGGTCACAGTGCCTACAGTGTTTTGTAGCTGCTCTCCTGCTCTGAGGGAAGGACGCGGCGGGGAAGTGGGACGAAGTATTCTCAAGGTGACTTGAGAATACTAACGTATCACCATCTTGGTGCCATTACATTCTAGACAAAGGTTGATACACAATCTATGGTGTGGAGCACTCCTCAGTGGACAAATCCTTTTTCTTACTTCTATTATATTGCTATTACAACTATAACAGATAGTCTGAAGGAGGTGCATATCTTCCATCTCTTGATGTCATTTAAAAAGCAGTAATTATCAAAATAAAGTATTTAAAATTCAACTACATGATCATCAACTACAGGAGCAGGGTTAAATCTCTCTTAAAAAAACATTATCACTTTGGGACAGTATGAAAATCATTGTGGTTGGAAAGTCAGAATATGTTTTACTTTCTGACGAATTAAGACCCAGTGCATTATATCAATAATTCTTTGAACCCTTACCTCCACCTAGAAAATAAACACACAACAGCTCAAATTAAAAAGCTAAAAGAGGCAAATGATAAATAATTCAAGTTTTTTAATCCAGTTCAAGCATCAATATGTTGGTGTGAATTTTATGGCAAATAGAACAGAACTATAAAGACCCTTTGTTAGAATGAAGATCTACTTAACCATGGCCAAACTCTATTTGTAATACCGGCACATAAAATATTTTTTTATTAAATTTCTGCACGGACTTTAATTAATATAAAGAAGCATACATTCTTGCAGTTTCCTCTCACACATATCTCTTCTCACATCCAAGTCTTAGATCAATTTCCAATCCCTGCTGTGATGTATCTGAAGGGTTAATGTCAAAGAGTGATTAGATTAGAAAGGAAGAGGAACACTCTCGTACCATTAAATATAGATGGATGGGTGAGCCGAGTTTCCGTGGGTCATCACAGGTCGACTGGCTGCACTGCAAAAAAAACACAGTGTTTAAAGATTGTTTACCTAATGTGTCTTAGCAGGATTTAATGCCGCATTATGTTGCAAATGAATGTTTTAACGATGACTAAACACTTGAAGGAAAATCTGCTTGTTAGAGTGCAAGCAGAGGGCTGCTGAGCATCAAGTGTATGTAGAACAGAAGCTCATGCATATGTATGGATTACCCAAGAGTAGTCAGAGCCTATGTTCAACTGAGGAGCGATTGTGTAAGAAAAGGTTTTTCGGGACAACTTGAATCAAAGGGTCGGTTTCGCAAAATGGTAAACACTGTTCACTGTCGATGAGGGGAGGTGCACAGACGAGGCTTGTGGGTTTTAATTAAGTTGTTGTTCTGACACAGGAATGACCCGCACAACAATCCAACTACTGGGAAAACCATCACAAGGATACTGTGGAATAAATGTTTTTATCAGAGAGATTCTGTCTGTGGATAATGTGATGAGCTGTCCAATAAAGGCATCAACATGGGAAATCATTAAGAGAGAGTCATCTAGAAAGTGTATTCTACATATTTGACATCGCACTACTATAATTTTAGATTTGTCCAGGGCACAAAGAAAGGAGGAAGAAATGGGTCCTCTTATTACTGTAGCCAATGTTTTTACGGTATATATGGGCAATTTATGCAATCTTTCACGCTAATCTGGTGATAGACATTAAGGAGCTCTATCATGCAAAGAAGATCTGGAATGTGAAGAGAGAGGAAGACTGCTACCTGGAGAAGAAAGAAATTAAAAAAAATGCAAGTGATCAAAAACCAAGTTTGACAAATGTTGTATAAGAAAAAAAGTGCGCTCCAAACAGCATTTCAGATGCACAAAAAAATCTCACAACAGCAATTATCTCTTTGATAAAAGAAAAGAACATAAAATAGCAGACTACATCTCCTTCAGAGTGGTACCTCCTGTCCGTCAGATCAAAGTTGTGGTTCAGTTTCTCCAAAAGAAAATGACAAACTTTAATTTCTTTGTTACAATTATAGACAAGTATGTTGACTTTGCGGGGACAAGCTCGCTGTGAGGAAAAAGGCCAATCTCAAGCGTCATTACAGCTGCAGACATGCAAAATGCTCCTCGCTCAAGTCAACACTCTTCTGTGGAGTTTTGGTGCCAAAAAACAGCTTTCACATCACTGCTGTCTGTGTTCAGAGGGATAGTTCACCCAAAAATTAAAATTCACTCGTCATCTACTCACCACTATGCGTTGGAGGGGTGGGTGAAGTGTTTGAGTCCATAAAAAACACTTCAGGAGTTTCAGGTGTTAACAGCGTTGCAGCCAAATCTAATACGATTGAAGTGAATGGTGACTGATTTGTCAAACGTAAAAAAAACAACGGAGAGAAAACGTACAATGTCTCCTTACTGCTAGTGTGGTGTCAGACAAGTGTACTTAATCCCCGCAATTTGAATTTGACTCGAAATGGCGTCATTTACACCGTGTTCTAATTCTTAATGTTCACTGTGATCCATCACATGAACGCTAGGACATCAGAGGACATTTAGGCTAAGAACATGGTGTTAGATGACCTCTTTTCTAGTCATTTTTGGGTGAACTTCCCCTTTAATAGTGAGTATAAGCACATCGCTAAGAAAGTGAAATTTGCAGCCAAAGTGTTCTCTTGCAGTCTGCTCTCGTTTTTATTTCTGTCCTTCTCTCGGTCAGTAGTCAGGCCTTATCGGTGTCACAGCAAAGAGAGGGCTGAACAATAAAGTACAGTCCATACACAACCAATGTGTCAGCATGGGTGTTGTTGGATAAAGGCAAAAGGGGTCGTTATGCAATCGTGCTGCAACAATAAGCTTTGAATGTGTGAATGCATGTCACTGTGCTTGTATGCACCCATGCATGTATAGGAACATACCGAAGATATATATGATCCAATTTAAATGCAGAAGGTGTGCGCTAAAGCATGAATGTGTTTATGCGGCGAGATGAACTTGTCAACGCTCCAGTTAGATTCTACATATGAACAAACTGGGTAAATGGCCGGCTGCATACTATGAGTTCCATGGTCGGAGCATCTGTGCTCCACCGAGCGTTGATTATTTAACCATTAATGCGTCTCGGAGCCTTCATTCAAACCACCCAGCCATTTCAGCAAAACCGTTTTCTTTTTCTTTCGCTTATTTTTAGTCTGTGCTGCATTTGCTGTACCCAAGGAAGAATGGCAGGGGGGTTCTAGAATACTAAAAGCCCATTGTCCATTGACCAGAAAATTGGTTACAAGGCAGTTTAAGCTTTGGGTGGCTGCTTTTAGCAATGTTAGACACCACGCTCACATAAACACATTCGGCTGCTTGTAAGCCAAAGACACTGAGCACTGATACAGACGTCCACTTTTTCTAAAGATGTTTTCAGATGGAAAATGCCGAGAAATACTGGGCCCGGACATTTTCCAGAGTTTACCTTTCACATCAGAAGAACACAGGAGGAGATTGATTGGCTCAGACGTGTACTCAACAGCAACAAAACTGTTTATTTATTTTAAATATTAACTGGGGGGGTTCAGCAGAAAATTGTAATTTGCCGTCTCATATACAGCCCCTCTGAAAAAGTTGTATAACCTACAGTACACAACCTACCTGGCTAAGTCATAGTTGTTCAAATTTGATCTTTTTCCCAGCAGACATTCTGACAGCCTGTGAACACCGATGTGACTGATCATATTATTTATACTCTGTTACATGTTAATTCATGTGACACCTGTTTACTGTTTCATGCAACAAGCAACAGGGGAGGCAAAGCAAGTCGGGGGCCGTGAGCTGACAGGTGGCCCCTGATGTTGGACCCTCAGGTCCCTTGTGCCTGTGGAGCCCTAGGTTCCCTGGAAAAAAGGATCACTACTGAGTTCCAGACAGAAGTCGTGTGACCTCTCACTAGAAAAAATTGACCATATTGGATATAGCACCAGCCTGGAAGCTAGATGATGGTCTGCATGAGACGAATTCTGACTTTGTGAAAGATGAAAGTAAAAATACTTAGAATTGGGTATTTATCGAAAGAGAAAATTGAGAGTCACCCGAGGCACACTGTAAGAAATGTTTTAGATGTATAATTTATTATGAGTTAGGCCTACAGTAGTTTAAATTAATCTTTTTTTATATACATATAACAGGTAGTTTTCCTTCTTTTTTATTAATCAGGACTATGAAAAAATGGCTGTAACACTTTAATCATCACTTATTCATCCACTCATATAACAAACTGGTTGCAAATAGAAACTTAAATAAATGATTTATTACAGTCTGTTCTGTGGGCAGTGTGTTGTCCAAGGACCCACACCGCGAGATGACCTGTTCTTCTTCCTGAGCCTCAAGAGAGGAATAAGGAATAAGGAGACGTGTAAACAAAATGGAAGGTTGCTCCAAAAGAGGGAATGGTTGCTGAAGCAAAACTGTCCTTGAGACATTGTCCACCATATGCATTCATGTTCCACTTCCTCGTCCCTGTCCTCTCCTTGTCTCCTGCCTCCCTTTGAATATATGGACGTCCTTCCCTGCTCGTTTTTACACAACTGCATGTATGCATGTAATTACCCAGCTCTTACCTTTGTGTGAGGAACATCAAGGAGACAGGGACCCCGGTTTAAACAAGGTCACCGTATAAGCAGCACTCCTATCTGTGCAACACACAACGACCGCATCCGGACGCAGGTTCATTATGTTGATAAGGAACATGCTGACGTCTCGGGCTCCCGCTCCACAACCAGGCGCTTCAGGGAGGAGCCGCCTGATAGAAACCTGAGATTAGCATGTGCTTTGTATTTCTGTTTGCAAGAAGAGCCCGTGCAGATGTTCCTCAGAGACCCAGGAGTCTCCATCAACCCTGCTGAGCTGGAGTTAGTCATTACAGCAACTTAAGTCTGGACTGTTCCTGATTACTGGGGCATTTTACAGGCTCACAGAGGAAACCTTCCAATGCCCCAGGTTCCTGATTAAAAAGTACTGTGGTCTGTAGTATGCAGGATATGAACAGTGAGGAATGCTCAGCACTTACGGGAACTTTTATTTACAGGGAGTATCAGGGAATTCATGCGTTATTCTGGTTTATTTGTCCATCCGGACTGATTTTCATGATGATATTTGAATCCCCTCCACTGTAGAGATTTCTCAAGACAGTCACCCGTAAGAATCATGACAATCAGGCAAAAAATCTGCTGTTGTCCTATATCTTACTTTTTTATTCCTTGATTCAACAGTTATCATCTCAAACACACAAACACCAAAAGTAAACAGTAGTCGGAGGAAGTCCTCTGGGAATTTTAGACATAAATCATTTTGCTTGTATTACAGCAACATTTGAATGTGAGCTGCCTTTTCACTCTATAGTTTTCAAAGTGATGCATATGACTGAATACAGCAGGTAGGTACGATTTTATTTGAAGGTTTTCATTTTATTTTACAGCTCAAAGTTTTTGATTTAAGGTAAAAATGAATGTTGCATAAAGTTGCTTTATGGTTTAATTCCGCCTTAAGAAGCTGTAATGTTCATTCTCTGCTAAATCGATCTATAAAACAATGAGACATAATGTGTAGATTCAATTAAGGATTAAAGTGTCTCTAAATCTTATTGAAGCTGTTTTCAAAATGCACAGGACTCCGGACATTTTCCATTACTTTTCCTGCTAGGACTTCATGTCCTGGAAGTAAAGCAAACATATTCATTATGTAAGTGTGATAATTGATTATATTCATAAATCCATGCTCATGTTGTACAGTAGTTTAATTGGAGCTTTAGAGTGGCTAAAACAGGCTATATAATGTCATTAAGTGCTTTAGGCCTGTATCTGTGCAGCATAAGTCTCTTTAAGTCACTTCCCCGTTGTTCCTGGTGTCCTCCTGCAGCAGCCCGTGTTTCACGCCGGCTGTTTGTTTTCTTAATTCTGTCAGGTGGCGAGTTATTTGTCGGTAAACAAGCCCCACATGTGAGCGAGAGCAACTTTTATTCCTTTGTCACATTCACAGGCTCCCGTTCTCCAGCTGGCACGAGTTGAAATGAAGGTTCCCTGTATTCCCTGCAGATGGTTCAATCCTGCATTCAGCACACGACGCCTTCTCAAATCTCTGTGTGTCTCTATCCTGCTTATTCTTCCCTCCCTCAGCCTTCTTTATCCCTCGCTCTGTACCATACCACACACACAGCACATCCCCTTTGTCCCTTCTTCCCTTCCCCTCTGCCATCTGTTCCTTTTTTAATTTTCAGTCTCTGTTTTATTTCCTTTCCTTCATCTTTCCTCTCCTCTCACCGCCACTGTTCACCCCCTTTGTCTTGCTCTCCTCCGGCCTCTCGCTCTCTTCCTCATCACGCTGATCTTTTCCATCTCGTCTTCATCTCCCAATCATCTGTCTGAGGTTATCCTTTTTCTCGCTGCTTTCCTCTCCTTCCCGCCCTCCCTCTCCCTCTCTCCTTCTCCATCTCTTGAAGCACTTATTGTATTTACTCAGACTGTCACTGGCTGCTTCTGTTTATAACCTATTCAGCGGTGAGGCAGGAGCCAGCCCTCTGGACCTCTGTCCCTGAATCTTAAAACGCTCCTTCGGAAAAAATCCATTGTTGCAGTTTTTCTTGTTTTTTTCCGAACTTTTTTTCAATTTGTACCTCATTCAGCTTCCGTTGCGTCAAACAAAGTTCACCTGACCTGTGGTTACAGGGAGCGGGGTTTGGATCATGAACATTCATCACCTCAGGCTCTGCACCCAGGATACATTTCTCTTGTATCTTATCTGACTGAAATCCTAAATGAAGCTGTAATGGATTATGTTAATTAATATGTTATCAGTTGTGGGAACATGGGAAATCAACTGTGTGCTTTATCCCTAAGCTGTTTACAAACTTCTCCTGCGTTAAAGCAACATGCAGCACGGTTCACATCCACTTAATTAGATAACGGTTACGCTGACTGTCCCTATGTTTGGGCCCCGATAAGACCAGAGGAATAAAAATAAGATAAGGTAGACTGCTTGGATGGATCTCCATCATGAAAGCTCCAGCGTGGTCCTCAGCTTCAAAAACACCTTCTAGGATTCCATTTCACACAGCTCCTCTTTGTTCTTGTCCTCCCTTTCGACTTTGTTTCCTCTACCTGCGGGCTGTCTCCCCTTTCACAATCGGATCGTGAAGTGTGCTCCGGCTGCCTCTCACAGCTATCACAGCGTTTCACAATAGCCCGCGGCGCTCTTTTGATCAGCCCAGAAGCTTGATCTGAACCCCTCCGAGCGCCGCTTAAACCGCAGCAGGGGAGGAGGCACGAGGTGAGGGAGGCTGAGATGTGGCTGCGCTGAGCAAACGACAAGACTGCCAGCGACAATGGGAGCCTCAATTCAGAAGAAATACTTAACAATGATTAAATAGACGGCTGACTTAAACAAAGAATATGTAACTTTGGCCCCTAGGAGTCTCTCAAACAAAACAATAATAAAATACCTTTTTTCGATGATGTCATGAAGAAGCGTGGGCTCATGGGAATTGTTGTCTTAACCACCTTTCGCAAATCAGATCTACCAGATACGACTCATCAAGTTCATGAATAAGCTAATGTTATTAAGTTTTATTTCATGGAGCTGCAAACTGCAACAAATGGAGACACTGAACCCTTGTAGTGTAAATGTGTGTTCCTGTCCCAGCCACTAACACGGAAGTGGAGGAGATTTATGACCTATACTATAGCCAGCCACTAGGTGGTGATCAAGATGCTTTGCCTTCATTTTTGGGAGTTGACATGTTGTCCATCTTTATATACAATCTATAATTTATATAACTGGACTTTTGATTTGTACAATGTAAACATAAAAGCACCAAACTGAATTAACGAATGTCTTAAACTAGATTTTGTCCCAGTAAAGCATGAAGAGAAAGTTAAGCAGATACTCTCCTTATGGCCATTTGTCACTTCAGTTTATTTGATTTAGTGATGCACATTTCCAAACCAAGCTCTACTTGAATTGCACAGGGTGCTGGAAGCGTTCAGGTTCACTGGAGTTCTTGCACCGTGGACCGGGTTTCTCTCTGATGGAACATCTCTAACGTCATCGAAGCTGAATCTCTCCAATCAGCAAACGACAGCACTGACCACTGAACAGAGGCTGAGATCTATTCTGATAGTGAGAATTGAAATCCCTCTTTATGACTAAGAGGAGGCAGGGGGGAAGAATGGGATCGTAATTGGACACTTAATCACTGGAAGTGGTGTTTTTATGGTCACAACCCGACGACCCTTACTAGAACTGAGGGTTGGATGTAGTGGTGGAGGAGGAAGAATGTATTTGATGACCGTGATGCACTAGATGAAAATCGGCTTTCGCAGGACTAAAAAGAAAGTGAGTTACAGCCCGGTTTCCGGTCCTCCCCCCCCCCTGCTCTGTCACCTGTTCATATTTTATGGCTACAACATGACATTCTCAGTTGTTAGCTCAGAGACAGAAATCGCTGACCCTGCATAGCGACCCCTGTCATTTCCACTGAGGCTATATATTTTCTCTGCTCTGCCAGAGCACTCGCTCAAAGAGCAAAAGAGGGCACAGAGAAGTTGGAAAGGCACAGACAGTGGAGCAGACAGGGTGGGAAATTGACAAATGTGAAGCACAGGAGGAGAGGAGAAAAGAAAAGATGTGAAGAGGACGAGGGGAGCGATTGAGACAAAGAGGGAGGAATGAGCAGAGAGCTGGAGAGTGGGCAGAAAGAAAGGGAGAAAACTGAGATCAAGAGATTGAGGCTAAAGATGGAGAGACCGGACAAAGAGGAGCTACCCACCTACTCCGCTCTTCAGAAACGGAAATGGAGCATACAGAGGCGACAGAATTCAAAGCGGCCGCCAAACACACCACGGCGGATCCATCTTGTCTCTGACAAACGAAGGTCGGCCTCATTTGTTCTCCGCGGGGACGAGTGGGTCCTTCATGTGACGAGGCACAGGGAGCGCTCAGGGAGGATGAGCGATGACATCGTCATTGGTGGGCTACATGAAGGTTGATTCCATCGCGAGCGTTCTCATCACAATTCACAATTGACAGCGGGGAACACATTTGACTGTCAAACAGGTGCTTCTCATGAATGTGTAATGGCGTCTCCCGCAGGGCGCTGCATATGAATGGACGGGGAAACGGCGGGCTTCATCTGTGACAAATGATGCGGTTGGATCGGCCAACACCTCGCCCAAGTTGTTAGTCCCCGGCTGGCTCCTCAAGGCTGAAGGAGGAGGGTTGTTCACGTCGGCAGCTCAAAGTGAACTTTGGAATCACTCAAGCTCAGCAACATGTTCAGGGTGAGGAAATGGGGTCTGGGAAGCTTTGTAAGAAATGTGTGACATTAAAAATGGATTTTCTCTTTTGCATTTTATCTTGATCACATTTTAGTAGCTGAGAGGTGAAAATTCATCTGTCAATCACTGCATAGGAAGTCAAACAAGCCACAAACAGTATTGAGGATAAAGATGAACTGCATCATGGAATAATAGTGGCATGAAAATAAATCGTGATGTGATAAAAATTCCCTGGTTTTGCTTACCAAAATGTTTACATGTGACCTAGGAACAATTAAAGAAAGAAATACAAACAAACTATAAAACTCAAACAAAAGGCACATGTTGGTGGAAGTTCAACTCAACCAAGCCAAGCCTAGACCAGACCAACTAACCCTACGTAGGTTGTTTTTCCCTCAGATCCAGTTGATGCTTGTATTGGGTGTTTAAAGCACACCCACCTGAATCAGTGATCAGTTTGCTAGATCAAATGTTTTACTGAACAGAAACTCTTCTAACCTTCTCTTACAAATACAGAAGCTCATTTACATTACCATAATATAATTTAACCAAAACGTAACTTATCCTGCTTGAAAATCAAAGAAATAAACTTTCCTGTAGAAAAGGACACCCCTTCACTTGGTTCGCCCCGGTGATGTCGTGCATGACATCACAAAGAGTAAAACAACCAGGAAATAATGGGTGGCCCCATGTCTATCAGAATAAGGAATAAGGGAACAGGGTGAGTGTGAGCAAAGGCACAAATGATTGAGTTCTAACTTGTTAAAAAGGTAAAACTTTACAGTTTATATATATCAACAACATGATCAAGTTTTTTTAACTCAACAAATTATTATGTAAAGTACTTTATTTTGTAGAATGAGTATTGAGTTATTTGCAAACTTGAGCAGACAAACATGGTGAAAGTCATGATTTGCAGCTGAGACTGACTCATTATTGGTCAAAGCATGTATTGAGGCCCTATGATTGAGGCAGGACCTTGATTCAGCAGCACGCCAAGATTGCTGCACAGTGAACCCGGCACCAAATGCACAAGATGGCAACGATCCCATCCAGAATATTTTGGCATCATTTCTGAACAGTGGGAGGAGGTGGAGATGTGTTTGAATAACGACTATGATCGAAACCAATCGTGGATGATGGCGAAACAGTGGGGGATTGTATATGTCGTAAAAAATGGAAAACTACTATAAATGTAAATTTTTCTATCGTAACTGCAAATACATACTTTGAAAAACACAATATTAGTATGAAGTATAGTCGACCAGGCATGGAATGTCTTGTGTGAGACGAACATCTTGTATAAGTAAAATGCTACATTTGTGCTGTGAATGCTGTCACATTTGATATAAAGATTCACAGGCGAATATGTGTGTTAAATAATCAGATTATTGATAGAAATAAGAATGGATTATTTGTAGCAATGGTGGAGAGAACAAAGCTCTTTGTTTCTTGCTGTATTCAAGTGTCTGTAGCTGACAAACTAATTGAAGGAATCAATGTTTGAAAGCAGGCAACATCTGCTGCGTGTTTCGCAAGCGTCTATTAGCAAACTCTCTCCGATTGTGTTGTTTTATTAAAAAAGGATCTGCTCATGCACAGACAGCATCACGTGAGTTCCTGGCAGACTTCCCCTCCAGGGGAACAATGATGGCAGAACTTTCCGAACTCCTGAGTCATAAGTGGAATCCTTGTGATTTAGCGCCGCGAAAGACGCCATGCTAAGCTGTTAGATATCACACTCGCTGTACTGTAGCTCCCCTCTTCCACCTACACAAGGCTTTCCTCACATGCCGCAAGTGTTGGAGGAAGGTGTGTGTGTTGTGTGTGTTGCACTCACTTTGTTGCCATTTTTTAATTTAATTATCAATGCATGACTGCCTGGGTGAGACTTTTAGGTGCACTAATGAGGTGTGTTTGTGTGCGTGTACCATTGTGTTACTTGTGCTGATTACCTTTATTTCTCAACAACAGAAGCGCCTCTGAGAAGTGCTACATCACACCTTCTTAGGTCAGCGAGGCACTTTGCCTTTTTTTCACAGGTTATCCACACTTTCTATTTTTCCAGTATTTCAACACAATGTCATCCCAGCTGACAATTTGGCAAACTGAGGGGTATACATTTTCAGAGCGCTCGTGTATTTAAAGAAAAAGCTCAATTTGCAACTTTGACAACAGATTTTTTAGGGTTTATGAAACTTTTAATGCCACACCGGCGTTTCTCATGTAACAACAATCTTCTCTTTGTTAAGCTGCTAAAATTGCGAATGGAAATCAGAGGGATTGGGAGCCGCTCAGAAATAGCTTTATTCAAAAATGGATTATAGACCAGAAAGTTCGACATCCCAGTACTTAGTGAAACCATTACTGAGTAATTTGTGTTGACCTTTGAGCCAATTATTCCCACAGACTGCGATGTTGTTTTGAGAGTTCGGTTGCTCCAGCTGTGACTCGTCTTAACAATAACCTTGAATGTGAGTTCTGAAAACACACTGGTGTATTGAAAGCACTTACGCTCTGTCGGGAACTGTTTGTTCAGCAATGTTTTACCAGTCTGTTTTGCCTGCTGGGTGCTGGAGGATAATCAGGAGGATTTCAGGTCCGATTCAGCCCACCTGATGATCGCAGGGAGGATTTGAGGATATATGTGGATATATTCTGCAATTTCGAGTCGTAAATATCAAACATGTGTGATCAAAATCGAGGAGAGAATTGTGTTGCATTAAAGCTGCAGCGATTTGGCAAGTGAGCAAGAACCGCTTGTTAAGTGTGGTGTCAAGAATGGTGTAATATCCGTAACCAGGTCTAAACCTTCAGCCTACAAGCGATCAATGGCAGAGCCTGTGACCTTCTTAACTGTGTTATCACGTCTTATTTCAGTGTAAAAAAGGAACTAAATTCATTTGAGATTCAAACATTTTGCAGAGCAGGGGCACATCTGAGTTGACTAATTTCATCGACTTCATTTCTCTTTCTTTGCCCCTGTGCTGCCCAGATGTGTCTCCTGACAGGACAGGGGCCACTTCAGGGGCCAATCAGACCAACGCCCCTGACTGGATCTGCTAGTCTGTGCCTTGTATCTGTCGTGGTCTCCCATGTTTTGAAATTCCTCGAGTGAGGCAGGTGTACGATACATACACAGTCTGTCTCCATGAATCATAGTGCTGCATGAATCCTTCAGGACGTTGTTGTTGTTGTTGGCGATTGACTTGTTGTGTTTGTGTCTTTAATACGTGTGGACTCCTGTGAACAATCTGAGTCATGGCAAGGTGAGGGAGTTTGTGTTGTTATGTTTCAGCATTTATGTGTGTGAGGCTGTGAGGGATTAAAAGAGAGATGGAGTGTGGAAAAGACAAAGCAACCAGTAAAACTGTCTGGGACAGACGGTGCGGCTGAGAGAGACAGAAATTAAATGCTAGAACCGAGAGAGAGAGAGAGTTTTGTCTTTTTCTTTTCCTCCAATGAGTGTCTGGCAGCCTCCTCTCCTCTATTCACTCGTGCTTTATGTTGTGGGAGTAATTACACGTGGCCCAGGGCAGAGGTTGTCTCCTCTTTGTCTGATCTGGAAGACAGCCACCGCTCCACCCACAGCTGGAGCAGGACAGCTGTGCTCCAACATGGTGCTGGGGATTACGCACAAGATAAAGGAACAGCCAGCTCTGAAACAACTCATATTTCCTGTGGTGGCTGTGTGTGCCTGCTCCTGCTGATATGCAACAGAGAGGAGAGGAGATACGTGGTTAATGTCTGAGGTCAATCTGGCAGGCATGTTCATTTATAACCGTGGGACGTATTGAACAATGAGTGGGGAATTTTTCAAATAAAAGCAAAATACATGTATAAATCATAGACTATGTAAAGCTTGGCACGTGTCTCGACTTCCTCCCACTGTCCAGAAATGAAGCCAAAAATATACCGGATACAAACGCTGCCATCTTGTGCCAATAACATAATTTGGAGCCAGATACTACGCAACAGCAGCCAGGGTATGGAGCTGCTGTAGCAAGTCCCTGTTATACACATACAGGACAGATCACAAGTCAGTCTCATGACATTTCAACACGTTTTTATAGCATCAAATTACAAACTAAAACCAAACTTAGCATAAGTTTACACATATCGGTGTGATAAGAACTACTTAAATTGACAGAAACTCTATTTGAGAAAGAAAACTAAAGGTCAAACTATAGCATGTGGTTTGGACCATGTCTCAACCACTAACATAGAGGAGGCTAGGTGTACGACCTATACTGCAGACAGCAATCCTACTGTGTGGGTGGAGGTGTGGAAAATATCAGTTCAAAGAAATATCCACAGTAGTGTAGCTCAGGCCTGACAACAGTGCTCTTCTAAACCGTGTCTTTCTGCATTGACTTTGCCTTTGATAGTTGTCATCAAAAGTATTATGTTTAGTTTCAAGCCAGGGTATAACCTGGTTTAAGGTTTTAGGATTAAACCCTAATCCTGCCTCAGTGTGCAGGACTCCGGGCAGAGACGTAAACTATAGTTCTTTAGTCCCATGATGCTCCAAGCCACAGCCAATCGTTTTATTGCAGGATGTTTTTGGGCTCAGTTCCCAAGATGACTCTTCTGAGGTCAGGGCAAAGTCATAACAAAAGTTTGGCTTAAAGATATATGGTCATAAAAAGGTGTCCTTCTTATTTGCTTAGTCACTCTTCGTCGAGATGCTCTTCCTGCAAGTCGCTGTTGGACGCCTGCCAGATGAATGTAAAGTAAGAGTAAGTAAAAAAAGATGTAAAAGAGACAAGGAGGATTATTATAAATCATGCAACTTCAAAATCTCTGCAAGGTCTTAGTGGGAAGAAATTAATCTTATAAAAGATAGTCCTGTTTCTCAGAGGCAAAGCTTTACTTGTGTGTAAAAGAACATAATGTGTAAATTAACTCGGATGACTCTCCCCAGTGAAGTCACCCTATCAATCATCAACGTATAACATCTCCGGGTTTCCAGACCTCACCTCAGTTCCTCGCTCTATACCGAGTCTTTAGTTGAATCAGTTCAGTAAAAATTGATGATAATTCACCACTGTTGTTTTTCCATTATCATCATCTGTCTGACTTTAGAATCTACCCACTTACCTCCTCTCCTCTCAAATCTATAATAAAAATAAAAATAATACACTTTACTTATATAGCGCTTTTCATGATACTCAAAGACACTTTACAACATAGTTTAGCATACCAATTTGCACAATATAAGCATAGAGCACATATCAAACAATCACATTTTAAGCAATTCTAAAAAAGGTGAGTTTTGGGTCAAAATCCTTCATTGCCCTGGTTTTCTTATTATAAGTCTGGTCTCATAACAAGCTAGTAGTTATAAATTGGGGAAAGAGTGGCTGCTGATTGAGAGGGCGTTCTGACCCAGACCCGACCTGATATACCTGACTGAGCCCAATTGATTGAAGTTTCATTAAGGTCACACTCACATCCACTTGTGTTATGATTTTTTTTCCTTTCTGGCTGATTAAACCTTTGCTCTGGTTAAAGCTGGGTGGATCTGGGACATTTAGCACATTCAAATCACAGAATAAGCCGTTAATAAAAATATGACAATATTTGGAATTGGAGATTGTTCATGTAAATTGTATATTCTTATTTGAAAATGCAACTTAAGCATTTTCCCAAACAAAACATGAGGAAAAGGAGTAATTTTCTAGGAGCATTAAGACAATGCAATTTGGAACATAGGTTTCTACAGAGCACACAGTCCACCTCTAAGCTGGAGATGCATGATCAAAAATAAAGCTAAACCCTTTTTATGTATGAGTAGTTGTGTGATTGATTATGAATGTAAACATATTGATTATAGTCACATTGAAATTATGCGTCCCTCTGTATATGATGCTGACAAACAAAATAAGCAGGTCTAGCATGTATGTGTCGATTCTGTACCATCATCAGAACCAGGATCAGTCACAGAATGATAACATTGTGCTACAGGATACAGACCTTTAGGGCAATGATATCAACAATTCGGTTCAATGATGTTATATTGTCACTTTGCTGAGAATAACCACACATCTGAGAGATTTCTCCAACTTTCAGTGGCTTGTTGTCATAGCTCTCTATAAGAACAGGTGTTTCTGTCAACAATATGTTAGCTACTGTGTGGGACACGCTTTCTCTTCAGTGTGTTGAGCAGCTTCAAACCACAAGAAAAGTGGATTTGTCCCCTGAAAACAAAAAGGATTAGGGAACTGACCCGGACTTAGGGAGGTCTCAGTGAGTGTTTTCTCAGAAGCCACAGTGGGGGAGAGGGCTGAGCAAACTTACAGCAGACTACCTGGGCGGAAATTTATTTTATATGGCCGGGAAGGTAGTGACCGGCAGCGATGCTGGAAGGCAAGAAACAAAGATTAGTGGTCAGGCTGTTAAAAAAAAGATGGATCGTTTGACCTCATCCTTTGCTCCGGAGTGAAGTCTTTTTTCCTGAATGGTTCTCTTCATCTTCTCATCCTTTTATGGATGTGGCAGTGATCTGTGGACAAAGACTGAAGCTTGTTCAGCGAAGGGGAGAGTTGCTGGTTCTGGAGCTAC
Organism: Pseudopleuronectes americanus; assembly: GCA_038501795.1. Classification (NCBI taxonomy): domain Eukaryota; kingdom Metazoa; phylum Chordata; class Actinopteri; order Pleuronectiformes; family Pleuronectidae; genus Pseudopleuronectes; species Pseudopleuronectes americanus. Next base: position 6,727,492 of record CM076735.1, read on the forward strand.
TTCTGCAGGAAGTTTTAGAGACAATACTTTTATACAAGTTGTGCACATTGTTCAGTTGTGTGCGTAATGTGAGAAGCAGTTAAGATCTGAATTAGGAGTGAAATGTTAATAAATGTGATGTAATGTGTTGTGAAAGATACCTTCTCTGTTCTGTGACAGGGTCTTTTAGCTGCCTGCTCTTCCTGCCTCACTTTCCATGAAGGCTCATAGAAAGGCAGGAAGGTGTGCTCTGGGGGGGGGCGGCTGTGGCTCAGGGGGTAGAGTGGGTCATCTTATAACGAGAAAGTCGGCCGTTCAATCCCAGAAAACCTTATATTAATACAGACCATTATCATTTATACATGCATGCTTTAGAGATGTCTCAGAACACAGTCATGCCACCGAATATGAATTAGTTTTGATTTAAAATGATCCTGACCTGATCCTTTAGATGGTCTTGCATGAAAAGATAAAGAATAAAAAAAGTTATCCTAGTATTTTGCTGGGCAATTTAAGTAAAATCTTTCTGACCATCCTTCTGTGAAGCAATGAGTTCTTCTGCCTTATTACATAAAGGTTTAAGAATTGTCAGTTTTGTTGAGCAGGCAGATTCTCCCTCACATGTCCCGGGAGACCACTGAGTGTGTTGACAGTGTAGTTAGGGAGCTTTTAACTCAATATACACTTCAAACCCCATGGCAACCAGGCCTTTTTTATTCCTTCGCACATTGCCATGGAAACACTGATGTTCATTAAATTTCACCCTCTTTGAAGATATTAAGACAAAATGAGGAAAGATTATAGATTTAAGCAAATTACAAACTCCCACAGCGTTATCCTGTGAATAAAAGTCATGTTTGTGGTTGAACTGTATGGAGGCTCAGCCGTGGGGCGTCTACACTCATCTGCTTGTTATGAAATACACGTGGCAGTACAGTCTTCTACATGGCACATGGAGGGGGAGACAGGGACAGGGGCATATACTGTGTTTGAGAAATAACAGCAACACACAGACACACACAGACAAAAAACATTACATGTATAAATATGGATCTTTCCCAAAGGGACTCAATCATTCCTGCATTCCTGTGTGTGGTCCAGGTATTACTTATGTTGTGGGGACCTAAGTGTGTGTGTGTGTGTGGTATAGTGCAGATTCTGGATTATTCTTTTCCCCACATTAACTAATTTTGCTGCTGGTGTGCATGTGTGTGTGCGTGTGTGCAGGTGAAAGTCAACAGTGCATTATAGAAGTTAGGCACCTGATTTATATAAATAAGCAGGAGTGGGAAGTGACACACTTTCACTTACTCTACACCGACATTTCACGCACACAGCAGAGACAGGTACAGTAACACACAGACACACACAGAGTACACACCCTCCACTCCTCTGGTAGCCCAGCGTGCAGCTACACCTATACGCAGAGATGGAGTCTCTCCCTCCTCGTCTGTGCGAGCCGCCCTCAACTCATTACAGCGAAGCGACAGTGCGGCTGCAGCTGGGGACCCAGGGAAGCTGTTTATCTAAAGAGGATAGAGACAGATTGAAGATGTAAAGCCGGGAGCGAGAGGGATCCCTTCATACTGATTGCTTTAGAGCAGCTGAGAATCTGAGATGAATTCTCTCTTTCACTCTCTAACTGAGGTTCAGTAGCATGGGAGCAGCACCGGGGCAAACAGCAGGTGACTGTGTGTGTGTGTGGGTTGTGGATATTATCTGGGGACTGTGTGAATTATGTGCATTACACCTACTATAGGCACATGGTTACCTAGACATTTACTACACAAAGGAGCTAGATGTATTCACTGCTACTGTGTTCAAGGCGTGTAAATAAATGAATAAATCATAAAACTAAAGCGCTTTAGTGCGAATATTTCGCAATAAAAAACAACATATACATAGCTTCTGAGGATTCCCCCTCTCTGTTTGGGCGTTTTCGTGTTTATTGTCTCATCATCAACTGAAAAAGACCCAAAAGTAAATAATTCAGTTACTATTATTCCGTAATGTCTGCCCTGAAACATTTACAGTGTTTTTAGAAATTTTTTCCATCTTGCACTGTAGGAGTAAATCATTTGGGATGGAAAACCACAGCTCAAGATTTAGTGCTCATACTGTACAGATGTCAAACCACTACCTGTCTGCTTGCACTATAACGCGCCTGTCTGGCCCTGCACAGCACTCTGACTTCTTATGCCTGCTCAATGCCACAGAGGGAGATATTAACTACCTTGACCATATGTGCTATATTATGTGGAAATAAAAAAAAAGAATAGGCGTTGACTTTTCTTCCTGCTATTTCAGTCTTGATAGAAAGAGGAGGAACCAGTGAGTCCTCTGATCTCTCTCTAGAGAAGACTTCTCCCATTATATACCCGACAATATTATAGGTTAATATTCCAGAATTTTATCAAACCGCAGAAGCTGCTGTGGTACAATATGCCAAAAGTAGTTTTACATTAAAGTTAGGTTTTATTTTTGTTAATTTTAGTGTCCTATTCAAAACGAAAAACCAATTAAAATACTATGACTCTCAGGTCAAATGAAAGAGGCAGACTTTTAACAACAGGTTCAGACCCCTCGTATGTTTCATTCAAACCAAATAGAAGGGAAGTATTTGTTATGCAAAGTACAAAGGCTAACTAAGTTACTGTCTCAAACGAGCTCCAACCTGCTGATGTAGTGCGACTGATGCATTTCACCAGTCTGCACCGTGACCGGCAGCTCACTCTGTGTCTGGCATCGAGAGTTCAGTGAGAGTTCACCTGAAATGGACCAAAACTGCTCAAGGACAGAACTCGAGGGAAAAAAAGTCTTATCTAGAAAAGCACGAGAGCAGAAATTACAGCTCATGAGCTCAGATGTGTTTGCTGGAAATTGTTTAATTTGTGCACATTTGGATTTTCAGTGTGAGACGCAGACGCCGTACAGTTGTGAGCAATCACAACTTCTGAAGTCGGCTGCAACTGCAACTTTGATCCTTAATTAGCTGAAGAAATCTGTAGAAATCCTCAATCTTTGCCCCCTTGTTCTCATTATGTCTGCTTGTCCATATACAGTGTTTTAACACTAACACACATACACACACACTCAGTCTGCTTCACACATTGAAATTACTGTACACAGACAGGAGAGCACAGATCACAGTATGTGTGCGAGACGTACTTAAATTCACAGAAGTACATCATCCTCAATTACAGCCTGGAGCGGTTTCCCTTTTGATGTAAACACTGAATAACCCCTGAGAGGATACACACATACATACACGTACACACACACACGTACAAACACACACAGACACACACACACACACACCAGGAGAGCACTGATTATAATAGCCTGTTTTTAGAATCCTATTTCTAGAGAGAAGCAGCGTGTGCGGATCCCGGCACCATTCATGGAGGCCCGACCTCTGAAGTATCGTCAACAGCAGCATGCGGCGATTAATTAGAGATTTGTCTCGACGAGGGGAGGTTTGGGAGGCAGGAGGATAAAGCCGGCAAATCTGCTGGCCTAATTAGGGGAATTTAATTTCTCACAGGCTCACATTGACTCAGACCTTGATGAGGCACTTTTTGGGAGAAAAGGGGGATTGCGGGGTGGGGGGGGAGAGAGAGCTGATCCATGATGTTACACGCGGTAATAGATGGGTTAAGAGACACGGCCAAGGGGGGCAGCACGAGAATCAACGTTGTGTGTCGTGTAGCCCCTCGACAATAGAGCTCATCAAATGTGCTCTTGTATTCTCACTGAGGGTGTTTCTCTGCTAAAGGGGCAACAAAGTTGGAAAGTTTTTCTTTTTTTTAAAACCTTTTTTCTTTTTCCTCTAATAAAAAATATCTCATTAAGGCTTATTTTCTATGGTTCTTTAATCACAGGCAAGTAAATTACAGAATTATTTTTTTGACATTAATTCTGACAAGGCTCAGAGGAAAGTCACGGCATGGGGGCTGCCTTCAAAAGCTTTGGCAACGTTTAATCTAACTTTTGGTTTCTGTTTTAGTTTTATTTAATTGTCACTTATCAGACTCGAAGTCCAAATAATGCTCATCACCCTGGAGAATTATAATTTCATTTTAAATTGAATGGAACCTGTGTGACGCAGAAGCAAGTAGTGATGGAAATTTCAACTCTTTGAAGGGAGCCAGATCTTATGGCTCTGTTCCTTTCTGAGAGCTCTTCAGGACAACGGCTCATTGGGGCTGGGGGTTTCTAGGTTTATGTGTGAAATAATCTCTAGGATAATGATATAACAAGGTAAGATTTGGTTAAGAATCAAACCTAAACTACTCTCAGACATTCACTGAACTCTTGATAATCTCCTGAAATTATCCAGAGGGGTTATATGTGAGAACGAAAAATGTCCGAGTCTGTTGCCGTGGAACTTCTCCTGTGTTTGCTTCCTCTGCCAGCCCTTTGGTTTTAAACTGGGTCTGAGTGAGTCCATCGGAGATTCCTGCAAGAAAATGTCCCGAAGATTTGCATGCTGAAGACATTTCTAATGTGTGACAGGTGCAAAACAATACGATTAACTCGGGATAAACAGAGATGCGGTGAAGATGTGCTGTAAACAAAAACATCTGATCCCTCATGTGTGATTCATACGTCAGGTCGTGCCTCCTTCATGCTCCACCCAGCCACCCCTCACCTGAAGGCTCCAGAGATGTTCTTGTGTCTCTGGACAACCTTTGTTCTTCGTATGTGAAAGGAAAACTCTGTTAATGTCAGAAAATGACTTGCGACATCCCACCAATTTCTTTGTGTTTGGGGACAAGGTATAACTGACATCAATTACGTGTATTGCTAGATCCAATTATCTGTATTGTTAACATTGCAGGGACTGGTGCCATATCAATGTAATGAATGAAGGAGTAGAGCCCCCCCGCTCCCCCCTTCATCCCTCTGAGCGACAGAAAGCTTGTGTTCTCGTGTGAAAGGAGGTGACGCGGCTTTAGGGCAGTGAATTTTGGGCACAATCATAAAGAGAATGGCTCAAGAAGCAAAGCTGTGATAAATCAATCTTGGAGAGCATCAGCTATTCTCTGATGACGAATTAGCCTCTGTGGGAAACAGCCAATAGTTTGGTGCTGACAGTGGATATCCGGGCCCAGAGCCTATCCTCCATTCCCTGTGCAGTGTTTACACGCAGTCAGTCTTTTATCAGATGAGTGGACAATTTCACTTCAACAAAACACAAACAGTAAAACTTTCCATAGGTGTTTAATGTCCAGATGACATTTTGGCTAATCTTTATTAAGAGCTAGCTGCATATGAAATCAGATAAATTAAAATACTAATAGCCAATGCATTTTGTTCTCCATAGACAACCAGAGCCTCCGCAAACGTGATTGGTTAAACTGCACATATAGAATCTGTATATAGAGAGATTAACTAACATCCATCAACAAACAGCAGACTGGTTATGTTGGAGTGGCAAGTAGCTATACCCTTACATTTTCTGGTGAGGACTTCCTCTAGAGAAGGAGCTGTATCACCCGGAGGATTGATTAATGCAGCTACCGACTAATTATTGGCAAGAAACTGATTAAGCGTATTTCCTAAAAATCCTGAACAATTCCATTTAAAAGAGATTAATCCACCAACTTTTCCCAGCTTTTTCCTTCAAAGCCCAAACCTGACACTACACCTTGAGTTGCCCAAGTTAAACCAAACCGTACCTGTGTGAGCGAGGTGTTTTTAGATAATGGCTTATTACCTTGCAATCAGTAGATGATGGGTTTCCCTTGAGCAGCCAGTCTTTTCGTTCCTAATTCCAACTTACTAAGCATTATTATAAAGTAAACAAGGTTTTGGGGAAAAAGAAGACCCTCAAAGCATCAGGAGGCGAAGTGGGACTGTGTCTCATCAGGGAGGTAGACACTGATTAGGACAAAAACAATTGGTTTGTTTATTAAATTAGCTGCTTTGGCGGGGGGTGCGGGGAGCAGACAGAGATAAAGAGAGAAAGACCGAAAGAGAGAAAGAGTCACAGTGTCTTCATTTTGTGATGAGGGAAGCTCAGTTCATCTGTGCTTAAATGTCAACGGCAGAATGAAGCAGCAGAGCAGTGAGGCCCATCTGAAAGGACAGCATCTGGACTTGTCAGTCTCCTTTTATTGGCTCATACTACAATATCTAAATACTGTTATTAGTGCAGCTCCACAAACAGACCTGGCCCCTCATCAGATCTCCTGACCATCTGCGAAGATGAGTCACAGCGAGTGCGTAAAGAAATCCACGTGTGGCACCCGGAGGACTGCTAAAGGAAACACGACAGTAGAAAAGACTAATATTCTCCCTCAAAGACTATTGGCCTTTTGTGGGCGAGGGAAAGGTAACCCATCACTGCTCACACTGTCGCTTTCTTTCTGTCACACACAATGGTAGACACAGACACACACACACACACAGACACACATGCAGGGCCTAATGTGTTCACGGCCTAATAGCTCTTTCATTAGTGCCAATCCAAAGACAAATGGATTCAATAAGCAGCCCAAATCTATCTGTCTGTTTGGGTTTAAAGGCACCCCTGCTCCTTAACTCCCTGCCTGCCATTTATGTACTCTGAAATGGCCCAGGAGAGAGAGGGGATAGATGATAAAGAACATAAAATAGACAGCGGATTGACACGACACGGGGGCAAAAAGGGACAGGGTAATGTGAATAGGCTGTACGTCAAGATGCTGTTAACAGGATATTGACAGAACCATTACAGAGAGCTAAAAGAACAAGCTTAATCGTGGATTTTCTAGTAAACAGATGAGGAGCGGGGTGTCAAGGATAAGTCTGCGAGTGCCGGTTGACCGTCTACTCTCAGAATGGCTCTGGTTTTGGAGGTCAATTTTCCCATTCATCTTCTCCTTTCACGTTTCAGAAAACCCGTACAAAACATAGTTTAAAGCCTGGCATCAGGCCGACCAGCTACAGGAGGAACCGTGGAATCCAATAAACTTTTGATTAAGTGAAGAAAAGATTAATTGTTTCACGACTGAAGGAACAGCAAATCAAATCAGTCAAACCATTGCAAATGATCCCTTTCCAATGACTCCCAGCGTGTTGCTTGTTGAATTTAACCCTAGTGTAGTAACGCTGATCCATTCGATCATCGCCAATCATAGCTGTTGTTGTGGTAAACATTTCCATGTTATCCATGAGCTCCATCAACTGCAGACCTTGCTAAGACCGTGGAGGATTGTGGGTAATGTTGTACTTGTCTTTGATATTGTGAATGAAATGTGTTTTTCTGTTGATGTCATACAGACCTGTAGCTTTTACAGGATCATTTAGTTTGTCTCACAATCCCAGTTTGAGGAAATTCTGCACCGGATGGTTACAATATTATGGCTGATAAACTAAATCTCCATCCAGAGAATAATTGGGACTCTACTTCCAGAACCACGGTGTTAAACTCTATAACGAGGGATTTTGTTTGAGTTTAGATATAGCTGTATATCTGTGCTGAGGCATCAATGGACACCTTTTTTATGATTCTTAATAAGTAATTAACACCTTGAATACCTAAGACCAATTGGCTTGCACATACTGTAAATCCATTCAACCATGGGTCAAATTAATCCACATGCCCTTGTCTGTGCTTGCTGCTGATGAGCATCAGAGGTGTGTAATAATCACTGGCCCGAACCACATGTGGGTCGAAGCAGCGTATCGGTGACACGCTTTCCATTGACAATGCTGGTGGAGCCTCTAATCGAGTCTCCAATTCCAATTTCCCGGAGATGCCCTTTCTTTAAACAGAGGGGTCAAGTCTTCTTCGCTGATTTGTTTGCCCGCCAGAGCGAGAGGGATCCCGGCTGGCACAACACCAGGAGGCTGCTCTGGCAAGTGTCAAATACCGGAGTGTGACGGGTGGCTTTAGAGGAACTATGGATCTGTGTGTGTGTGTCTGTGAGTGTGGGAATTTCACCAATCATTGAAGAGGTTTTTTGGATCAGCGCTCCTCAAAAAGCTGCTAACTGACAGAAGAATTGTATTAGTCTGGGTTTCAGTGAAGAGATTCATGCCTAAATGGTATTTTGGAGGATTTCCCAATCTGCCAACAGTGACATTTGTGTGTGTGTGTGGTGTGGGTAGGATGGTGGGCAGCAGTGTTGGAGGGGGATGATTGGAGTGTGTTTGTGTGTGTGTGTGGGTGGTTTTGATGGTGGTGGGGGCTCTCTAGATAATGGTCTGTCTGAAAACCTGGAATAAGATACCACTCTCTCCTTGGTGTGTGTGTTTGTGTGTGTGTACGTGTGTGTGTACACGTGCCTCTTTCTGTGCTTATGATGTGACAGGACACGAACAAAAGGATTTGGGTAGAATTAGTCAAGGATTAGACATCTATTTTAATGTCTTTTGTCGAGTCAAATGTGTTATAGGCTGCCTGAACAAACGAAGTGGGCCAAGCCACCGTGCTGCATACCAAGCCATCTTTAGTGGAGTGGTAAAGCTGCAGGAGCTAATACATGCTGTTAGATGTCACAAGATAAACACCCTACCTTACAGATGAATCGACCGTATTCATGACTTGGTGATGGCATCAGAAAAAAGTGCTTAGATTTTTCTTTTCTTATGCAGCGTTTTACCTCTCAGAATACATTCTCTGACATCAATCAAAACTCTTTGTCCCTCTTTAAGGGTCCTGTTTCCATAGCAACTAAACTTGTGTGTGTGTGTGTGTACCTTGTATAAGTGTGTCCAGCGTGACTTGTTGCATTTTGGGAGGCTCACTTGCACTTTATGCTTGAGAAGACAGCAGTACAGGGGAAAGCATGTTGCAGTTTCTTTCCAGTGTAACGGCGCTGACAGTCTGCACAATGTACTGTATATAAAGATAAATGATATGGCTCCACTGCAATATTTGAAGCCCAAATATCCTGGATCTGTACACTGCCATCCTCACAGTCACAGTGAGAAGATACCTGGTTGGTAGGTTTTCTCCAGGTACTCTTGGTTTCTCCCACAGTCCAAAGACATGCAGAGTGGGGTTAGTTTCATCGGAGACTCTAAATTGACTGTAGGTGTGAGTTGGAATTGGTTGTTTATTTTTAAATGTTGGTTCCAGGCGCGCTGTCCAGGGTGTACCCCTCCTCTCTCCCAATGTCATCTGGGATAAAACATAAGTGTTACAGGAAACGCTGCCATCTTGTGCCGATTGTGTCAGAGCGTTCAGGAAATGGACCCAGAGTATCGATGTCCCACCGATGCGTGTGTTTGAACAATCGCAAATCAGTCTCAGTGGTCAATCATGGTATTTCATGATATTTGTATGGTATCAAATAACAAATAACTAATCAAAACCAAACCTACCAGAAAAGGGAAAACTTGAAGATATACCGGTGTGATAACTACCTTGAAATGACATTTAGCCTCTTTGAGATGATTTATTTGACTTATTTTTCGTTTGGTACATGTCCCATCACCTAACACGGAGGAGCGGGATTAGTGACCTCTACTACAGCTAGCCACCACAGGTTGTTTGAGATGCTTCACTGTTACGGAGTAGTCATGTCGTCCATCTTTATAAACCCTCTATGGGAGACACGCAAGGAGTTGTACGGGCCTCTGTTGTTAACAAGCTCTCAGCCTCACACACATATATATATATATATACTATGTGATTATATATACAAACACAGACTTGCACAACAGCTGAAATTGCTGCAAACAGCTGGTCCGAGCGTTGAATGTACCTGGCTAATACTTAGTTTTACCTCGTAATATCATTTTTTTCTCTGCACAGCCTCCTGTTCACACTCTGCAGTCAGTAATTTGGGGGAAGCTTCTCTCTCAACCAGCCAGTTATCACAGTTTACTGAGCATGGCATCTCATGCTGTCTGCCCCCCCCCCGATCTTCTGTTCTTCTGACTTAAATCTCTATTTCTAGTATTCAGTCTGTGTATGTGTACATGCGTCCCTCCATGTGTTCAGCCCTTTATCCACCACCTGCTCACTTACCCGCTTGCCTGTCCCCCCCCAACTCTCCTTGAAACTTCTCCCACTTTTCTTCTCGCATCACTGCCCCTCACACTTTCACTGGTAGCTCTCCTTCCCTGCCTTTATCCTGCTTCATGTCAACCGTCCACCCGAATCAAAATCCCTGGATCCCAGCCTGTCATTTGTCACCCGTATATCCCGTGGATGATAGCATCTGTCTGTCTGTTGATCAATCAGTCATCTGCTGTGGATCAAAGTGCACAGAAGCTCTCAGACACAGGTAGCTATCGTTGCCATCCATCCACCTGACGGGGGCCCGCCCACCCACCGTCTCCTCTGCTGCCCTTGGCGACTCTGACATCAAAGATAGAGAGAGACAGACAACCCCTTACAGCAAAACACAAATACAGTAATTTCATGTCCTCTGATGCAATGACTTATATTGTACACAAGAGCAGTGACACTGGTTATGCTGTAATTATGGCAATTATGGAAACATACAATTATTCTCATAATGTTAAATGTTTTGATGGTTGTGTATGATGGGTCCACATTACTGAATATCCGATATTCTATTATAAATGAAGCGATATGTTAAGGATGGTAATGGTACTAAAGTCTCTAATAATGCATTCATGCAAATGATTGCTATATGTGCCACCATGAGTAACACTAGAGAGCATACCCCCAGCGAGGCCCAACAGGCCCCTGAAATGCAATCAAGCAGCACCAAATCTCACATACTCATAGATATCAAATCCCTAAATGTGCCTGATTTACATTAAAAAATAGACAATATCTAAGAATTTTTCCATGACAAAATAATGAAAACATTAAAAACATCCTATCTTGCAATAAAGAAACTTTAAAATAAAATCCTGGATCCTGCTCTGGATCCCCAACAACATTAAATGGGTTCTTCCCTGACTCATACCACATCCTTCCAAAGTTTCGTGGAAAACTGTGTTGTTGTTTTTTGTGTAATCTTGCAACAAAACTAATGGACAAGGGTGAAAACATAACCTCCGTTGCTAGGGTTATTATAGTTATGAACATTGTGACAAGTTTTTTCGCTGAAATATGTTGACAACTGTACTGTGCAGAAGTTTAGCTGAGATGATAGGTCTGACACATAAGCACATGGTGTGGGCTAAAAATACTTTTCTGAGGAACAAAAAATGAGTGTAGCCAACTTTCACATGACATTTTATAAGCATCAAAAGCCTTAAAATATTGGCTGTTCCCCCCAGAGGCTAATTTATCCTCATATAATAGCCGATGGGCTCAGAGATTAGTTTATATGTAAAACAAACCTGTATGTTTAAGATTTACAGGTGCTTGTATTAAATCTGTGTGGTCCACTTTAAATGATAGTTATCTGCTAAGGAAAATGTGCTGTTATATTTGGATAACGGAGATATATGGGCACAGCATTGACCTTAGCCAGGCACAGTGGGAACAGTGGGGGTGCGGCTCAATATGCAGGAGCCAACGTATTTGGCTTTCAGGAGGACCTGTCCCATAATTGGCACTAAGAGAGGAATCAGGCACTGTGACAATTAGGCTAATGACAGTTGGGAATGGACTCAGCGCCTGGTGTCGAGTTTGATTGTTTTGGGACTGAGGAGGAGAAGCACGACCAGGACTTCACGGTGCTGAAGGTGGAGTTGACGTGGAAACCTCAGCCAAGACAGGTGCATGTGCCAAACAGAGCAGAACAGTTGGCTGGGCCTGGGAGAGCCTGGAGTTGCACAGCTCGGCTCAGGGCTGATGTGACCTGCTGCCACTTCTAACAACTAAACAACTAGTGCGGGAAACGCAGAGAGAAAAAAAAGAAGAGCGAAGATGGCAGGAAGGGATTGGAGGGTGTTATCGAGTGATGGGGGCAAACAAGACGAGGATAAGAAGCTGAGAGAAGACAGGAGGGAGGAAGGGTAAGTAGTGAGGAGTAAAGAGAATTTGAGAAAGAAGAGGCTGTCATGAAAGGGAGGAAAAGAAAAGTTTTTTAGTAAATAGTGCCAAAACTAGAACTAAATGTGCATGTAATAATTTACTGTGCCAAATGTGGGAAAAGCACAGGCAGGTTTTATCTTTGTGCTGGGCATCAGATTTAATTTGACATTAAAGCTCAAAATTTTCGTATATTCCCTCTTCATACCTCACACATATGTAAACAGCTTCATATCAGCATTCAACAGGTTAGTTAGACATTAGTATTTAGCTTGAATTAGCGCTTTGCCTAAAGACAACACTGCAGAGGTGCTAGCATGGCTGTAGTCTTGTTAAATTAAGCAAATTATATAAAAATATGAACCTGTTGTTCTGACTTAAGCGTGTACAAACAAACATGGAAGTTCTAAGCAAAATATATTATGTATTTGTGGGTTTTTAAACAACACCATGACACATTTTTTCCAATATTTGCACATTAACAAAGGACAACATTTTCCAAGTTCACATTAGAAGCTTCTATTACAAGCTAATCGTAGAATTACGTTAATTGGTTAACAAGCGTTGATATTGGCAACTTATTATGAATAATGAAATCCTCCTAATAAACCTGATGTGTTTTCTGCCCAACAACACAATGCTGACACAAAATCAGCGACTCACTTGTGAACAAGCTTCTAAACAAGGCCAATTAGCATATAAACGTATATTGTAGGAGATGGGGAAGAATCGTGATTCCACTTCAAACTGGTTCCGATGCAGTGAGGCCATTCTCCTCAGGGTTAGAGGTCGAATAGGTTGAATCATCCTCACTGACTGTGAGCAACCTGCAGTGGTATGATGAGGCAGGAGCCTGCTGTGTGAGCCTGTGTTGTGTAAGGATCGATAGATCTGGATTAGCAGCGATTCACTGACTCTTTCCTTAAACAGATTGAAGATGTTCTCATCTCATTTAAGGCTGCTATAGATTGTTGTTCCCAGGTTGTCTGTAAATGTCTTAAATAAATGTCAAAACTTAACTATGAGATGTTTGGAAATAAAAACCACAAATCCAAGCAAACTGTGTGGTGAGGGAAATATCTGAAATCAGGTGTTGTATTTCTGTAACTACACAAAACGGAGCCTCCTCAGGGTCCACTCTTTCCTCAAAGTTATTTGGAAACTGATTTGTGGTAATTGGTCCTTTGGGATGATAATTTACAAAGACTTTGTCCAGTGTAAAACCTCAGAGTCCTACTTTAATTGCACAATTGAGCTCCAAATGTTTGATTGTGAGTTAATGGACTGTAGGTGAGTCTCCAAGGGAACCTGCTGTATTGGTTCTTGTAGTCAAACCAGTGCCGTGTGCAAAAGGTGTAGATGGAGAATAGATTGGAGGATGTGGTGATGAATTCCTACTGTCAGAAAGTTACATCACTGGTCTTGTGGATCTCAAACAGCTGAACCAGTACAGAGACCGTCCTGTATAACTAGGAGCCCACAGGTCAACCTTACACGCAGCTTGTCCCGGTACCTACAGGCGACCTCTTGTGACTGTAGAAAATATGATGGTGACGTAGGACATAGAGCTACAAAGTCAGTGTTAGTATGTTTTTGGCGGATTTACGTGCAAACTGCTGTTTCTTTCTATGTTTAACATTTAATTTAAAGTGTTACCATCTTGTTGAAGCTCAAACTATCTACATGGTTGTTTAGGTTGAAGGAGTTGTTTGTAGGACAGTTGTTATTCCATTGTTTCAGTGTTGTTGTGGAATTATAACCTCCCTGCAATGAGGGTATGTTTGTTTGTTGGCAAGATGACAAAAAACAACAAAAGCAATTTCCACAAAACTCGGTGGAAGTATGCAGTACGGGTCAGGAGAGAAGCAATTCAATGTTGGTCCAGATCCAAAAATCTTTTATCACTTTATGTAACATTGTGAGACAAGACATTTTTCAACATTTTTATAACAAAAATAATAATTCAAGAATTTATTTAGAGGGCTGATTTTTTTAGAGTAATAAATCTGGTGCAGCTTGTTTTAATTTGATGGGACTGCTGGTTGGTGTGTGTGCGGAGAGATGGGCTCCACTGACTTCCATTCTAGTTGATGACATCCTTTCTACCGAGCATTTGTCACCTGATCGGTTCATGGTTTTTCCACTAAATCATCCAAATGCCCACTGAGCTGAGACTGATCACAGTTGGTGAAGCAACATTCATGGGCCGGCTGTGGGAGGTTTTTGGTCCCAGTACTCACAGAACGCAACCAATTTCCCAGTGTCACCCTGTTGGCAATTATTTGCAGGGGAGTGGGCTGTTTGTCCACTCGCAGAGCAGATATGGCTCCGAGGCAGCTGTTCAAATGAACTCTGATGGGTGAGGACTTAATATAAACACTGTTGATTTTCAGAGAGGCAAATGGACACGGTTGGGTTTGCTGCACACAATGACCCTGATATTTTACCAGGGTCATTTTGGTCTAGTCGATTTTAATGCTAGTTTTTTTTTGCTGTTTGCAGTTTGCAGCTCCTGCTGCCTGTTCTGCTAAAGCTCGGTCTCACCTGTGAGCTCAGACTATGTCCTACGTTAATTAAAAAGAGACGGACACAATTAAACGGATGAAATTATTCAAATTGAAATTATAATGAAATCCAATTTGGAGGGCGAGGCGTCTACCAAACTTCAGTAAGGTCCTCCGCCGAACATTGCTTCTAACTTTATTGGCAGAGAGAATCACTGCATCACTTTTAAGCTTAGTGGGGAATAGGATTCTGCTTAATGAAATCACGTTGAACATGTAAAGAAGAAATACTCACGAGAAGCTGAGTCGGTACATGCTGCCGGAGAAGTGTTGAATCGAGTTGAACAGCAAATTCTGAACTGGTTGGAAGTGAGTTTGAGTTCATATGAATATCCTCTGAAGACCCAAATCTTTTGAATAGATCCCACATAATCGGATGCTCGCCTGGTCGTTGTAGTAAAGCCTCCTCCGCTCCCCTCTCCAGGGAATCACTGGCGCCTGATCAACGGCTCCTGCAGGAGACTTTGGAGAAGAGTGTTACCAGGTGTTTTTATCTCTGAATCCTCTTTTTTTGTCCAGTTCTTGAATTATTTAAAAGAAGTTGAGGCTCCGCTCTACATTCAAACTTTTGTCTCTCAGTGGAGAAGGAGGAGGAGGAGGAGGAGGAGGAGGAGTGAGGAGAGGAGTGGGCAGCGGAGGAGGAGGAAGAGGCTGCTTCGTTGTCTGTGATTGTGTTATTTACTCTCATCCTTGCCAGAAGCTGAGTATCTGCACCTGGAGCTTAGCATTAGAACTAAGTTAGCAGATATTAAAATGATAAATTCAGAGCTCCCATTTAGTCCAACTACCTTTATGTACCTCTCCTCTCCCTTGTTCACCCTGAAAAAAGTGCTATTCATGCAGATGCTCCATTATGAGCCTCCTACACAGGCATGGTAACGGTGGCACAGTGTGTGTGAGTCGGTCTGTGTGTGTGAAAAAGAGAAAACTTCAGAGAGAAAAAGGACGAGCGAGCAGGAGGAGTGTGCGTACACAAAAACAGGGTGAGAGTGGTGGCTGTGTGAATTCAGGACCTCCAACTGTCAACTCAAGCACCACTCACAGACTTATTCTCTCCCCTGTGAACAATGCACAGCCCGGCATCCTGTTTCACATGCACTACAGTGCTGCTGTGTGCCTCCGGCAGCCAAATCACCAACCATTGAGCTCTTTGTTCTCTGCCTTTTTACCTGAAGAAAGCACAAACATTTGCAAAACAAGTCGAGCTTCTCCCGGTGATTGTAGCAGAATCATATGCAAGAGAGATGTCACTTAAGGTTGCTCTTAACACTCAGCTTCACATTATAGTTATTATGGCCAAATAAATACAATGTTATGTTATATAAGGTGTTGCTCAGAGGCACTGATGTATCACCAGACTTTTTAATGAAGTCAAGGTTATTTTTTCATCAGCCTATAATTGTCAGTTAGCTTCATTAAATAAAAACTACAGGATTAATTGTTGGGGAATTAGGTGGAAGGTATGCGGTATGGGTCAGTGAAGAACCCATTAAATGTGGGTGCAGATCTGGAACAGGGGAGGACGGAAATCTGAAATCTATGAGTGATTTGGGAAAGTAAAAAAGGTTGTAAAAGCAACACTGACACAAATTTAGCATTCATTTGGAAATGGGTGCTCAGGCCCTTTGGTAACTTGAATATTCATTCTCCTTTGAGCTTTGGTTTGATTTCCATCAACTGACTCTTCCGGTGCTAAATTGGAAATTTGCTGGGGCTAGATGGAAATTAAGGGGACTGTTGGGGCCTTGGTATGTGTTATATACAGTATATTCTAATTGTATAATCATCATTCCACTTATGGTTTTATTTGATTATATCCTGCAGAATTAGTGCTCCGGTTTAGTCTCACCACTTGCAGCAAAAAACACCAATAAACCCCCACCAGCATTCCTGCACCAATCAGTTAGACAAAGTCAGGAAGTAGCTGTCGGACAAAGTGACATATTAGCAGCTGAAGAGTCAATTGGAGGAGACCAAAGCAAAGCAAAAGTGAGAATGAGTATGCTTGTTACCATACTGCCTGAACACACAACTTCAAATAAATGATGTAGGTTATGACAGTGATGTTTTTCCAACTTCTTGTACTGCCCCTGAAGGGAACAAACATTTTAATTAATGCAGGGTTGGACCAACAGTTTCACATCATTCCCCTGATACCCTTGATGCACAGTTAAGTCAGATTAAAGCTCTTCAGGTTCCGACCAGATTCAGGGAGGCAGTGGGGCCGACCTCTCCCTCAGGGAATGGATTATTTACTGTGGAGCAAAACATTACAAGCGGTTGAGCGGGGGGGGGGATGCTGCTGCGCTGCAGTGAGCACAGAGACAAACACATTAACCTCTGGGTTAATGATAAAATGTAATGATATCACTTAATTCACACAATGTCGACTAAATAATACACCCCTTGTTCCAGGTTGGCGGTGTTCACAATTTATTCCTAAGTGGTTAGCCCTGGTGCTAACCTTGTAGTCACAGATTAAAAGCCTAAATGTGCTACTGTTGTTGTGCTACATATTTACAGCAGCTTGAAGTAAAACCATATAAAAAGGGTATAGAATCATTTGTATCAGTGATGGATATGAATTTGATATAATTGCCAGTCACAGTTCCAGTGTTTAGCACTGTCACCTCAAAACCAGATGGTTCCCAGTTTGGATCCAGGTGCATTTCCTCTGGCACAACTCCACTTATTGCTTGTCTCTGTATGTTGGCCCTGTTATACGCTGGAGACCTGTACAGGGTATACCCCGCCTCTCCCCCCATCGTCCGCTGGGATTGGCTCCAGCCCCTTTGACCCTCAAACGAGCAGAGAGAGGTGTATCCCCTGGAGGATGCTCACAAGGGAGCAGTGTAGACAACAGCTGGATGTAACTGCCAGTGGTGGAACCATTTGCAGACAGCTTGACATTTCTGCGGTTATAAGTCTGGCCATGCTCTGCCGAGCTGCGCCTTTAATGTGGAGGAGAAGTGAATTTCATTAGCTCACTTACACAAAGTGGGATACTCGCTGCTCATTTGTTTTTCGTCTCCACAGATTGCAAACAAACTAGCGCTAGAGTTCTGTTAATGGCTGTGCTCGGGAAGTTGCAGTCTCCGACCTGTAGCCTCGTCTGACCCACTTCAGCCCCTGCGCCGCACAGTCACTCTACTAATTGCCCACCTGTGGCCATCCTAATTGGCTAAGCCCTGTTTTTAATCAGGCAGAGTAGCTCGATTAAGACCCCACGACTGCTCCCACAAAGTTAAGACACGGCAAGAAAGCAGACAGGGACAAAGACACAAAGAGAGAGGAACTTGCCACACTGAAAGAGTTAGAAATGAATGTTTAGTGAATGAAAACATATCACTTGGAGCCTTTTGAGCCAACCTCACACCTGTTCGAGTTCTTAATGACGCGCATTAAAGCTGAGATTTACGAAGGAATCTGTGGAGGGCCATTAGCTACGCCTTTGATCTATTCATCAGGGACTGAAGCAGCACAATAAATATGGAAATAACTCCTGGCCTTTTCCGACCACAGCTCTGGGGAACAGCCAGCCAGAATGAGAATTTAGATCCAGAGGGTGATGATGTCTTGTTTAGAGATGAGCTCCTGATAGCGGTTTCTGTCCATGCAGACATAATCACTGATGGCAGACGACTGCGATAAATTCCCTTAACTCCAATCTGCCCTGCACACACGAGAGAGTCCTGGCAAACAGACACCCGTAATGCAATTTGAATCACTTTTAATGCAATTCATAACACTAGTGTCACTTTGCAGAGGGAGCCAAGATATTCATTCATTTATAGAGACGTATAAAGAACAGGTTAAGTGGGGTAATCAGCTTCTTCTTACCCTCCGACCCAACCAGATATCAGCTGTCCGAGGCCAAAGCCATCGTGGGAACTTTTTTCAATTTAAATCGTTGAGCACTTACTGTGCTGGTTGGCTCTGATTCTCTCTTGTAAGGTCAGATATGACGTCAGATGGTAGTGATGATGCTATACCCAGCTCACTTTACAGGTTGGCGTCAGTCAGCCTTGAGCCACCATGTCCAGCTAAGAGGATTAACTTTATCCAAGAACATAATCCACTCATCCAGTCTAGCTGCAAAACAATATCCCATTATGTTTGACATGGTTGGTTACCCGTGTTTTGTTATTTCCTTTTTATTGCAATAAAATAACTGCCAAATATATTTTTTTGTTTTTGTAAGTAGCTGTTACTGTGTTAATGACTTGTCTTGGGGGGGATGGAGGAAAGGTTCACTTTCAGTATCAGGAAACTACTCTAAGAGTTTAGGACCCAACTGTGTATCTATATCCATACTGAAATCAATATGTATGTAAAGAACCAGATATCATCACCTCATGGTCAAATGATTTTCTCCTCTACTACTCTGAGTATCTTGGATTTTTCATAGAGTAACTTTTATTGTTTACATTCTTTAAGTAAGAACCTTTGTTTTAATGTATTTGTTAATAAAAAACCAAGGTCTAATTAATGGTTAAGAGCTTCTTTCCATATACACCGGCCAAGATAATAACAGAGAAGATTATAGAATACAAAGTTTTCATACAAAATACCAGAACCTTATCTTCAGCATCATCACAGATTTATTTTTTCCCAGTGTGACCAGTTCACTCTCTACAGTGCAATACATCACTGTGACAGATATCATCACTGAACAGGGGCAGGACAAGTGTGGCCTTCGTTTCTACCAAACTAGATAAGTGTTATCCAGTCTTTGGGACCTGACTGGAACTTAATGGAATAAAATGTGTGGAGGGGATGGCTCACTACAAGTCACGATATCTCGGCTTTCTCATGCTTCCATTTCAACCATTTTGAACCACCCTTTTTATTCAGCACTAGTGTAGTGCCCTTTGTAAACCTGGCTGTTTGGAATGGGCTGTTTGCTTGGCCTGTGTTAAAACTCTGGTCGATACTTTAGAGTTATTCCTTGGCTTGAGTGAATACTCCACAAACAGTTCTACAATATAATGTCCCTTTTTATTGTTTGTGTGCTGGACGTTGTGTGCAGAGTTTCTTATGAACAGTCTATGGTGCAGATAAAAAACTTTGTGTTCATCCCGCCCAGTTTATCTGCAATAAAGATGTTATAATTAGCTTTATTACTGTTCAGTATATTTGAATGATTTTATGAACTAATGTAAAAAAAAAGATATACATTGAATGCCTTCTATTTCAGTCTGTTATTAAGCAACTGGCACTCTTCATACCCAAGTTAACAATTTTTCAAAATAAAAGCTGTTTAAAGCATTACTGTAAAACAAATGAACATTGTGCAATCTGTGTCAGATATGGTAAAATCACCAAACTTGGCACTGCACTTCCCTGAGCCATTATCAATACATATGCCAACTTTAAAGCCAATAAGGAGGTTTGCTCTTACACTGCTGCTTCTGCCTGTATGTCTAAGCCTGGTTTCAAAAAGACGTCCTCCTCTGTTTTAAATTCGTGCACCATCTTTATCGTCATTGGAGACTGCAGAGCCTGTAAAGTGTGCAAAGATAAATCCACAATTTATGGACTCATCAGATCTCAGCCCAATCCATGAGCCACTGTGTGATCAGCGCACGACCTCGTTCAGCTCCTTCTTGGCTGAGGAACAAAGTCACTGAGGGTTTTCCAACTGTTTGCTCTTCGAGTTCAACCGTTTCATGCGGCTCTGAAGAATAGTCTTTTAAATCTTCTTTCTCCTCTCGCTGCACATTGCATCATAGTCGTTCGGCCTCATATTGCATGCTGGACTTTGTGTGTATGCGTCGACCCATGAGGACTGAGAAACACTACATATGTGCGCTCCCTGCAGTCATTTGCATTATCCGTGGGGGGGCTGGGGGTCTCATGTTGACATAGCCTACAAAGGATTGTTTCTGGATTCTGGTGCCTCTGCTTCTAAACTGCATGTATGTTGCCATATGTCTGTGAATGTGAATGCATGCTGTACGTATACAACTGCACAACTGTAGCTCCCAGTAATACACTTTTTATACTTTCACAAGTAAACACACATATATATACATGCAGCAGCTTTCTCCCTTTTTTCTCTTTGCCTCTGAGGAAATCTAAATAATAATTCTGTGTGTAATAATGCCAGTAATACCAGTCCACACCAGAGCAAGCACAGAGCGTCCTGCGGGAGGTGCCGCCTCGCGCACACACATCAAAGCCATAATAGCGGGATTGGCATTCAGGCAGGCTGCTGCGTTTGTCTATATGTGTCTATTATGTACAGCGATGTGGAACCAGATGCTCCCATGTGAGCGTCCTCCAGGGCATCGAGCTCACTCTGCAATAAACAGTGGAGTTCTGCGTTATTAGAGGCGTCTGGTTTCCCTGCAAGATCAAGCCACCAGATACTGTTGTATTTCGATCAGGATCTTATGGCTGCAGCGTACAGAGCTAACAGGAATGTCTCTTTTAATGGGCGTCAAGCTGATCGTGTTATTTACCTGTGAAAGTGAACACAGGGAACGGTGGGGTAACGTTTAGGCATGATCAGTCTGGCATTTAACTCCCTGCAGACATAAAACCTCAAAGCGTTACAATCGCAGAGGACAAATTCAAACAAACCCACACTCACAAGCCGTACAGCAACTGATAACCTCATGCAAATTGCAATATTAAAAACACACAAGGGGCGTGCAAATTTCAAACAGACTGAGGTTGTCAGGGTGTGGACATATTTACAAAGATTGCGCGGTGGCTGCATATCTGATATAAGGAACTGTTGATGCGGATGGCAGATAGCATTCACCGGCATTACACTGCGATGCGCACATGTATACATATGCATACGCTAAGGCCACTTTCCACTCTCCAAAGCAACCATTAGCTCCTGGGATGGGAATTGATCCAGCTGTTGCCCTTGGCTACAGATTAATGTCTGTGAGCATGTGCGAGTGCGTGAAGTGCATAAACGTGTTATAGAGCCATATCTGTCTCTCAAACACCTGTGATCCGCTCTAATACCCTCGCTTCCTTTATGCTCATAAAGGGAGCTTGAAATTATTTCAGAGGAGGATTCATTCCACTGAAAAAAAAACAAAAACTTTTTCACGTTTTCTTCGAGTTTTGCAGCTCAGAATTATGATTATCAGACATGAGCACATGTGAGACACCGCCGGGATGATTTCACAGCATCACAATGCTCATATTGACTCACAAAGATGTATTATGAACAATATGTAAAGCATGATTAATGAGATTAACGCCAGTCATAAGCGCTCTAGTAAAATGCAGGGAAATAACCAGCTATTATTCATCAAAAATGCTTTCAGGCACAATTATAAAGGGTTTTCTTAGTGAGGTTATGCAGCCATAATACCACAAGCAGGAGGGAAATAAAATATGCACTTCTTTGGACCATTAATATCTGTGGGAAAATATCACACTATCAGGACCAAAAAGACAACCGGTGTCTGTTTATGAGCTTTTCTGTATTTTGAGATCCAAACGATTCATTTCATCCACCCGGGAGGTTATGTTTTGACCCCTGTCTCTTTGTTGTATGGTTTGTGAGCAAGATGACACACAAACAACTGAACACATTTCGATGAAACTGGATTTAAGGAGTGGGTCAGTGAAGAACTCATTAAATTTTGATGAATATCCTGATCAGGGAATGTTTCTTCCCCTTCTTCAATGTGGCGTTTTTTTAATCACTTTCGTTGATTGCTCAGAAAATCATAAAGGGATTAGGTGATGAAAAAAAGCAGGAACATTTGGAGGACTCTCTGAGTGAATGAAATTTGGTGCAGATTGATAGAATTTAAAGGGATTGTCGGGCCTTGCCTGAGTCTGTGCTCTTCTCCCTGCAATCGACATCATGATCAAACGCTCACAGACCCTCTCTTCCTCCTTATCCTCCTCATCATCTCCCATATCACTTTCATCAGCTGCAAACGTATCTCTTCCTCCTCCCGATCGCTGTCTCCATCATTACATTTGTATGTCATCATCACATTACAGCGTGACGACTGCATGCAAATGGCCTCAAAGTCACCTTTATCCTGCGAATCAAAGCTGCCACCAGCGACTGATGGCGGATGTTTGTGGCTCTGGCTGAGTTAAAAACTCCCTCGCTGGGTGGAAGAAGTGTGTGACAATGACACATAGCCCCCCTGCTGATTGCGTTGCATTTCATCATGCATGTGCTTTGTTGGGTAACAGTTGAGCTGCTGGAGACTTTTTGGATGGATTTTACCAGTTGAAATGAGAATCATGGAGTGACTGGTTATGGGGTGTGTTGTTGATTCTCGAGCTGTCAATAAACCGAGCACGGTCGGCTGGCGTCTCTGACGAGGGGCCTTGAACTGGAGCTCCTCATTACACTCCATTAATTGACGGCAACTGTAATCCCATTTGAACTGGTACAGTATTGTGGTGCCAGAGGAGAGCTGGTAATTGCACTACACTGCATATCTTGTTTCACAGAACATTTCCTCGCGCCTTTGACACTGTAAATCCAGGTATAAAAGCCCTTATCCCCCAACGAGCCAGATCCGTCTCAAAGGAGGAGATTTATGAGGGATTTTAAGATCTCTCACAGCTGAGATTGTGCAATATTGGCTGCAACTTAATATCCTGAACATCTCCATGTTGTATTAAAGTTTATCTTCTTCTCTCTACATGTGCTTGCTATTGAAGTGCACTGAATATCATAAAAATGATTTAATGGAGCCTGGAGAAGCATATTGGGGGAGAAAACACTTTTACTCTGTATTCTGTGTGAAAATACCAAAAAAAGGCATGAAGTAACCCTGTAGGCCCAGTCGTACCAGCCTTTAAAGCAACATCATTTAGGATTAAATCAATTTGAAAGCATAGTGGATTTTCTCGGGGGTGGGGGGGGACTTTGACATGACAACTTAGGGAACATAGTAGCTAAAGCTAATGAGTAATGAACACTGTACAACAAGTACAACTGTAGGTGGGCAGGAGTCTTGTTTTTTGTAATCAATGTTGTCAAAAAAATTTAATTGGATTTTCTTTGTTTCTATTGACATGTTTCACTTACTAATAAGATTAAATGATTTCCGTACCTTCTGTAATTTTTTCTTGCCACGCAGTGCATGTCAATCGACATAATCTTCAGACCCAAGTTCATAACAGTTCAAATTAAAAGCCCTGGGATTCCCCTAGAAAAATCTTGGTTTTACATTGTAGGCAAGAGAAAGTAATTTTATAAATGTTGCCGCCATGACAGAAATCGAATAATCAAGACCATTATTATCAGACATTATTGCTGACAGGTCAGCTTTGGCCCGCAGGCAACAAGTTGCTGTAACTTTAAGTTAGTAAAGATGAATCATGTCCATAGAGTTACTGGATAAGTCAATTGGGTGTCCATGTTAGTTGCTGGGATAAATACTAAAATGAATTCAATGTATACATTAAATTAAATTGTATAATTTTTGCTAGTTTTTATCACACTGATGCTTGTCTATATGATAATTCATTGATACGATTTAATTTGATGCCAACAGGATGAAACGTCATGATGTCAACTGAGAGTGAATCACAATTGGTCGAGCAGGTGTTACTACTGTCCTGGCTCTGGGTTTTTTGGCTTGGTTTCTGGATAGTGGGAAGATACATCGTCCATCTTTATATAAAGCCTATGAGTGTGACAGGGCCTTTAAAATGCTGGATTCCATTTTTACCACTTTTCTGGAGAAGATGGAGTAGAGTCTTATGTCAGCGCGGATGGAGTATGATTACATTTCTCGGGTTACTACATAAAAAGTGAAAATAGCTCTGCTGCAGGAGAGGAAGCTTCTGTATTACACCTCAAGTCTTTGCCGGAATGATTCAACCGTGTCTCCTGTAGGTGTCAGGGCCAACCTGCAGGTGCCAGGTGGGTTACATTTCACAGGTTAACCTGGTAACCTGCCAACAGCCCTCTCAGGATTTGCTGTCACATTCAATTACCCCACCCGAGTGGCTGTGTGTTTTTGAATGTGAACACAAGAGCAAGACAGAGAGAGAGGATACAGAGCTGGTAGGATGGAGATTGATGGGTGTTTGTGAGCCTGTGTGTCTGTTTGCCTTCTGTGCGTGTTTGTGTGTGAGTGTGTGTGTGTGTGAGGCACATCTCAGCGGTGTGTAAGAATGCTGTCACAAAGTTAGTGATATCCACAGGTGTCTCTTGAAGTCAGTCGTATCATCCTCATCACACTGGGATTCATTATCATTCAGTCGTGTACTTGACCTGCACTGGTGTATAAAAACCCGCTTCCTGCTGTCGGTCACATCTTTCATATCAAAGAGTTGAAGACTGATCAGGGGCCCTTTTGATTTTCTGTGACAGGGAAGGACATCCACTTGATGGAATCGCATGAAGTTGGTGGCAAGGCCTCCTTTTTAACCACCATCGGTCTCACTTATCTGGGTTGTAGCTTGTGCTGCACATACAAGCTTCAATCAAACATGTTATGCTACACATGTTAAAAGCCATTAGAACTTTCTCATTGTGTCTATGCAACAGCAATAAGAGCGGGAGAAGCTGGTGACTCGGATATTCTCTGTGACCATTTTGTTTCAACCTTCACGGTCCACACAGCCCATGAAGACCGCCTCATTTATGTGTAAATAGAATCATAAAAAAGTCTAATCGGAGTTTGCACATTGACATCTCGTATAAATGTAAGAATATTTAAAAAAAAAGCAACC
The DNA here is from genome assembly GCA_038501795.1 of Pseudopleuronectes americanus. Taxonomy (NCBI): domain Eukaryota; kingdom Metazoa; phylum Chordata; class Actinopteri; order Pleuronectiformes; family Pleuronectidae; genus Pseudopleuronectes; species Pseudopleuronectes americanus. The sequence continues at coordinate 6,752,614 of CM076735.1, forward strand.
AAATAAGAAGTCAAGTCAACAAAAGAAGAAAACAAAGATCAGAAGACCATCCCAACTGTGAATCAGAGGATTCCTCGCCTGTGCAGAGGACAATAGAATCAGAAGATTATGAAGACGTTCTGCTGTGAAACATGCTGCCAGGTGTCGGAGCGCTGTGTCTCAAGTCATCACTCCTCTAACGGGAGAATGACCCGAATCATTTGTCTAAAAGCAGCCAAGAGTGGATAAGAGGGAAACACTGGAGCGTTGTGAGGTGGCCTGCTGGGAGTCCTGATCTTAATCCAATTGAACAGCTCCAGTTTGGATAAGTCATCCATCAAAACCTGAGAGAACTGGAGCAGCTCGACAAGAGTGAGCTAATCTGCCAACTGAGAAGAAGTATTTTTATCTCGTTTTCAGTTTAATCAGGCCCCTCGCAAATACCAAAAAAGACTTTATCAAGCAACGTTCTTACCTTTAATAATATAAATAACATGTTAAACTAACATGTCTTTCAGGGTTGTTTCCCTCTGCGTAGTATCAGATCAGAGTCAGGGTGAAGGAAAGTGTTTACGTGTCATTGCTTATGGCGACTTTCAGGAAAAGCACATGTAGAATGTTTGCGTTTTCCTAGAAGAAATGGGCAAACAATTAAGACACAGTACTTGGTGATGGAAAATGGCCGGGAGCATCAGAAAACCGCTTCTGACAGAGACAATGTCATGTAGGAAAGTTATGTGGTGAGCCAGCTAATAACTAAGATGCTAAAAAAGAGAGATAGATGATGGATGAATAACCTATGGTTAACCCCTGAATTCAGTCTCGGCACTCCCTTTCTTTCCAGTTTGGATCTGTTCGGTTTGAATGTGTTCAGTTTGCCTGTTTGTTCCTGTTCTGCAGCCGTCATGTTCCCCAGTGTTTTCTGTCCATGATCCTGAGTTTTACCCACGTTTCTGCTGCTGGAAGTTTGAGTTTTTCTTTGTGTCTGCCAACCTTCAGATGCTGTTCCCCTGCGTGTTTGATTAACCACGCTCGCCTGCACCCCCTGCCTCATCCCAACACCTGGAACAGGGAATAGTGGCTTTTTATTTCAGTTCTGAGTAACCTCAAAGAAAAATTGTGTTTCGTTGAGCATTAAGAAACAGCTGGTGCATATTCACAGGTTGTGTACTATAACGGGAGAATAGGGCGCAAGGACGTGATGAATGTTTTCTTTGCACTTGCACTCTACACATCAACTGTTCCACTTTAGCTGAGCTATAAAAGTTTTAGCAAAATTTGGATGACAGCGCATTGAGGCCGTCACTGATATTTAAAAAAGGCTCCTGTCCCAATGTCATGTTTTTGAAATATTCTCTTTTTTATTTATTTATTTGTTTTTCTGCTTCTACCATTATTGACATGTTTTAACTGCTTGTCCAGGATTTTGCTAAAATTTACTTTGTGATTAAAATGTGTTCCCACCCTAATTACATGTTTGTGTGAGGTGATGGCCGGTTTTCATCTTTATTTTCCGATGCCCTTTCAAAACAGTGAGTGGTAAATACTGCCTCTTGCTTGATTTGATTGGCTGCCAGGGCCATGTGTGATGTTGACGAGCAGCGATTCCGCTCCTCGGGCTGAACTTGTTCATGTGGAGAAACACGATGCAGGGTGCATGAAATGAGTGCAGGCCAGGCATGCTGTACGATATTTAAAATTGGTAGGGAAAAACCTTTAAAAATTTTGCTGGTGACACATTTCTAGCAATGTATTTCAATGAATATAATTATCTTTTTCTTTATGTTGTGACAAACAATGAAGCGGTGAATCGACTCATCTCAAGAAGCTTTACGTTTCTATTCATGGTTTATCGAGAGTTATGAGAATCCAGATCTTTCCTCCGCTGAGTAATTTTGATTGGCTGCCTGAAATGATGATTAGCAAAGGGGTTTATCAATCTGTCTATTGAAAACCAAATTGGTGGTTAAATCTAACTCTCCACTGGTACAGAATCATGTAAATAATCACGGGTGTGTGTTTGTTCGTGCATGTCGTTTCTGCCAATCTGCATTATCATTATGCATACTTGGCAGAGCTGAGGAGTTTCAGTTTTATGAATCTGAAAGTGCCTCCACAAGCCTTTGGAAAGGTGATTTAACAGGACAACACCAAGCAAATGTTTCTTCCTCCCCGCTTTCTGAGCCAGGGAATTACAAAATGTACCGCGACACTGACATATGCTGCTGTTTTGTCCCTGGCTGGAAAATGGGGCCGTTATTTTTTCCCCATCGATCTTAGCATTATTGGCCCTGATTCATAAATCTCTATTTTGAAAAAAGAAGAAAGAAAGACATAATCTGTCACTGTAGAGCAGATGAAATGAAGCTAGGCATTCGTTTCTAGGACAGTGCATGTATGTGTGTGTGTGTGTGTTTCAGGAACATTGCTACTAATTACTTATTAAGCCAATCTTTATTAATAAATTTAAATGGAAAGATGCATAGTAATCTTCTGCAGTTAACTTGGTTAATACTGATGTTCTGTGTCAAATGTTGATTGCTTTGGAGCTGTGCTGATAAGTAGAGTGATACAAATAGAAACGCACAGACAGCTTTGTTAGGTTATAATGTGAAATGTGCATACGATTAATGTAACCTGCATATAAAACAGTCAGAATGTCTGAACAAAGGACGTTTCTGCTGCTCCTGCAGGAATCAATGTGTAAATGTGACAGAAACTCCTGCTCATTCATTTTACTGGCAGTCAGTGTGAATGTGACGGACCTGTCATGGGTATTTAACTGCTTCACTTCTATTGTGTGTTCCTTATTGTGTCATTAAAATGGATCCTGATCTTTGCACATGCAGCCTTTAGCATTATTTGGGACATTTTGCCATTAACAGGCTGAAATGTATCATTGCACTTGCTTGAGGCTGGGGGATCTGCAATAGACAAATTAAAGCCTGCACATCGACACAGTACATTCTGACTTTTAGTTTCTCTCGTAAAATACAGAATCAGTATATTTAAATTGGATAAAATGTATTGCTATAAAATTCTTGGAGACATTCATGTTCCCCACAGGTTGAGTCCTGCTCAATTTACCGTCTGACTTCATCTCTAGAGCCTCCATGACCTTGACATTTTCGGCTTTTGGATGGATGAACTATCTTTAAGTAAGGACATCAAACTTAAGTGCATTGTCACACCTTCCTTTTTTGATCTGGACTACGGACCATTGTCCAGACCAAGTGCCCAAAATTTGGTCCGTGCAAAAGAGGGGGTCTCGGTCTAGATCAAACTGAACCCTGATTTGCCTGTAATGATGACAGCATCTACATAGTATTGTATAAAAAAATGTCTCTTGTGCTCTCTAAATTATATCAAATGTAAATAATGTAACAAAGACAGATTAATAGACAGGGGATGAGTTGAAATAACTGATCCCTTAAATTCAATTTAAACTTAACACTTTCCTGCAAAACAAATGATTCTCCCATCAGTCTAAGCTGTACTTCAATAACATCTGCAATAGAGCCAATATGGGGACACATTTTTCTTTGCATGTGTATGGACCAACATAATTATCAAACACCCATGGTTGCATTACATAGCAGCTATATTTCTAAATAAATTGCCATTGTTGTTTGTAAATGTAATCAATAGCATAACAATAAAAAAGCAAAAGGATGAAAGGTTTAAATTTGATCAAACTTTATGATGAAGGAATATTGGCGGGTAAATCTGAGGAGGAGTTTGACTGAATTGTTTTGAGGTTATACTGAGAAGCTGATCAAATGCCCATTCCTCATTTAAATGGCACATTAAGGTGAGAGGCCAGTTTTGTTGCACTGCTGAGAGAAGATTTTGCACGAGAAATGGATCCGTTGTGCGACCGGACCGCTTCAGCCTTCACTCATTGCTGAGGCAGGGGCTGTGTGGAGCCAGCGTGAGATCCAAGAGCTGCAGCCGGACCAAAATTCAAAAGAGTAATTTCAGCTCCATTTCCTCCAGAAGTGGGAAGCCAACTTATCTCTCCCACTGTTAGGTGACCTAGCTCCTCCAAACCCCAACAGCGCTGTGAGGGATCAATAAACATTCTGACTTAGAGGAGGAGGAGGAAAATAAGAAAAACGGGAGAAGCAGCAGATTCGTTTTATACATTTTTAACAGAGGTGCAAGGTTAATATTAGATTTTTTAATTTGTAATAGCTATAATTAATAAGAATGGGTTGTAATTAGGAAGTGTGTGTGTGGCCCCGTGGCTAACATACCTTACTACTATATTATGCCATTCCAATCTGGGGTCTTTTTGCCGAGCTGCTGAGCACCTGAAATTATCAAGGCATGTATGTGGGTGTGTGTGTGTGTGTTGCCATAGTGATATGAGTGTGTATGTGTGTGTGTGTGTGTTTGTGTGTGTTGGAGCAGAAGTGGAAATGATTCATGCTCTGCTCTAATTTGAAGTGGTGAGTTCTTGTATCTGGGCTCTGTTATTGGCAATCGATGTGCTTCTGCGATGATAAAAAGCAGAATGGTGAATTTATTTGGCGTTCTCTCACGCTGTAAAAGAAAATAAACACACATATTCCTCCGCAAAGAAACAAGCCAAACAATGTTCAGCCTCTCGGCTAAAAAGGCACCTCAGCCCCTCGTCTCACATAATCTTCCATCCAGCCGGTTTCAGCAACAGATGCTCAACCAGAGAGGGAGAGAAAATATATGTGCGATTTTGTTTTTGGAGAGTCTGCAGTGCCGCTGCATCCTCTTTTATTCAGTATTCTGCTGAGTAACTTTATTTTGCATGAGGTTACAGCAAACTGTAAATTCACCCACGCACTCGCACATAATCAGGCATAAACAAGGCCGAGCTGGAAGGAATGAAAGCCGAGTAGCCAATAATCTGCAACAAACTGCTCCGTTTCTCCTCCACAGGAGAGGGACGGCCGAGGACTGACTGGCGGCTGTGTCTAGCAGTCACTCTCCACTCTACAGGCCTAGATTCACTTTTCACTACAAGGTGCAAATACACAAAAATCCAACTTTATCCTCACAATTACTGTTCTTTGAACTTAAACCATGTACCACACACAAAATGAAAACAAACGAGTTAAATGAAATAGGAAAGCATTATATTAAAACTAAGCTGAGCTAGAATTAATGGTCTACTGCTGTGTTCTCTTCATACCCACTTACTTGCACTATAATTTCTATATAATATAAGGACGCCTGCATGAACCCACACACACAGGTTCGCTCATCTGTCCTTCTTAGGACCACTAACCTTAACCAGGACCTCGAAAAAATGACTCATCAGGACAAGGCTTTGGTCCCCATGACGGGTCCTGATAAGGTCAGTGTTTATACAGGTCCTGAAGAGGTAACAAAATGAGAACACACACCCTGCAACTATAAATGCTCACTACTTCTGTCCTGTAAATTTGGATAAAAGCGTTGGACCTTGGTCTTTCTCAGTGGAGTTTGCATGTTCCCTCCATGGTTGTGTGGTTCTCTTCTGGGACTTCAGCTTCAGAGTGCTTGACATTATAAAGTGGATGGACTTCTTTGACTTCAGTATGTTGGGCTTAATTATTGCAGATATATATAACCTAGACTCAAGAGCCTGACTCTCTACTGTAATTATTATACCTTTTTCATGAAAGACAATTTCACTCTTCTTAGCAGGCAAAGCACAAGTGGAACTAACGGAATGAGCAATGGCTTAGTTCCATTATTGGTTCCACCGAGCTTTGTTCAACAGACTCTCTCAATCTGCCTTCTTGTCTGTAATCATGTTACTATAAAAACATCATGGTCTGCAGTAAAGTCAAAATAATAATAATCATACTTTAATTTGCATAGCACTTATCTGAACAAGGTTTAAAAGTGCAAATGACCAGAACTGTCTCAAGATTACCCATCAACCTATTTGAAAAGAAACAGTGGCAGTGAAGTTTTTTCCTGTTATGATGTCTCAGGATATTGAACGTGAAGCTTTATCCAGCAGTTTTTTCCACTCTGCAGCTTGGCCTTTATACAGCAGTGAAGTGAATACCAATTAGGATTCACACATACTTGAGCTATGGTGCTGAACTTTTACCATGTGACGTGGCAAACACCAGATTTCATGATCTGTACATTTCTATGTGATATGCATATAAGAATATATGAATCTGGTCTGGTTGAGTTGTTAGAACATTACATGTCATTAACAGATCTGGGTTTTACCTGTAGCTCTTTATTCCACGAGTCAACAGGTCTTTGACGTTCAACTAAGTGGATCAGATAGCAGTTAGGGCACTAACTGGCATTCACATTTCACTGGCTGCAGAGACAGGCACTTCATCTTCCACTAATACCATCTGCAAGCACTGGCATGTCGCCCAGAGCAGGACGGATGAGTGGCGAGGGGCTGTGTGTGTGTGTGTGTGTGTGAGAGTGTGTATTGGAAAGTGAGAGTGAGTTGATGGCTAATAAATTTTGTAAGCAGGTAAGTGAGCTGATTTAATGAGGATATGTTCATATATTACATTTACCTTTCGAGCGCACAACATAACAGCCAGTGTCCTCATCCACACACACTGTTGAGAACCTTTATTCCAAACTATAAGTAATAACTGCAAAATTGACGAGCTTGTGGCTGTGAGGGCAGAGATGCTGCCAAGTGTTGGCCAGCACTCCCTTGTTATTGGGAGAGCTGAGAGGAACAAAATCAACTCTGGACCAATGTTCATATCCAGCTGTCTCGTCATTTCACCAATTGTGGTTAGTTTCTATTTGTAGCCTTCATTAATATTGCATTGCATTGAGGTGTCATACAAGCTTTATTACCTTACCTTTGTTATCAGGTTCAGAGTGAGATTATTTATTGGGGTTATCAAATGCATAGGGAGAAAACACACAACAATTTTTTTTATTCTGTTTTTACATGAAATCGTCCATACCAGATATATAACTTCTGCTTTAGAATGGCTGTTATTGTCTGTTAATGAGTCTGTGTGCATGATATAGTGCTAGGACAAACAAAATTATAATGTAGGACAGCCTGATTACACAGGTGGATTGTGACTCCAATAGGTTGAGAACCACGGTACTAGTCATCAGTGATGGTCCCCTTACACTGCCTGTGTAACGGATCCCATCCAGCCACTGCTGATAAAAAACAATTCTATATGATAAGACAGCTAAAGTAAAGTTCTAGTTTGCTTTAGGTACAAAAATTTTTTTGTAAGATTAGGGAAAGACCTGGTATGACCATCCCCTGATCACTAACTGCACAGACTCTGGCAAAAAATGGGTGTGATGCTTGTGTTCACATCTGGGCTATTTTGGCTTAATTTCTGGATAGTGGGAGGAAGTAGAGGCACGTTGTCCATCTTTATATATTATATCTATCTAGAATAGTAGATATGAAAGTCTCTTAAAACAAAGCTATATGTCATAAGATTCTTGTCCAAACAACCAAGTCTGTCACCTGACCACATTTCATTTTCAGTTTATTTAATGAGCTGACACTTACAGATTTCCGTCTTGTCTTCTCTCGTTCTCAGACTCCTCTAATGAACCTGCTTGTGTTTTTTTCCCCCCTAAATCTGTCAGTCGTCACTGTGCCGAGTCTAATCCAACTTTTGACCAACTAAACACTACCGTCACAGTTATGACACTACAAATACTTTAATTGCAACAAAGAGTGCAATCAGTGCTGCTTAGTTTTGGTTCCTTCATCAAAATCCCTCCTTTGGCAGGATGATAATTCATTAACTGTCTGTCCACATGATCTGCTCATGTCTATTCATGAGAGTCACAAGCCCTGATTCACTTAGTTTGACGGCGTCAATATAAATGTGTCACATTTGCATATTTTAGCGCACCAATTATTTTCTTTGAATATCACTGGATCAAATGACTGTAAGTAATGTTAATATTGTCATGTTTATCACAGACAGACAATCCTCATCACATTCTCTGAACATGTTAGTCTTTTTGAGCCTATCTTCTTTGTTTACTGTTTTTTAGTTTAGTCATGTTCATTAACCTTGTTTCCAGTGTCAGCTGAAAGTCTTTTGATAACACCAGTGTCCACTATCTGCCCAGCAACAAGTGACAGACTGCCAACTAATACACAGTAAAAAACAACTGCTATGTTTGTCCATGACTGCTGGATTCCAAGACAGACAAGTGAGCTGCTTTCAGACATCCACTGAAAACTTTGGACAGTTGGGTATGAGAGAACCCAAATGTCAGAGGCAGTTGCTATAGACATTACCCGGAACGCTTCCTACCTCCATGTCTACGCGCCCCCATAATAAAATGTCTAAAAGAGTGAGCCTATGTGAGAATACAGAGGGAGAATGTCCAGACCATGCACAGCGATCACCTGCCACAAGGCAAACTATGGAAAATTGTCTCAACCCAGTTTTACGGACAATACGGATTTTGTGTTGGAAAACGACTTTGATAGGTAGCAAATTTGTCTAAAGTTTTATATTGGCTCCTAGTGGACATCAAACCCCTATTTAAAGATACATGCTTCTTGCTTGATGGTTGAGGTCATCATACATGCAGCAGCTGATAGTTATATAACGCTAGGTAGCCACTTTTTATCAACTGGCTAGGGACTAATGCTAGTCTGTAAACCTATTCTGAATTTTAGAATTGAATAAAACCAATGATGCAAATATACAGCAAACAATATTATTCTCTCTACATCTAACATTCTGGCTTCAAATCAGATCAGACGGTCGACTCTGACACAGGAAAATGTCACCAATCAGTTCGTCCATTATTGAGTTGTTGAGGAGGAGGACAGAGAACGACTGGATGACTGATGTATGCATGATCACTGAACAACAGCCTGCCCTGTGTTCAGCTTGCCCTCGATGCAAACCCAGGCCTTTCTTTTAATTCTAATTTCCAGTCAGGTCCTATTTCAGCGGAGTGCTCAGTGGGAACACTACTACTGTATTCTTCTCATTATCACCCGATCCAACTGCACTTTTACCTTGGGCTATACAGGCAAAGCTCATTAAACCAGGCCAACAGCGGATTCACATTCTGACTCCCTCACACCAAAGCAGGAGCTCATACATTTCTCTGTCAGACTCTGTGTGGAATGTCACTGACATGTTTTCTTTTGTTATTTCAGAGGCCTGAAGGAGTTGTCGTTGCTGTCAAGGCAGCAGCTAATTTTGAGATGCCCAGTGGTAACACCTGGATACATTGTTCCTTTTTTACAAGGAACAAGACTTCCACTGGTAGTCCCCTGTTGTTATGTGCTGTTTGGGGCCATTTTGCATCCCCAGTGAAATCAGTTAAAATTACCAAAAAAATATTTTATTTATTTTCATCCTTATTCTTACTGAAATTTAAACTCAAACTTTTTTTATTAAGCCTTGGGTGTGTGACAAGTTTTTGTATCCGTTCACCAGGGATATCTGGAACTTTATGAAAAATCTAGCATGATATAATGAGCTATAATATGAAGCATTAACGACACTGTCAGCACTTTCATTTTGCTTCAACCATAAATTAACCACCGGTTGCAAATTGGAAACATTCAGGCGTCGCACAGAGAAAGCCTTCAAGTTAGAGGGTCAGTTCCAAAGACTACATAAAGACGGACAAATTGTCTCCACTTCCTCCCACTATCCAGAAATGAAACGAGTCAATCAGATGTCAATGATTAGAGTTCTACTCATTTTATAGCATAAATTAACTAATTAAAGCCAAAATTACTTGAACAAACATCAGTGTGGTGATACTGATAACGACTCTAAAATGACAGACACTATTTTTGATATTTTTTTAAAAACATATATGGTGTCCTATCCGTTAACATGGAGGAGACATTAATGACCGACACTGCAGCCAGCCACCAGGGGTTGATGAAGATAAATTAGCTTAACTTTTCAGAGCTTTCATGTCGTCCATCTTTATATCCAGTCAGTGGTTCACACAAATCATAAATTTGATCCAATAATAACTGTTTCTTATATTCGTTCTCTTTTGGCTCCCAACATCTGCAAGCCTGTCCTGACAAATATGTAATGAGATCATACCATCCAGATTATACCCAGACATCATCTGTAATATTCATATTCTTCACTCATAGAAAGTAAAAGACAATGAATGTTTTATTCGGGTCAGGTCATCATTTGAAATGTCAGCAGTGACCCGAGGCACAAGAAACAATGTGTTTACTTTATTTATTGACATTCAACCCCAACAACAGCCTATTTCCTCAACCTAACTCATAAGTGATTCTGTTACAACAATTACATTTGCCCTCTAAAGATAACTGGTAAAACAAATTAGTGGTATATAAATGTAATTTCATTTTGGGCTACTGGCTCTGACTGTTTGGTGCATTGATCATTTGACCTTCACTGGTTTTCTTTCTTGAACAAAACTCAGACATTTAGTGCTTTGCAGGCAGGAGCTGCGTCAAGGTCGTCTCCTTTATCAGAGAAGTATTTGCAAGATGGACCCTGACAAGGAGAACATGCTGCCAGAGAACTGAGAGTAATGGACTATAGTAGAAGTCAAGAAATACAGAGCAAACAACATTATCAGAGACCAACATACCAATATATGTCTCATATTGTGAATTATTACTAGAGGCCTGCAATGTGTCCATGTCTTATTTCTTTGGTGTTTTTCAGTCGATATAACGTCTGAAAAATGTAACCTCCCTCTACCTTCCTTTTTTTTCCTTCAAATCTCCCCTGGGGCTGATACATGTACATCTCTTTTTTGCATTTTAAAATATGCATGTAATCATTCATGTAATTGCATCAAACCATTGTAGCTCCTGGCATGTATGTAATAAGCACATGTAGAATGGAGAAAATGCATGCTTTCATAAAAAGTAACCCTCTACGGATTACGTGTATGTGTGTGTGTGTGTGTGCGCGTGTGTGTGTGCACTTGTCGGCTATCTTTTTGAGGGCCAGGTTGAATCTACAACCTACGGAGTGAGGACATTTTGGGATAGCAAGGACCTTTTGGCCGGTCCTCACTTTGTGACCCCCCTTTACTGGACTCTTTGGGGGTTATGACTTGGTTTTGGTGATATAATTAGGTTTAGGTTAGGTTAGGGTCAGTCATTTAGATTGGATGGTTAGGGTAAGGAGCTAGGGAATGCATTATGACAATGAGCGTCCTCACTAAGATAGCTGTACAAACATGTTTGTGTGTCTGTTTGCTTGTTTGTTTTTGTTGGACAGAGAGAGAGACCAAGTAGTAATGAAAGCTAATATCTGTCCCTCAGAGCAAAGTAACTTTGACATAACTTGGCTCATTTTGGGAAAACAATTCCAAAGGGGGCTTAATACCAACCATAATAATTGAAACAACGTCTTATTTGCAGAGTGGGTTCTGGCATTAACACAGATATACGAGAACAGTGGAGATGAGGGAATAAAGGGAAAACATGTTTTTGTTTAAGCAGGACTGGAAATAAGTGAATAAATTAAACTGTAAGTCTTCATTTTTGGCTTAGTGGCCTTTTACAAAGTATACAAATGCTCTAATTGGCTACTGGGTATTATTTACTTAGTATTAGGCAAGTTAATGGGATGGAATTGGATAACTGTGTTGATGTTTGAAGTTCTAATTTCAAAAGTACTTGTTCAGTGGCTGTCCTGAACCCGCCTGTTTGGAATGGGCAGTTTGCTTGGTTGTGTACTGTTTTATTTTTTATATTTATACTTCATAATATGGATATTAGATAAGGCTCTAGAATATTCAATCTTAGAATAACTAAGAAGTTAAAGACATCGACTTTGACCAACAGAGAATAAACCTGAGCCCCCAGCGTGTTGGTCTTAAAATAAGTGTGAAATGAATGAGCGGTACATATAACTATATTTAAAGATTTACATTATCAAGAGATTTACATTATCAAGAGAATAATATGTGTATGTCTCTCTCTCTCTCTCTCTCTCTCTCTCTCTCTCTCTCTCTCTCTCTCTCTCTCTCTCTCGCTCTCTCTCTCTCTCTCTCTCTCTCTCTCTCTCTCTCTCTCTCTCTCTCTCTCTCTCTCTCTCTCTCTCTCTCTCTCTCTCTCTCTCTCTCTCTCTCTCTCTCTCTCTCTCTCTCTCTCACTACCTGGTAAATCTATCCTTATAATACCAAACCCACAAAGGTGGAAGTGTGCTCACTTTTACAAGGAAAGCTAGATCTCACATTGACTGGTTTATTGCATGTTATTGCATGTGACTCTAGCCATGGCTGTCACAAATATCTTTTACAGTTTCAGAGATATGAGCCTTATATGCAATATGACTGAGTAAGTTACAAGTGTGTGTGTGTTTGTGCGTAAATCTCAGAGTGACACAGTGAGCATGTGTCTGTTAGTTTTGGTGTATAGCCTCGTTTCAGCTGCTGGAACTGGACGCTCAGGTGTCATATACAGTCTTAAAAACACAGTGGCTACTGTTTTCTTGTATAATTTGTTATGATATTAATGTTAATCTCTTACCCAGTTTTGCTCATAAGGCAGTGAAGAGTGTCTACGTTTTTGGATTGAGAATTTATGAAATCATCAAGAATTTTTTATAGCTGCTAAATTTGGGGAGTTTGGAAATGCTGCTGGCCCCATTTTAGAACGAAATTTGCAGCATGCATTTTAGTCTGGACGGGCAGAATCTGAGATGTTCGGAAACCTTGACGGAGAAACTCACAATCGCTTGCTGATTGGGTCTTTTCGGTCACAACGTAGCCTTCACTGATTTGTCAGGCTCCTATCACATGACTCTCTTCTGTTCTCTGAACAACCAAATACTTTCTGTGTCATCCACCATGCCCTACCCAGTCTATGTTAGTGGTCATGTGATATGCGTTTTCAGGCGTGTTGGTATGGACGGGGACGGAAATTGAAGAATGTTTGTGAGGGCAGAGATTGTTTTAGTTTGACAACATAGTGGTATGATTGTCATCGTTAGAAAAAAGTTCCTGGGACTAAAACTTCTGGGAACCTTCGGTTGAAATGCACCTCGTGTCCTGACAGAGTGCAGATTAGTGTGTGCCTGGGACAAAGCTTCTGTGGGAGCCCTGTTTGTAATTGTGTGTGTGCGAGAAAGAATCTGCTTGTGCATTTTACTGATTGTGTATGCTTGAGTGCGCATGTGCAAATTTGTGTGTATATAATTGTGTGTGTGCGTGTGTTTGCATGCCAACGGGTCTAAGCAGTGTGACACCTCCCAGCGCCCCTCGTTTACCTATCCCATAATCTCTGCCGACTCCCGAGTGAGATAACGGAGCTTTGCTGACATTTGAATATCCCAGCACCTCGACTGGAATATAAATCAAGGCCGAGGCGGAGCTCTCTCTCTCCGCTGCCTCCCCGCTGCGTGGCCTGATTGTGTCGAGAGGAAACACAGAAAAGCTTCACATGCACAAGGTGCTGGGCTGACCACAGTCGCACCACTGAGCGAGCGATTAAGTGGAAAGTCTGTGTCGAGCTAAAGTCCTCCCTTGGCTGTCCCCAGGCAATCAGGGGAGATGAGATGCGATGCGGTACTGGCGTTAGATAAAAGATACCTTTCCACTGAGCTCTGTGCAATTTCGGGGGGGATTTGATTTGATTCAATTTCCCTCTAATCTCCCTCCCTCACGAACATTAGAATGTGTGAGGCTGCGTGTGAAGTGCAGAATGGGTGGGTGGGGTAAAAAGTGATGAGAAATTTCCAGTGGCTTTGAGTAACGAGCAGCCTGAAAACGGGAGGGTTGTATAAATCTGCATACATAACCCGAACGCAACCAAGAGCATATTGAAATAAAGTCATTCATCCTCTCTCCGCCAAGTCCCTCTGTCAACTTCCACTTCTCTGGCCTCCACCAGAAAGTAAAAATTATTACATTATTCATTATATTTATTATAGTGCAGAAGGAGCCGCGATGGCGCCACTTAGATGAGTGTGTTTTGTCTCGCGCACATTCACACTCACATATGCTCGAAATCCAGAGATGCTGAGAAGAAACACTTTCTGCAGTGTTAACTCGTCCCCGCTAGAGTTACGCAATCAATTCAAACACGGTGGGAATTATGAGAAACGCGGTTTAAAAGTTATCAAAATGATTCCAGTTAATGTTCTGAAGTCACAATTCAAAACATCTCGGATTCTCGGCCCCACAAGGGGAAGAAGGAGAGAAAGACGGGGGAGAGGGAGGACAAGTTATGATGGAGGGGAGGAAGAGGAAGAGGCCCAGCTTGGAGCTGTTTTCAGACATAAAATTCTGAGAATGTCTGTATGAATGGGTCTGGAGTTTACCTTTCAAACATGAACCACACAGCAGGACATTCTCTGCTCAGACGCATTCACAACAACATCGAAATCTGTGGTGTTTGGGGGGATGCAGCAGACAGATTGAGGGATGGAACGTATAAATTATACTGCAGACTTCATGGGTTTTTTGTTTTTATTTGTCAGCCCTTATTACCAAAAACTCTCTTGACCTATTTGTCTATGTCATCTTCATGTATGACCCTGCTTTTTCATCCTGAGATAGACTTTAGTTTTTTATTTCATTCTTGCATCTGTTGCGTGTTAGAAACGTTGTCAACACGGTAACTCGCCGACGGAGACCCTCTCACATGAGCTAATTCGGAAACTATCTGGAGTTCATTCTAGGGGGCTGGTTAGCAACTGACCTCAAACAATTGCGTTCTCACATGCAGCCCCTCCGGAGTGTGTCCTGGAGATCTTTTCGAGTTTCAAGTCTGAAAGCAGCTTTACAGAATCAGTGAAGGAACCACTGACGTATTGTGTTCTGATTGAGCTGCTGTTTCCATCTGACTTAAAATAATCTGCTGAGTAACTTTGTTTGGGATGAGGTTACAGCAAACTGTAAATTATCTGATGCATTCATCCAGCGTAAACAAAGCAGAGATGGAGTGGGGTGGGGTGGGGTGGGGTGGGGGGGGGGTGGGTGAAGATAATAAACCCTGGCCTCATGTCGCTGTGCCTCTAACCACAATTCACCCTCCTTTCACCTCATCCTCTCTTCCTTCATCTTTTCTTCCTCTTCCCCTCACCAACTCTCATCTCTCCATCGGTCCGTCCGTCCTCCCCTCCCTCCTACCCACCTATCCACAGTTGTTGCCATGGTAACAATACAAAGAGATTTCTCTTCGCAAGCTCTGTCACCGTGGCAACGCTTGGCCATCCTCCTGGCCATTGTTGGAAGCGCGCCGGCCTCCGGTCCACTCCAGCCACCTTGCGCCGGCCACCGTCAGATCGAGGCTGCCCATTGGCTAGGAATCGGTCAAGAACTGAAGCCTCCAGCAGCGAGATGCAGAAACTCCAAGATGAAGGTTGTTGCTAGATGCATCGTTTTGATTGTGCCGGCAAATGCTCAGTGTTTGTGTCGAGCAGTGATGGACTGGAATGTAGAGATTAATCAAAGTGTCTGCACTAGAACATAATTATTTTCAGTTTTTTGTTGAATCACATCAGAACACGTCTCAGGGTCATAACCTGGTCAGAAAGTATCTTTCTTCTAACTTTGCATTTGGCCTCACAGTGATCAGGTTTATAAGTTTTCCTCTGTATTTAAAATGTTCTGGAAATGATTGCTCATAGGTCCATGATTCCATTGTCGTAATATTACAAGATAAAAGTCATCCATTTAGAAGAATAAAGTTGTAATATTGCATTATCATAGCCATCAGGACTTTGAACAGAAAGTGCAGCCTGTGTCGATTCTGAAAAGGGCACCATGCAAACTCGGAGGAAGTTGCCTAATTTTTTGGAATATTTAATTGAATATTAAGGCTATTTTGAGTTACATCAATGTTACATTCAAAGAGGTTTCATAGTTTCTCAAGAAACTTTGAGATTGGTTCAAGTTTTCAGATCCAGAAGGAATTTCCAGTGAGCACTGGTTCCCCTTGCTGCTTTCTCGTAATACTACAACTTTTTTCGCATTATATTACCACTCAACTGTCATAAATGTATTTAACTTTTTCTTGCAATGTCTCAGATATGATACAAATATATTATAATGATCCTTTGTCCATTGCAAATTTACAACAACCAATAATATCTTTTCATGAGTTCAAAATGTAAACAAATGTATAAAGGATAAGGTAGAAAATGGAAAACTCTCTGATTCCATAAGACAAATTTGGAGTTGTGCAGTAGTGTCAATGAGCGCTCCTTATTCCTGGGGGTAAAAGTCCCATTTACAGTAATTTTTCTCAGAGGGACATAATGTTACATGACTCACGACTGGAGCACTTCTTAGGCTTACATCATCACAAATCCCTCCTCTTGGAAGAAGTTTTCATGAAATGTTCTGAGTTCCACTAATTGGTGGAAAGTAAAAAGTAATTTATCTTAAATCATTATTAAATTTTGGATGACTTAAGCAATTTGGGTTCAGGGTTTTGTTAAGATATCACAATGCTTTATTATTCTCACATGGGGGACATTACCAATGTTACAGCATCAAAAAAAGATAAGTGAGTGATTTAAATAAGTAAACAGACTCGATGCTTTGAATCACATTATTGCACATATCAATTGACTCATGAGTGAAGTTGTCAGTTTTGGTGTGGGTGGTATCCTGTGGTCTTTGTTGATGGTGAAGTGTCAGCAGCAGGAAGGAAGGAACGGCATTCTCTCTCCCTCACACCGTGTAGGTGAAGCTGCTGCCTGCTGTCAGAGTGTCCCGCTGCACTGGGGGGGGGGACGACAGGTTTACCATCAGGGACGAGAGCTCAGTCGTCATCCTCTCTTCTCCCACCACCTCCACTGGGTCGAGAGGGGCATCCCAGACCAGAGCTGGCCTTCTGCAGTCTCTTCTTATCTCCATAGCAACAGGTGCCACGGCTCTGCATCCGACATGACAAACCAAAGTTGAAACATTTCAAATGTGAATACAGAATATGGACATCCCCAAAGGCATTATGGGGATTGTAGATCTAAATATATATTATTTTACTCTTAATCGATGAGATTAATAATAACAACTACACTATTGCTTCTTTTTTTTCAAGTCTCAGTCTCAGTCGGAAATACTTACTCTCTCCTCTATCCAGAAAACTAAAATAAGAATGAAACCAAAGTCTTTGTTAAGATGTGGGTTTTAAAAAAAAATTTTTAATACTGTCCAGGGATTGGACATTGCGGTTCTCTGCCAGGAGAGAGTTTCTGAGGGTGGGGGCTGGGAGGTTCCAGGATGGAGTTAAGAGGTGGAGGAGGTCAAACATCTACTGGGAGACTGGGATTTATAGGTCAAGTGGAGAATTCAGTCTGACAAGGGGCATGACTCGTGTTTGAGCAGATAAACGAGAGGCAGAGTGTCGTGTCCCCCCCCCACCCCACCCCCCACCCCGCCCTCCACACAGGCTCATAATCGCTTGCTACACCCCTGCTGGTGAACCACAGATACCGCTGCAAAACGTTAATGCTGCACAGCTGGTGCCGAAGCTGTGCGCCACTTGTGAGGAGGTGCGGCAGCCAGTTGGCATGTGAGAGGCTTATAACAACAGCAACAGGAGACGTGACATTTTGGATGCATCGCGGCCAACTGGGTAAAAAGCACTTTAGAGATGTCACACTAATGGGATTGTGTTTTGGCAAGTTGGCTCTGGCAGGGGCTAGAAAATGTACACTTATATCAGGCCGAACCCTGGCATCAACGCTGCGGTGACTGATTACACTTGTGTAAGAGTGTCAGCGGTTTGTGAGAGTGTCAATGAGTTTTTTGGTTTTTCTCGTTTGTTTGTTGTCTCTGCCTCACATTAAGGGCTTTTAGAAAGATCTCTCCTGGTATCATCTCAACAATGACGACAAAACCTTTTTAGTTCAGGGGAAAATGTTCAAGCTATTCAGGTAAAAGCAGTAACAAAAAAAGGTATAATTAATCAGATCCAGGCAGTTTTTGTATTTCATTATTGTGAGATTGCATGTTTTTCGTGTGATATTTGGTGCAGCTTGAATTGAATTTAAGGGAACTGTTGGGCCTTGGTGGAGATAGATGCTCTACTGATGCTCTTCTATAGCTTCTTATCTTAAACAACTGAACTTAACTAAATTGCGTGCACTATAAAAAATGGAAAAAAGCAAGTGTTAAAGTACAATAGCTCCTAAAACTGGTCAACAAGTTATTTACAAACTTACCGTTTGAGGAACGAATACCACAATCACTCCTCTCTTCTTTTCTCCACCTCTGTTTCCCTTGGCTCTCTACTTCCCAGCTAATTGTGCTGTTATATATTGATAGAACCCCTTGAACTTTCTTTGGTGGCACGTTTATAAATAGCAGCAAAGTAAAGGTAGTGTACATCAGATGCTTTTGCTATGAGGTTGACATGTAAATGTATCACTGACTAGAAGCGAATTCTGTACTCACAATGTCAATTAGCCTCTCATCCTATATTTTCTGCCCTGATTGAACGACACATGCAGCTGATCAAACACAAACCATGACTAAAGCAGTACAGTTTCGACCTCCGGTAATGTCCCCCGCTATTCAAATTAAAATCCATGCAACCTTAAGGCTGTTAAGAGATGCAGGTTTGCTTTGTGTGTGTGTCTGTGTGTGTGTGTGTGTGTGTGTGTTGAGGGAGAGAGTGAGAAAGACAGACAGAGGGAGAACTAGGATAAAAAGAAAGCAATACAATAATGCTGAAAGCGGGAGGGAATGCTGTTATGTGCACATGGAGGTGTGTGTGTGTGTGTGTGTTTCTGGTTGTGTGAGTTAGGTAAACTGCAAAAGTATTCAGAAGAAAAACAATGTTGTATCTGGGTATTTTTATTTGCATACAAAAATGTGCATGTCTTTGAAAAATAAGAATATTTTAAAGTTTGTCCATAAAAAGCTCAGGTGCTCTCCTACTGTATGTGTACAGTTACTTATAGTATTTATGTAAACAGTGTTGTGTGTTTTTGTATGTGTGTGTGTTCGGTGTGTCTGTGTGTGTGTGGCAGGACACACAGGTAAAATGAAGAACCATCTGACAGATCCGGAGCTGAAATGCATGAAAGGAGAGAGAGGAAAGCTGTTGGTTTGTGCTGATGCTCCCAGATTTTTACTCTCGCTGCTGGAATTTTGTGAAATCATGCTGTCAAAATACCCTTATGGGAGATTCAGTTGTTTAAGTTATATTTGCTGCATGGAAGTAAACATATGTTCAGATATTTATTGACGGCTTATTGCTGGTTATCTATCTGACAGCTGACCAGGTTCTCTAAGGAACATTTTTATATTTATCGACATTTTTTTTGTCACGTGTGTAGTGACTCACCTGCAGTAGTCTCCATGTGTATGTGTACAAAGTGTGTGTGGGTTTGTGCAATTGTAGTCTATTTCTGTCAGTTTGCAGTGTGTGTGTGCGTGTGTGCGTGTGTGTGT
The DNA here is from genome assembly GCA_038501795.1 of Pseudopleuronectes americanus. Classification (NCBI taxonomy): domain Eukaryota; kingdom Metazoa; phylum Chordata; class Actinopteri; order Pleuronectiformes; family Pleuronectidae; genus Pseudopleuronectes; species Pseudopleuronectes americanus. Next base: position 6,771,937 of record CM076735.1, read on the forward strand.
GGCCCTGTAGTAATTAGGTAACAGTCTGGTCTTCAGCGATCCATTTCCTGTCAATGAGGACAAAGAGAGACCTGCTGATGAACCATCTGGTGTCCAGGTGCATCACGAGCTCTTTCTCTCTCACTCTCTCTCTCTCACACACACACACACACACACACAGACACACGCAAACACACTCACACACATTCCTGAAAGCTCTGCCCTCTTTATATAGTGAGTGTGTCCTGCTCACTCTCACCCTAGCGGCTGCTTGACCTCGGCATCAGCTCACTCCCGTCTCCTTTGTAAACGTGATTTCATCATCAGGGGTATTCCAGTCTGCTTGTTATGTATATCACCATTCCTATGTGTACATGTCATCTATTGGAAAACAGCAGGATGTTATATAGCTCTCCAATTAGATATAGATGGATATAAAGCAATCTAACTGCTTATTTTTATTATTAGAATTTGTGTTTTAATCTAAATGTAACACCAGGCAAACCCGTTGGCTGCACTCTGTATGCGCTGTAGTTCTTCTGAGTGCTGTTGGTGTCAGCAGCAACATTTACAGAGAAAATCAATTGTACATGGTTAGACGATGGTAAACTGGCACACGCCTGCCAGGGGTCGTGTTTTCATAATGTGAAAAACATATATTTCATGGTCAGATGTCTGGTGTTATTATTAATGTTTATGCTTTGGGTCCACTAACTTGTTACTAACATGCAACCATCACAGAAATCACACAAACTTATGTTAAAGTTTCACCCCAGTAGTTTATTACAGCCTCTAAAAATGAATATCTGTGTATCATTCCTAGCCCTTTCCAAATACGGAGCCCCACCCACAAGTTGACAGGATTGGTTGACACCCTGGCTGTTTTTCTTCTTTTTTTTTCAGAATACAATGTTTTACTGCAGTGTTTAGGTGAAATACTCAGACATGACAAACTATGTCTTTTATCATACGAGTGCAGTGTCTCTTCTACACCCGCCTGTGAAGAATGGACTGTGTGCTTGGCCTGTGGTAATGCTGGACCACACTGGATGTGTGAGTGGTGCATGTGTGTTGCGGTACGCCATGCTTCTCATTTCAGCGGTCATGTTATCAGGTTAGAGCAGCCACACTCTTTACAATTTTCTCCATGTACCGTACCCGATGCACAGCAGACTTGACCGTGAAAATGATCTTTCACCACAGTTTCTGTCCAAAAGAAATATATATGAAACGATTCCTGTACCTGTTTCAAAGTAAAAGCACTCTAACGTTTCTAAGTCCTCAGAAACCTGAAGCTGCACCACCGCTGCTGCACAAGGAGCTGTTCACCTGTTGATACAAAATTCCGTGGAGCTCAACTCAGTACACAGAACTCAGTTGTCCTCATGTTGTGAACGCTCTCTTCTCGTGATCTCCAACATCTGCCGCTGCTCTTAACAACACACATGGTCAGATGAAAGGTTCTCTAGATCTGTGAGCTACACAGACACACAGATTTCTGGAATCATTAGATGGACAGAGACAAGGGACCAGGGGGAAATGTTAACATGTAGAAACACTTGATTCTCATCACAGGGGCTTTAAATAATGCAACAGTTCCACATCCAGCAGATACAGGGCTACATTTCTGTTAGCTGATAATCACCTGTGGGAGTAGTGCTCCATGCAAATGTATTCACACATTAAATAACCTGCTCATAGATTGTACTTATAATCATGCAAAACACATAAAACTAGTTTTCAGTCTGGTAAAATGTCTAAGACATATATCTCTTTATTTAATCTAATATATCTCCTAATATTCTAACTGGTCCTGACAAGGCTGCACAAGACGGGTTCTCAGACACTACACAGAGTGCCTTTCATCCGCACTTGCAAGATGTCAGATAAAGAAGGGCATAAAAAGAAGAACTTATTTATTCAACTACCCCACATTATTTATCATCGCAGAGAGCGCGGGGTAGAGCCCAGCTTAGCGCCGCGCAGTTCATCCCTGAGAGCCCACTCTGTCTCTCTGTGTGTCTGTGAATACTGTATTATCTTGACAGAGGGAGGGTGAAGGCGAGAAGGAGTCTCCAGGGAGATCGTCCGGTCAATCCCTCTGACAAGATGACTCATTGAACTTTGTGTAGAGGGTGATCCCATGATGCACTGCTCTCTGCATTAGATCATTTGCCGTGGCGGGGTCATGGGAGAAGAAAGAGATGCTTTGATGTGCTGCCTATACCATGACAGGTCTGCCTCTGACTTTAGATACGCAGCTCAAGATCGGCTTTATGTTAATGCTGACATGTATGACAGAGATGTCTTTATATCGGCCACGATATAAGTCATTAACTGTTAAAGGTTAAACATGTGGACTGCAGTCACTTTGTATGTGGTGTTTACATGTTTTGAAATACGTTTTTTATTCTTTCTTTGTCTTATTTTTTCTTTTCTCTGGAGACCCTACGATGTCTTTTACCCATTTTTATTCTCTTTATTTTTTATATAGTTTTTTTTCATTCACAATTCTCTTTAGAGGCCTTAGCAAATGTGCAGGACCAATCCATGAAAAATGTTCTTTGTCAAAAATGCTTTCTTGTCTGTGCCTCTGGTTTTTTTTTCTCTGATGCTGTTTCTATTTCAGATTTTCCTAGTTGTTGTTTTTTATCTCCCGTTCGTAAGTTTTTCCTCTTTTAACTTGCAGAACTTCCTTAAATTCGTAAAAAAATCTTTCATGATGTATTCTGACTATCACTGCACATTTCTAATTTCAAACAGACAACATTACTACGTGATGAGCTCTCTTGGATCTCAACATTCAAACAAACAGTGTAAAAGACGACAAAGTGAGTCACGTCGTCGCTGTCAGTGGTTTCCCTCCAGGCTGTACATCGCTTTCTCTTCACAGATTAGAGTCTGACTCCTCCTGGTCTGAAGCTTTGGAAGCGAACGGCTCATTTTCACACATCCTGGGTTTTGCTGCCCTGGGCCATGAGAATAACATGCAATTTCTGAAAAGCTGAGTGCTGTTTCCACTATATAATTGATGTGCTGTGCAGTGAAATCTAATGCTTAACCAGACTTATTAAAAAAAAAGAACATTGAGAAAGACATTAAAAGATCATCATATAACCAGAAGTGATAAAGACAATGACATTATTATTGTAATTGGCAAAGATTACAGCTTTTTAAAAACTCAGATTATCAAGTTTTCTTTAAAAAACTGCTTTATTAAAAGATGATGTAATCAATGGTGATTACAATGTATTGATAGGAGTGATGCATTGACAGCGACAATGTTGTTGATCAGTAAAAACAAAAACAAAAACGATGACGTTGTCCCTGAAAGTTGAAGCAGGAATCAGTCGGCTTTAAGCGCTAACAAAGTGTTGTGTAGCTCCGCTCTGCAGAGCAGGATTCAGGTAAAGAGGGATTGGCAGGGGAGTGTGAGGAAAAGCAGGTTTGCTTTGTTTTGACTTAAATTCCCTGGACTGTTTCCTCCCTGCCAATAGCTCTGGCAGCCTGAGTAATTAGTGTAAACCCACGTTGTGCGATCACGTCTGACTGTTGTGGTGTGTATTTGTATTCAGATGGGTGTGAAGACAAAATGTGTGTTCAGTTAAAAGATGATTTAAAAAAAAATATTTTGTACCTTTTTTACCCATGACTTGCATGCAATGTTTCACTATATTTACAACTGAGAGGGTAGGTTTGATTAGCCTGGCAGTGATCTTCTGTTTGCAGCTCAAGGACACGTTCACTCTCTGGCCGGAGCTCTGCATGCATGGAGAGCAGCAGCAGGGAGAGAGGGATGAGAGGAGAGGAGATATTTTTATGATGAATAGAAGTTGACTTTGGGCTAATTTAATACGCTACTGACACTTTGTTTTATGCCCAAAGTTATTATTAAAGAAAGGTAAACTGCCAGCAATCCTTAGACTCGAGGTAATGCTGATACAGGTACATGAACAAAAGTATAAACCTGCAGATTCATTTAGTAATGATCATTAAGATTTATGTACAGGTTGATGGGTTAGAAAGAGTTACTAGAGGATACAACAAGCACTGTTTAATTCATAGACTTAACATAAAAATGGACAACATTAGCTCATTAAAAGTGGAGCCAAAGCCTCTTTATGGCTGGCAGCAGTATAGTTCATAAATCCTGCCTCCTCCTTGTTAGTGGATAGGACTTGAACAAAAACTAAAAAGTAAAATTTGGTTACACATCAAATATATTTTTCTGAAAGATGGATTATTTCTTTTTAGGTGGTTCTCATCACACCGATCGTGTGTTTTCTGTGGTAAGTCATGATTGACAGCTGAGATCGACCCATGAGTGGTTGTGAGCTTGTATTGACGAGACCTTGCTCCTGTGCCTCTATCGCCCGAGAGCTACTGTGCATCCAAATGTGCACAATGGCGACATTCACTTCATTATTTTTTAAGCTTCATTTCTGGATAGTTGGAGAAAGTGGAGATACGTCGTTCATCATTAATTATGTTTTAATACAGAATAGGGTCAATTAATTACATTTTCCCATCATGGCAGGAGTAGCTGTTATCTCATTTCATTCTACATGTGGCATTAAGTAATTTTCCACATGCCAATTACTCTGGCTGCTCTTTTCTCTTAATTCATGCAATATTTACAAACAACCAGAAAAAGCAGAAAATGGCTGGGTGTCTGTTTGTATACGCTTTTATTATTTAATGATCAATGTCTGTATTAACATCTGTGGCTAAAGATATATGGAGGGCCGTCCACTAGCCAAAATGTTTGTGGTTCAATTCCCAGCTGCTCTAGTGTATATTCTAAAGTGTCCATGGTCAATATTCTCAACCCCAAAGTGCCCCCTGGGTTCAGATTATAATGAAAAGTGCTGTGTATGGAAGCAATGTGTGAATATGCGAATGTGCACTTGCACTGGAGACTGGAAAGCGTTAAGTCCATTTACCGAAACCCTCAGTAACATTGATTTTCCCATTACTGCTTCACAATTAAAGCCACCCCATGGTTCACCACTTTAAATCTTTTAATGTGACGTGGCAGCAGCAGGTGATGTTAGGTGAACATAAACAGTAGACGAATACAGCTCTGAGGCTGCAGGGGAGTTATTATACACAGCGCGGCTGATATCCATCAGATAAACTTGAGCTGCTTTCCGACATGCACTGAACTCTGCAGTTCCTCAGTATTTTCTTCGAAGGAAAATACTGAGGAAGTCAATGTCCGAGTGAGACGCTCTGCAGTTTCTGAAGACTTTATCCACCTGGCCTCCTGGGATAATGTCCATAGAAATCTAATTCTCAATGTGAGAATCCAGTCGAGGATGCCGTCTGGGTTTATGAAGCTACTAACTAATGATGGTATTTACTGAATGTAAATATTCTGAATAAAAACAGATGAAAAAGCAATGAATATTATATATATATCACGAAAAGCAGGTCAATTTTATTATATTTATCTTCGATCGTTATTACCTTGTGCACATTAACTTTTGTCAAGTGCTCTCTGTGAAAACATGTATGTTGCAACTTTAGCATAATCAGAATTCACATCTTTGAGACATTAATGTGTCAAACGTCTCATTTTCGCTACAGTACATAAACATGTTAGTAAAGTTTGTCCAAGCCGGAGTAACAGCCTCTATTTATCATCTGATGCTTTTTTCGAGAAGTTTAGAGCCGAGGGAAATGGAGAGGAGGAAACCGTGAGAGAAGAGACGAGGAGAGGGAATACAAAGGAGCTGATGGACTGTAAAGCCTCTCTAACTTAGGACAAAAGGACAAGAAACAAAAGAGACTCCAAAGGAAAGCAAAGACGGCAGCGTTTTTACAGAAGTCATCTTTTATTGCCACGTAAGAAAGTCGTATATAGAACAATGGTGATAATACTGTCAGATTGCAAATCAACAACAAAAGAAGAACAAAAATATCCCTGTCATCCCTCCCCAAAAATAAGAAAAACAGACTAATTCATAGCAACACTATGGTAATATATGTCTCGGACAGAACGTCTGCTATATCTCTTTTTCTAACAATATTTGAATAGTACCAAAATACAGCTTTTTCATAACGTAATTCTCACAAATTATAAAGTCAGTAAACAGTAAAAGGACGATGGGGCATCACGGTGCATATTATAAGCTACTATGCAAACAATAGTGGGAGATGGACTCTATATCTTAGAAAATATGCTTTACTAGTCACGCATAAATGCAGTGTTGGGGCCATATCCATATACACATATGCATAAATACCACAAACTGGTCTGGACATCAAAAATAGAAAATTGGATTTCATATAACTTTGCACGTAATGCATGATTAACACCAAAATGAGTTAATCAATGACTTATTCTATAAAAGGATATGCTCGCTAATGAATAATAGTCATATCACAAATAGCTTATTGATTCTTCTGACTCCGGCTAATGGCAGGGGTCACATCCACTGTGATTGATCTCCATCCCGTGATGCTAACGGCAGGTATATTTAATATAGGTATGTGGTCAAAATCATACATATAGAGCACATCATTGGAGCAAAACCCTTTTTAAACAGATGTTAGAGCGTCACTGGACAACAAACACTGCAACTCCCCTGTCTCTGTGTGCATAAGTAGACAGCTCCGTAGAGGTGAAAAACATTGCGCATAAAGATGCCATACAAAGTCGTAAACGTAGCTGACAAGAACCCTTTTGATAATATAGCGATATATTGATTTCTCGTGATCATACAGATGCCGTTCTTCATAGGCTGTTATCATTACAACGCTATCGAGCACGGCAAACGGCAACAGTGGAGGATAGACAAGAAAAGAGTGGAGGAAAATCTTGTGTTTGAGCCCTTTAGTGTCATCTCCCATGTACTGTACATATCCCACTCTGTCATCTAGATAATGCTGCTCTTTCTTTTCTTTAATGAAAAGACTGTACTGCATTTTGTCTGTTTGGGTAAAACAAGAAAAAAAATTAAAGACCCTTCAGTTATCCCCAAGCAAAAAAAAATATTTACAGACAATGTCCCCCTCCTGGTTCAGACTGACGGCAAGAACAGTCCATGCTTCACATCTTCAGCTCTTAAATGAGTCCACAAAAGAAAATACTCAACAGGATATGCATTTTCTAGACATGTTCCAGTTCATATCAGTGATTGATTTGAGAATATACTGAGCTGCTGAATCAATGATCGATGGTCTGAGAGTCGGCATGTCTGCTTAACAATGCTGTTGCCTTATGGAGGGACTGGACAGTGGTGTTTTTCAGGGTGTGGATATGTGTGTGTGTGTGTGTGAGGCAACAGTCCATGATTCACAGCTTTCTAAAAGGAGCCAAATTTAATAATTCAAAGATTCCCAAAGTCCCTTTTCGATTTCTGTCCTCCATGGACAGAGTCCAGTTCGCGGCACCAAAGGTTTCCCCCAGCATTGCTCTGGGTTTCAGTGATTAAAGACCGATAGTAAGTTATCAGGGAGTATAAGCTCAGTTTCCTCTCTGTTAGCGCTTGTCGCTGTGTATTTTGTGAGAAAGCGGGTGGTTTGCTTTTCTCAGTGGCCTTATAAATTTGACAAATTCAGAGACTTTGGGCCCAGCTGCACACCCCACATAAGCTCGACAATCATTCTGATGTTTTCCTGCCAAGAGTTGGACTCTGAACACGAGAGTAAGAGCACATCATGAGAGTGAGTCATGTAGCGTGGTGGCCCAGGTGATGCACGGCTGTAAAGAGCTGTTGTGGACAGAGCCAGAGAAGCAGGGTTTTGCAGGTGGGAAGTTGTTGAGGTCATGTTTGAGCATCGATTCACACTGAATAATTGGTGACCTACCACTGTGCAAACAAGGGTTTGAGCTACAGGGATCAATAACCAGAGAGTACTCTTTCCAATGGGTGAAAAAAGACGTGACTGTGTATCTTGGTTACCTGGTTAAAGTAAACCAAATGGACAAAAGAGGGAAATGCACTTTGGTAGTATTCATACTAGACACAGGAATGTATTCAGATTAAATAAAGTTACTAGAGAGACTGGTCTCACTTTCCTCTATTGGTGATTTATCTCTGTATGTAGAGATGAATTACTTGACAGCTCCCAACAGTCAAATCATCTCGCTCGTCTCCTCCATGTTTGCAGATAGGGCATGGACTTTTACACATCAAAGGATTATTTCCCCCCAAAGATAGTTTCTGACATTTTAGGTGTTTTCAACACAATGTTTGTTCAGTGAGTGTCATGTTTGAAAGCAGAGATTAACCAGAGAATAGGCTAAGGGTAAGATTTTGTTATAGCCGACTCAGGCATCACCAGCCCAAGATGGCAGCAACTCTACCTGTGATATATTGGCTGTATTTTTATACATTAGGAGAAGGTAGAAAAGCGGTTCCTGCGCCTGTCCTTAGCCGGTGATCAATCTACTCCAATGAACCACTGAACCCTCTAACTTGGTTCTTTTATCCGGCCACTTTCACAGCCACTCTCCATTTGACTTCCATTCAGCCACAGAGGAGAAAAAAGTGGTAAAGAAAAAAGCTTTAAGCCGTGGCAGCGCTGCCAGAGTAATCAGGACATGGATGGTTTGGAGCAATGAGTTCCCACTGAGTGGTCAGCCCTAGATTTGGACCTCATTTTGCAGCTCCGTGGTGGGTGGTAAAGAGCTGAAGGTGGTCACTAGTCACTTTCTGATTGTCTAGTAGGTGGACTGACTAAAGGCCTGGCCACACCAGAATGTGGCCCAGCTAAAATCATCCATGTGTCTCTGCCAATTTATTTGATATATAACATATTTCATATAGTGAGACATTTCCATGGATTACACAACAAAAGTTTGCGGCCTGAAATACTAGAGTGACCAACCCACTACCAAATGTATTTTGTTGTGTGATACCTCTATTTTTGGAGCTGATACCATTGAATAATGATTTTTTGTATACCCCTGCCCATGATACCTGATGCTATTATCCCAGTGAAAGTAAAGACATGTCTATTTGTTTGTGCATCAGCCATAAAAAACTGTAAAGGTCAAACTCCACCACAAAGAGGGAGGAGATCCCCTCAGGAGGTGAAGCTGGTTGTTTTTTCTAAAGTAAGGTAAACAAGTCAATGGAAAGCAGCCATCACTGAGCTGTACAACTGTACTTCAGACTACAAATGTTCACCCAGAGGATACACTGGTTCTCTTTTTCTTAGTGTGTGGGGCTGGTGCTGACAATAGCTTCAGACACTACAATACCTCATCAATTATGTGGAATTATTATTTCAAATATTCAGAAAATCTGTATCCTACTAGTAAACGATGAACACAATCAGTCTTTGATCATTTTCTTCATGCTCTGTCACTAGTGGTGTCGAGCCTGCAGAAAACCTGTGTCCTTTTGTCTCCGCTGCCGCATTATTTTTTTTGTCTGGCCGACTCGTCTGATGAAAAATGTCAGACATGACTGCCTCCTGAACCCACGCCTCTGTGCCTCTGACCCCATCAACCGTGACCCAGCCGGCGCAACCAATTCCCCGCTTTCTACCTGGTTTATTTTGGCCCTTACTTAGAGGGATTAGTTTTTCCTTTTTTTTTGTTTACCAACTGTTTCCCCTGGCCTGCCTGCTTATTTATTATTCCAGCGCCTGCCTTTGCGCAGCTGAATGGGCTTTAAGGAAGGGGCAGTATGGGGCCGCTAGGGGGGTTCATATTTCCACATTTCCGCCTTGCTGGATTAAGTCAATTGGGTCCGATAATTGACAACCCGGGCAAACATTGACCTGCTTCTCAGCCTCTGTCGCAAACAAAACCACCAGCTGTCAAGAAAATAAGGAAAAAAAAACACAGAGGAAAAAAAAACACAAGAATATCATTGTCAAGAATGGCAGGTTTAAAGGAGTTTAATCTCTATGGATAAAGTTTTTCTGGTTTGTTTAATTTTTGACTTCCTCAGAGACAATAATCCTTTAATTGCGTAGGATCTGCACACACACACACACACACACATACAGACAGACATACACAATTTATAACGGGCGAAATGTGCGCAGTGTTCAAGAGCACACACAGTGGTACAAAACTGCAAACTGGATTACATTTTTTGGCACACAGAATCAATCACTTATATTTCCTGCTAGAACAATGGGAAAAACCAATCATGCCTTTCAAGGTGGGGCTGAATTATTAGTATTACTCACTGGCTCATCATGACTGTACTCTACTATCACAGAAAAGCTTCATAGCAGCCCAGATTTAGTTACCCTCCAATATTTCTGCTCTGAATGTCTTCCATTGAAGACAGACATGGGTGGGAGCAAAGAAGAGAAGAAGGGAGGAAGAAAGAAAGCATGAAAAGAAAGAGATAAAGCGAGAAAGGCTATGTACATTTATATATATAAAAAGCATAATGTCATTTATCGCTACAAAGGGCCAAGGTCTGGAGTTTCACAGTCTTTCATGTACAATAGACGCAGTAGCGGTGACTCTTTGTCTCTCTGCTGTGACAACGCCTGCCGCTCGGCACTGTGGGAGCACAAGGAAAGCAGAGTCCACCCTGTAAATCTCTGTGTGTGTACCTGTGTGTGTGTGTGTGTGTGTGTGTGTGTGTGTGTGTGTGTGATGTGGATGCATAAGTGACACATTTCAATGCACTGATGACTTCTTCAATCCTTTTCCGCGGATCCAATTTTGGTCTCAGGTTTCCAGTCAGGTGACCCCCGAGGCAGCAGTGGTTCCACAGCAGGAGGTAACAACATTCCCCCCTGTAGACCCCGCGCTCAGCTGGCTGAGTTGTTTCATGTGTCACATTGAAATCCAATGTCTTGGTGTCACACCAGGCAGGCACGTGCACCTCTTCCTCTTTTATTTACAGACATTGAAATGGAAAGTTAACACCATTTTTTTTTAGGTTGCTGTCTATCAACAAATGTGTTTTAGAGTGTGATATTGTCAGAGCAGCCCGTCGCCTTGTTAGCTGGCTGAACACTGCTCTGTCGACTCCCATAGATGGTTTTAGCAATCAAATCATAATCCTTTCACAGCGCGTACTGGGCATATTCGTATTTTAACTCTAACGTGGCTAAGGACTGTCTGACTTCGGTCTGATCACTTGAAAATGCATCTTAATAGCGAGTGTAAAGAGGGTCTTAAGGGTTGACGCAGCACTTTAGATAACAAGGTTACAATGATAACAGTGGCTGCAGCTGCTAATAGCACCACATCATTACAAAACTAGCAAATGTGCTCGGAAAAGCTGTGAGAAGATTTGGCCTATTTGTTAGAGTTAAGGATTTATTTTCATGTGTGAGTCATGTAACCCATATTTTCTTTTTTTTTAGCTGTTTGTGATGTTTTTCTTTCTTTCTTAGCAAGAGCTCGAGCACAGCAAGTGATCTAATTAAGCCTAGTTTTTTTGTGGCAGTGCATTTTATCACCAGCAAAGGATGTGTTTTTTGTATTATTATTATTCCCATTATACCCCTTTGTCACCACAGTTCCTTGCTTTTGTAGAACTTTCAATGCAGAATAAAAAATCTAAAAAACTAAAATGTTCAGAAGCCCCATGTTTTTACGTGTGTTAAACTGCTAAAACAAATGGCAATTTAATCAAATAGGTAATTTTGCTTTATATTTTGCAACTTATATTTATTTATAAATCATTTTATAGGAATTTCTCAACATTTTGTTACCTGACAACTTCACTGTAATAAGTCGACTACTCTCCATAAAATTTACTTTTTAAGATAAATCTAAGTTTAAGTTTGCTGTATATGTGCTGGTATATGAAATTTGATACCACTGAATATGGACTAGCCAGATCCCACTGTTCAGTCTATGTTCTAAGCTAAGCTAACTGGCCGCTAGCTGTTGCTTCTTACTGTATAGATATGAGAAAGGTATCATTCCTCTCATGTAATTCTTTGCTAGAAAGCCGGTTGGCATATTTCCCAAACCGTCAAACCATTTCATTAGCTATGTCAATTGTTCAGTTGGATTTTAAGTTATAATAAATGTTAATTGCTTGTCACTTTGACTCAGCTGAGTAGTCTTATAAGAGATTTCCTAAACACTGCAATGTCTCAATTCACTGACAAGAATACAATTGTGGGTAAACATGAATTTTAGGATACAAACAACAAAAAATATAGATAATAAATATACCCAAATTAAATATATTAGCAACCATTGGCAACTGAAATCCAAAATTACTGTTAACATTCTTCAACAAACCCATATCTGTCAAACCCTGGTGTGTTTTGTTGCTACAGTAAATAAATCTGTGTGTGAACAAGTTTTTCTGTTCATGTTTCTGAATATGTGCATTTGTGTGTGTGTGCATGTGCATGAGAACAAAGCTCTGAGGGGCCTCTGCTCGGAGCAGCCTCGTCCAGTTGCTGCCTCCCTGCCACCTTTTCCCTCCTCGCGGCCAGCTGTCACCACCACAGACGAGATCAGAGCAGAACAATGCCAGTGCGACAGCGTCCATTCTCTGTGCTGGTGCCTCGTGGAAAAGGGCGACCTTCAGCTGCAGAGCTTATGAGGGTGTTTCTGAAGAGCCAGACTGGAAAGCCCTGCATGTCTGCAAAGCCCAGTGTCCTCTTCGTCTGTTTCTAAGCCCTCAGTAGATTTGGGGCTGAATCGTGAGGGAATGTTATTTCTTCCAAACCATTCCACACTTTGTTGGGCAGATGAGCAGAACACTTGCGGCCAGGTTTGTGGGTAAACTTGTATTTCTTCTTACCAAGATGTTTCAGTGCTGTACATTAATCCTTTATATTGCTTCTCAGGTTGGATTCCTACAGTGAAGCCAATCCATCTTACTAGCAGGTTCCCACTTCATTGTCTCTGTGTGGTCGCACTGAAATGCTCAGATATTGTTATCATTACAGGGTAGATATTATCCGTGAGACAACACTTGAATATCACCACAAGTGTACATACATCCCAGCTCTGTAGGCTATTTGTTATGGATACAGACGTCACCTGCTTTTATGCCATCCTCTTGACAACGAAGGTCTGTTCAGTGATTTGAATCTTGAACTATCCATTTGTGAAATGAGGAACACTCGGACACAGTGTCACTTTCCCACCGCATTCACCAGCAAACCAAGAGGCCTCAACTTCTTGAGACAGACATACACACACAGATTTGCACCTTTGACCAACCCCGGAATTGGTGTCTCCACATAGAGATTACCTGTGCCACCACTCAGTAGGCATCCATTTACCCTTCTTTTCTCCCTTTCCCTCCTCACTCACACAGTCACCTCTGTCTTGCTGTTGGTCACAAAGTAGGGCTGCGTGGGGAGGAAGTGTTGGCTGTGGCTTTGGCCTCGGCTGCCATGGAGCTGGTTCGGCTCCAGAACGGTACACTGAGGCCTCTTGTGCCCGTAGGTCTTCCTGCGCCCCACTGTCTCAGTCCCGTCCCAGCCCTTCAGCCCCATCCCATGCCCAGTTGCGATTGTGTTGGAACTGTATGCCAATGGGCGGCCCATTGTAGCCGAGCTTGAGCCAATGTTGGTCTCAGCGGGCCTGGACATGCCTAGGGACAGGCCACCTGGCATGGTCCCCACCATGTGTGCCAGGGAGGTAGCCCCATGTCCTGGCGGCTTGCTACTATGGCTGTGAGCGTGAGGGTGGGAGCTGTGCGAGCTGTGAGAGCTGTGGGCAGCGTGGCCATGACTGCCTTTGAGTTTGTGGCCATTTGGCTTAAGTCCCCCACCTCCTCCCCCTGCTATGTGCCGCTCTGACGGGAGGGTTGACACAGAGGAGATACTGGGCATCTCGGTGACATAGGTGGCCACAGGCTCTGGAGTCAGGGGACCCAGAGAAGTCATAGGGGTCATGGAGGACATCGGAGTGTGGGATGTCATGTGTGTCATTGAGGTCATGTGTGTCATTGACGTCATGGGTGTCATTGACGTCATGTGTGCCATTGACGTCATGGGTGTCATAGACGTCATTGGGTTCATTGAAGTCATCTGGGTGATGTTGGGGTTCATGGAATTGGAGGCCATTGAACTCGAAGCCATAGGATTGTTGGTCATCGGAGGAGTCATCGACGACATGTTGCCCATGGAGGGCCTGGAGTTGCCCATTGGCTGGAGAGGAAGGCCGCCCTTCGATGGCAGCTCCACCATCAGTCGACGCTTGGTGTAGAGTTCTCCGTTGTACTTGGCAGCTGATGGAAGAGGGAGAAAGAGAAACAGGGAGCTAATGAAAGTGTAAGGTGGACATAAAAGAGCTGCTGCAGGGTACAGCTGAGATCTTCAGTTAATTGTTAGAATATATTTAATTTGCCTTTATTCAATTTGGCTGTTTGCTCTATTAAGACAGTCCGTTGCTAAAAAAAGAATATTCTCAGCATGTCTGTGTTTGCTAGGGAAAATAAAACTGATATAGTGACTCATAAAAAGAAGGTTGAGCAGTTTGTAGATCAGCCGCAAACTAAGGCAGGCATGCACATTCACACAAGAATAGGTTTTGATAGAAAATACCCCATCCCTGTTTTACTCCCACAATCTAAAAAGGTAGTGTAACAAACCCCATATACTTTAAATACACTATGGTGGTCAACATCGAACATACTGCATGTTCTTTTCTCCCTTTGACATTCAATCAAGAGAACATTTTAGTATTCAGTAGGGTAATTATTGAGTAAATGGCATTCTGACACATATTTACAGATTTTGTGAATACACTTGAGTGCGTTTGTACAGAACCATTACAACAGGCTCTAGGCAGTCTTCCAACATCCGTCACTTGTACTTGAACAACACGATGGCTGTGGTCATCCACAAACTGGAAGATTGGCTCATCCAGTCCAAATGCAAAATACTGAATTCCAATCCTGACTATGAATTAGCCTCTTGGCGCTCGGCCAATATTTTGGGGCTTCTGGTGACATATCAGGGACTAGCCACTAGGTGGATATCAGGGCCAAGACACTGTCTTCCATTTGCTGTCAGTCAGGCTCTAGACAAAACACAAAAAGCGATACTTTTTGTTGTTTCTTTAGGTCCATATTTCTATTCACAGCGATCTGCAGATGAATAAAGATAAGTTAAACAGTGGATAGTCAAAACATTTTGGTCAATGTTTTCCAGACCTTCTGCTCTCCACATTAGACTGTTTACCTGCTGGCAACAAAAGCTTGATAGGTCAAACTGAATGGCATGGGAACCAGAATACAGATTCTGCATACTCACATGGCGAATGAGTTCATAGAGATTAACAGCTGCACTCTATCAATGCTTTTCGGTAGCTTCATAATTTGGCTAGTGCACGAAACACGTGCCCAATGTCGGCTTAAGCTCAGCGCTCTGCATAAATGTAGTGAATTCATTAGAACAAGTAATCCTGTACAATCATGTTAGCTCTATGAAATGCTACCTCACAGTGTAATGGGTGAATATAATGCATTGCACTGGGTCTGGAGAATTGCTGAAATAAGTTATTGCAATTGGTGGCAATTTTTTTTTCTATTCAGGTAAACCTATGAGGACACAAATGTATACACAGGGTGCAAATTTGGAGTCTCAGCCAACAGACACCAACACCTTCCTACTCAGCCTCACTGTGCTCTATGTGCTGGTTTAAGCCTCTTCCCATATCTTCTGTATACCCGGCCATGTTTCTTTCTTCAGGCAGTCACCTTTCATGCCACACATTTACTCCTCCCTCTGGCAGCCGCTGTCCCCAAGCCACAGTCTCTCTTATCACTGCGAAATGTGACCTTTTTTTTCTGTCGGATTCACATTCCAAGTCGAGTCATTACTCTTTAGCCCTCGTTGCCTCCACGTCGTCGAAGATAAAGTTAACACCATCAGTGAGTTTGCTTTTGCCACTGTAACTATAAATCTGGTTTATCACGGCGAGAGAAGCGGGCGGGAGGGGAGGGATAGCGGAGGGGGATGCGTACTGGGGGGGGGGAGGGGGCAGTGGCGTATCACCCGCCGAGTTTGCAGCTAGACCGCCCCGGGGGATCAAACTTGCTCAGGCGACAGGTGAATCAATCCGGCGGCAGTCAGCTCAACAGTGCACACATCCAGCGGCGTACGTGAGTGGAAATGGAAAACTGCTGTTACGCAGCACGGGCTCTGCATGGCTCTGCCTGAGAAAGGCCAGCACCCCACAGGGACCAACACACATTATGCATGAGGAAAAAAATAAATCAAGCCCTGCTTTTTCTAAAGTCCCCCAGCGCAAATAACATAAAGATCTTATCAGTGTGAGATCAGTGTGTCAGTCTGCTTTTTATTAGAGAATCAAGTTGTCTACTGTCAGAAGGGATGGAGGGCTTATAATAATAATGAGTAAACAGAATAGTAATATATGGCCAATGCGTTGCATGCATAGGCACACATAATTATGAAAATCTTCAAAACCAAAATTCTTTGTGTATTTTGCAGTTCTCTATTTCTGAGATTTTTTTGTATATGTGTGGATCAACCCTGTCATATTTCTTCCACCCTAACAAAATAACACATCCAATAGTCATAGTAAATGCGGCCCAGAGAAGCTTTCTCAAGTGAACATTTGCATTCTTTGGCAGGTAAACATTCTAATGTAAAGACATTCAGTGTTGGCTCAGGATGTGAGATGTTATCTGAATATGCTCTCTGTAGTAGCTCAACTGTCAGGCAGAGTGGTTGAACTGGTGGAAATGGTAGCACAAGAAATAGGTTATTACAGATACAAGCTGCTGTTATAAAATGTTAGAGGATTTGTCATTTCGGCCATCTCAGCAGGTGCGGCTCGAGAAATGACGACGTTGGTCCCTCGGGTTAATCCACCATTTTGGTCCATACTTTAATATCTCCACCACTAAGGACTGACGTGAAATTAATAACAAACATTTGTGTTTGATAGATATATGTCTAATTCCACAAGGCTCCAAGGGTTAATTGCCAGTATTGACAGCTGACTCCTGACCAATCGAACGCTAGTATCAGCGGGACCTCGCTCTTGTGGCTCCATCATCCATCATCTACCCTGCAGGGTTGCATCGCATGTAACCAGGATATTTTGACTTCATTTCTGGATACTGAAAGAAGTGGAGATGCATCATCCATCTTGATAGATCGCCGGTCTATGGTTAAAACCTGTTTGCTCTTAGACTTTAGGGAGATGCTGGACAGGGACATGTGTGATCAGAAAAATCTGTTCCACAATTACTGCAGATTCTTTTTGCAGACTATCCAAGACAGACAAACTTGTTGATGTTGTAAAGGAACATCCTTTCTAACTCTTAATGGTTTATCGCAGTTGTTAGATGTTGCAGAGCAGTTTGCATTAGGCGACGAGCCATAATTGGTCATTTGTTCTCCTGGGCTGAGCTACAGGTCTGCATCCAGGGACGTTTATTAGTCGGGCTTTTGCCTTGGTCGGAGTTAGAATTCGATAAAGTGACCTTAAATAGATTCACAGGGGGACAGTGGAGATGGCTATTGATTGACAGAAGGGTGGCTTATCAGCTAGATGGTAGACCATTGGGAAAGTGGCAGAGGCAATTAAAGAAAAGGGGAAAAAAGGCAGTTGGGAGAATGGTGTTGATTTTCGCTTGGTGCTTTTTCTCAGGGGGTCACTAGGCAGTGAAAACACCAGGCCCAGAGAAGAAAAGAAAACCGAGTTCCATTTATGTTGCTTGAGATTGATAGAGCTCATACAAAGGTTATTTCAAACAGAGCAACCACTTTCCTTTCGGGTTGCCTGCTGTCTCCTTCTGTCTCACCTCTCTCTCTCTCATACTTCACCCCCATAAAATGTTTTCACAGCTCATGAGTGACGTTCCCATCTCCGGATGAACAGTAATGGCAGTTTGCCTGCTGGAATCCCAGGCTCCTGTGCTGCATATCTCTAGACAGGTTTCCAATCATTTCAAAGGTGCCTCTTTGAATACCACTTGTGGAATGGAAATCTGTCAGTCAAGTGTGAGCTAGAGGGGGGGGGTAAGGCAGGAGGCCTTCCTTCAATTACAGAAATGGAATCAGATATGAGCCCCTATAAGGGAGGATCGAGATTAGCAGCTCAGTGATTCTTTAAGGGGTGATATGGAGCGTGATGGATTTTGTGTGTGGGGGCCTGGAGGTGACTGTGTGTGTGTGTGTGTGTGTGTGTGTGGGAGGGGTGAGACAAAGGGAGCAAAAAGAAAAAGGTGAGGTAGAGATAAAGGTGACAAACTGAGGGGAGGGAAACGAGAGGATGGGAAGTGCAGAGATGTAGTGGAGAGGGAAAGGGGGAAGAAGAGAAGGTGAGAGGACATGAAGGCGATGGTGAGAGGGAAGGAGCAGAGGAGGAAAATGATGAAGGAGAGAAAAACGAGGTGAGTTAAGAAGAATGTGGAAAGAAAAAGGTCCAGGACATGCAGAGAGGGGAAGACGAGCAGCATTTCAGGTATAAAGAAGTAAGGAGAAGGAGGTGGAGTTATGTGCTGAAAGACCTTTAACCATTTTACATTGCTTCTTGTTAAATAAAGATTGTTGCCAAGCCAGATTTTCAAATTTGCCTTGTTGTAAATGAACCATACCGCTACAGTGGTCTTGCCCTAACCTTTAAATTAAAATGTGAAATAAAATGTACAGAATGTAACAAAGACATGAACTTTTCGGATGTGAAACCGCTGCAGACTTAAGATTCTTCTGCTCTCAAGGCAGAATCAGGACTCACAAAGTTATTTATCTTTGGATTATGTTAGATAATGAAGGAGCCTTTTTCTGTCTCTTGTAGTTCATTTGAACATATCATCATACACAATGATTTAGATTATTGCCGTCACAATTTCCTTTGGGATTGATTCTTAATTTAAAACTGATCAAATATGTTACAAGGTTCAGACTCTTAGGAGTAGGAGCCAAACATTCACTGATGCGTTTGTGTCACTAAAATGCAACGTGAAACACAACTGGCATTTATTTAGCTCGATGGACTTCACAGCGAGAAGGGTGTGGGAGTACGCTGCTACTCTTAGATGAAAATTAAAACTGCTTTCGTTTGGATGGATGTTAGAATCTTCGGTCCGTACGAGGATATTGAAGTCCAAGTGGAATTTGGTTGAGGGGGGGGTCTAATCATTCTTGTGCATTAAATAAAAACAATGATCTTCCATCCTGTTGAGAGCATTGTCAGTTTGTGATAGCTGACAAATTCCAGGACATGTGGCCGAATTTTCCTTTTTCTTGGATCAATCTTCCATCTAATTCCTTCCGCACATCGTAACAGATGACTTATATTTCCCCACACACTCTCCGCGGAGCATGTGCATGTGCATCATGTGTTGGTGTTATGTGCCTTTAGATGAGTAGCAGTAGCCTTACATCAGAGAGAGAGATTTTCCAGCTGAGAGACAGTGGGGCTGCATCCCTTACTCAAATTGCAGCGTGTCATGTGGCTGCGCTGCACTCTGATCTATTAGGGCTGCTGTCAGTGGAGAAATTGGCATCCCTGCCTCTGCCATGACTGATTCCTTCACTCCATGCTGAATGGTCAACGGACAAAGAAAAGATCTCAATCGCCTTTTTGGTCCTCAGAGACAGACACCAAGATGTCTTCTGTTTGCATTTTGAATAACTGAACGATTTTCTGCGATCAAACACGATTGTAGATGTGCTGAAAATATCCAGCCACCGACTGAAGTCTATATTTGGTCAACTATCAGCTTATTCTAAATATACACCAGCAGACAATAAAGATGGCAGGGTTCAGGATGACAGTGTTAATCACTATTTTCATTTCCTTTATGCTTTATGTGTCGACTTGTCACATTGTGTTTGTCTGTTTCCCTTTCAAAAAAATTCCGGCAGTTACATAAACTGCCACTGTAATCACAAAACACCTTCTTGCTTCCAGGGCACAAAGCAGGGCTCAGCTTACATGAGCATGATCTGTTAGTACAACATGTCTATGGATGAATTAGGTTCTTAACATGCAGGGCGGTGAGGGGAGGGACACTTAGAATGCAGAGGGGGTTCAAACCTGTATTTGTCATCGGAATCAGATATTTCAAAATCCGCTGTTTGCCATGCACATCAACAAATAGGGTCTTGTAGCTATTTGCACAGATATTTAAATTTTGCGTTATTAACAATATCTGACGTGAGTGGGCTGAATTCTGAATCAGGTGAGGGTCGGTGCCGTACCTGACGAGCATTAACATGCTGACAAGACGCTCACACTGAAAAATTCAATCTCGGATGAATTCAGGTTATGAAATAGTGATGCCGCGGCCAATAACACATGAGCATGGTGCGCTTCAGCTCACACTGGCAAATGACCTCATTGAATTCGGCGGCATGCATTAGGCTGCCGAACAGCTTGATGAGCCGCCTGTTCCTGTGTTACATGGAGTCTAGTTTGGTGCCACCAGTCAAATCAGACCGCTGTAGTTCAGCAGCGTCGCTCCTGGAGGCCTCTGGAAAAAAAGTCCTCCATCGCTCTTTATGTTAGAATCACAAAACCTGTGGGGACTGTACATGAATCAATCAAGAGGGGAGGTAGGGGCAGAAAAACAGGGGGAGGTCTTTTTGCTGAAGGGAAGGTGGGCAGAATCTGTATTTTTTTTTCCCTGATCCAGATTTAATCATTTTCTTGCAGGATTTGCAAGAAAATATATATAAAAAAAGCATTTTTGTGTGCGATGGACAATGCAAGTACATTCCTTGGACAATGGACAATGCAAAGTTACAACATAAACATGACCAACAGCCATAATGTCCCTTCTTAATGTCAGTTATATTTAGAGAGAGTAAACATAGTTTCCAAAAATAACACTTAATGTAAGGTTAATGGCTCCTCGAAATTGTAAAACAACTCCTAGGGGATCTCTAAAAAAAGGCAAAGTAATTAATTAATAGTAACCCAAGTTTTCAATTTTACTATACATTCCATTTTTGATTCAGTTTGCAAGAATGGGTGAAGTATGGTGGCCCTTAGAGCTCAATGCATGACAATTTGAGAAGACACATGCAAATGAAGAAAACATTTTTATCATCCGACAACACACATGTGGCAAATACAACACAGCCAAATACTCACAACACAATGAAAGTGTTACCAGGGGACATTAGCAAGTGATGAACAAAGCTGGGACACACTTGCAAATTCAGGAAATTTGCCCAAATACCCACCAATAATTCAGTGTCTTCCATTAATTATCTAGAACTGTGGAAGCCCCCCAAGTTCTAGTTTGGCCCGTCAGAGCTTTATAATGAACCAAAACACATTTAACTCTTCTCATCATAGCATAAGAGATCTATATATTTGTGTGTGCTGCACTATTTGCTGTGAGTTAGCTTGTGGCGACGCGCTACGGTGAGCAACCACATGCTAACACTATGGTCCATAAAGTTTTTATCGTCCATGAAGACAGTCAGACCTCATACTTTCAGCTCCAGTTGCAATGCAATTCTCTCTCATGCAAGACATTTTATTCACTATTATTCTGTGCACATATTATTCTATGCACACATCAGAATCTGTTGAGCTTGAGATTGACCTCGGTGCACGTGCACACGCACCCCTACTGCGTCCATAGCTTGAATTAATTCAGATTACTTCCACTGGCTGGATACAGTGTCTCAGCCATGTTCCTCCCTTTGTGAATGCACATTTTCTATATGCCGGGCATGTGCTATCAAATTGATGGAGACGTTTTCATTTATTGTAGTGGGTTGAGCTCTCAGGGCCACCGTAGGGAAGGGTCACAAGCCTCAAGAGTCACTGCAATGACAGTGCCCCCTCTCCGAACATTGTTACACTCCTAAACTGTTAAAACATTCTCTGCTCCTCTCCGTTTTACACTTGTTAAAATGTGAAGATGAAAAGAAGCTTGACAGACACTCACCCACAGCCTTCAGGGAGGCGTATTTGTTGAAATCTTTATTCTGCTGCTGCTGTTGCTGCTGTTGCTGCTGCTGCTGCTGCTGCTGCTGCTGCTGTTGCTGCTGCTGCTGCTGCTGCTGTTGTTGCTGCTGCTGTTCGTAGGCGTGAGCGAACTGGCTCAGGGCGGGGTACGGGTGCTGCTGACCCATGTTAGAGCCCTGCCCCACGTTGTTGTTGATCTGACCCCCCTCTGTGGACAAGGACACAAGACAGGACAAGGTTATGATCAGGTTTAGGATGGTTATCAACGGAAAAATCTCTCCTGTTCATTTTCCAGCATCAACTCACACACCCACCCCCCTTTTCCTTCTACTGTAAGGATGCATAAAGAAACGATGATGTTGAAAATCTGTCCACGCTCAACGATTCTCTGGACACATGAGCGGCTATTCATTACAGCACCATTAACAAATGAACTCTTGCGTTCATTCTACAGCTATAGCCTCTCGTTTCCCCATGCTCCCTATTAAACATTTGGACAGAGAACAGACTGTAAACACTGATTGGCTGCATCTACCGACCGTTACAAGAGATTTTATCAGCGGTTTCGGCGCGTGTCTCAGAATACAAAGTAGCCTGGAAGCCTGTGTAGTAGCTGAGAGCTCCTTATCTGAGGTGCTTTACAGATACATCCCACATATACGGTGTCAGGTACTGTGTGAGAACTGTCCGAGGCCATGGTTGCAACATTTCCAGTGAAGGTTTTAAAAGGGAATATATCAATATGCTCTCCAGATTCTCACTTTAAAGGAAGTTTGATTTTTGAAAAGAGAACTTTTTAGGAGAGGGTTGAGAAATAACACTCCTTAAGACTTCTTTGAAGAGGGGAAAAAAAAATCCAGACACCGAGCAGTCAGACTGAACTTTTGTTTTCCAGCATACTCTCCTAATAGTATTTAAACTGAGTATCTCTAATGGGGCTGCTTGGCCATGTTCATTCTACTAAACAGAAGGTATTACTTCTGCAGCACCCACTGGGCCTCACTAACACCGCTCTGACATTCATCTCTGTTTTCTTATCTGCGATTTGTTCTCAGGTATAAACAAAATGGATGCACACTCAAGAGCCCTCTTTCACACACTTGATTACTGACAATGCTTCTGCAGGATAATCGGTTTTTCTTTAATCTGCAGTTGTATGGTTAGGTTTCAATTACACCAAAAAGACAGGTTTCAGTGCATAATTATGTTTTTGCAAAGTTATATTAATTTCTTTAAGTGTCAAAGATTTAAAACACATGAATATGTAACACTCATTCACCACAATAGCCACCTATCATTAGGTTTCACACACTGGCTGTGGTAAATGTGCTAAATGTGTCACAACTTCAATGATTTTCCAGCTTTCAGAGTAAATGTTCTGTCCAATGTAGCCTGTTAATTCTGAAAACGAGCTGACTGCCTCTGAGACGGGAACAATTCTGCAGTTTAAGAAGGATTCAGGAAACAGTTTTCTTAAGAACAGAAAAGCACAGCTTGAGAAGAGGAACTGGGAAACTGCTCCAGTTTTTTTTTGTTAACAATACTGTCGATTTGACATCAAACTCTAGGATGCAAAGAGATTTGGAAAATATTTTACCTTCAGAACATGATATAAGTTTAACTGTTTAATATTTTAACGATTTATAAATTGCATTCAGCCTATCTGGGTGTGCACGTAGGGTATAGGTCTGTGGCCAAATGTCTCACTTGGCATTCTCCTTCTTTTCTGCTCAGTTTTCAGAAAAGAAGATGTTACTATTTTTTTATTTACAACAAAATCTAATTGGCGTGATGTTGTGATTTTGATTAGCAATCATACCCTGGCACATTTTCCCAGGAGCCCTCTCGACCTCATAATTGAGAAGTCAGTGGATCAGCCCTCCTTCCCACTTCAGTTATATAATGGGGCCTGATGCTGTACCTCCCCTGGAAGATGCAAAAAATCTGATGTGGGGGGGGGACAAGACATACAAGAAATGCAAGCATAGAAATAAATTGAGGCACCTGCGTCTCAGCAGAGTCGTATGAGAGCGTCTTGGAAGTGAACTGCTCTGTCTGACTTCAAAACTCAGCCAAGTGTTAAAATATGTGTGGGGATTCTGAGGACACTCTCCAGCATTGTTCTCTCGCTGTGCTGCGCCTGACAAGATAATTGTAAATTCCTGTTCCTGAAGGCAAAGGTATCCTGGCTAAGTGAAAACATTCTGTTAAAAGCCCCCGTACTGCCACTTGATAATTTGAGGAAGTAAGTAAAAATGTAAGAGAGAACGAAGGCGAGGGAAGAAAGTGAAATAGGACGACAGGAGAGGGATGAGAAATCATGAACAATGGAGAGTGTTCGAATTTTTCTGGCAGAGAAATGAAGGAGGTGTGTGAAGCACAGAGGGAGCGTGACCAAACCATTTACCCAGAGAGCAAAAGAAATGAATATAGACAGACACCAAAGTCAATTTCAGACACAAAAATGTACGGAAATGGTGTTTTCACATATATGAAGAACACAGCAGGACACTGGCGCGCAACAACGGGAAAAGGTCCGGCACATTCAGGCGAGGGGTAGCACATGGAGAGAATATGCAGGAGGCGGAACATTACGCATAAATTCCACTGCAGAAATCACATATTTGTATCAGCAAAGGCCTTTAAAGATCGAAATGTCTTGAATCACCAAAAGTTCCGGAACAGAGAAACTGGCTTGGACATTTCTGTTCTCGCATAAAGCCTCTTAGTATAACTTTCATGAGAATGTGCAGGCGTAAACCCCTACAGTCAAAAATGGACAATCCCAAACCAGTCCTATACATATATAAACTCTTCCTCCCCTCCTTTGTCTCTGTTCAATTATTGCTCAAACACATGTCCTTCAGTTGCTCCCCAGCAAACAAACGAGGAAGTTGTAAGTCCGGAACTCAACAACTATTATTCCCTAAACCATCTTCTCCCTATTTCCCCTCAGCCAGTTGTGAGCTGGGCTCAAAGGCGTACACTGCCACAGCTCCACTGTCAAGGCCAAGCAACTCGTGTCGCTACTTATTATTCACTTAGCCCTGGCACCGACTCAAACCACACACACACACCCACACACACACACACACACACACACTGACACACACACACACTGACTGACAAGGTAGACAGGGAGTCGAGACAATTAAAAAGAGCATCAGAGTGAGAAACAGTGTGAGGCCGTGTCGACCAAAGAATAAGAGACAAGACTCCCTGATGCGATGAAATGTCCCATGGTGCTGAGTGAAGAGGAACAGGCATGTGATGTGAGTTCATATAGACAAGTGGAGACAGCACATCCAAAGCTGGGAAATTAAATGACTGGAAAAATGCAAGCCTGAAACTTTTTTTCTATTTTATTGGATCTGAGTGCCGCCCCCTTCTTGGGTAAACACTTTGCAATGTTTTGAAATGGCTCGGCAATACTGGCTCACTGGAAGGCTGTGTGAATTTGCGTAAATTGAAAATGAGGCCGAGTGATGGGGGTCGGGGGGGGTTGGGAAGGGGAGGAGGGCCGTGAAGAGGAGGAATATAACAAATGGAGGCATTGGGTATTTATACTGCTGAAACAACTACATTCATTATAACTGTATTCAAGTCACGATGAAGGCCAGTCTGCAGCTTTGTCTGTCTTTCGAGGCCAAAGCCAAAAACACAAGATTTTCTCTTTCCATAAAGGCTTTGTGTGGTTGTGGTGTGCACCCCACCCCCTCCAGGCACTATGCCACTGACAGGTTTCAGTGAATCCTTGAACAGTCATAGAAATGTCGGCACAGTTGTAAAACCCACAGTTCCAAAAAAGAAAGCGGAGACCCCCCCCCATCCACCCCTCACATTTGTGTACTGTAAACCAAACTCTGATTGTATGCAAATGATCCATATGTTGTTATCGTAGTCTCACCGAGCAGAAAATTAACATATGGTTACAACTGTGCTGCATTTTTGGCTTAAGCTTTGGGCCGCGCTAAACTTCCTGTTTAACCAAGTGTGTGCATAGGCAACTGGCTGAGTCGTGAATGCTAGTGTTCAAATGCTAGCTTAGGTACTACGCTTGCTACTGCATTACGCATGTAAGATTCCAGTAGTAACCCTGAGAAATGTTTTTTGTGTTTTTGCCCACTGAAGTATGAAATCCATAGTTTCTGAAGAGATGCCAGACGACTTCTAAAGGTCACTTGTTATTTTCCTCAGACCTCCGTGAGCTCGACATGATGGACATCTGACTGTGCAATGTTACCGCTCACCAATATTAAAGATTTATCACTTCCTGTACACCATGTTCTCCCCACAAAGCAAAGTATATCGCAAAGTGGTTTCAAATTGGCTGAAGGCTGAATCCCTGCCGTGTCGTGTCAGTCACTGACAAAAGGCTGCTGGGCGTTTAGTTGTATGAAGGCACCATGGAGGACTACTGAAAGGTTTCTTGGGAAAAAGCATGGACTCTGGTCTGAAATGTATGCCACTGTTTTTTGACGTTATTTTTTGGGGGGGGATTAAAGAAGAAGCAGAGCCAAGGCGGGGGGAATGTCAGGATTACAGTAAGTGTGACTGGACTCGTGAGACAGCGGGTGGATGATGAGCTTATGACCACCAGGTAACAGACGGTGCAGTCAGCAGCGCTCCCAACGTGAGCGTGCACTACACCACGCTGCCGAGCCAGAGTCACCGCGATTTCAAAGCGGCACTGCTTCCCTCGTGTGAAGCCAGACATCCAGCGTGGAGCCCACAGCGTATATCCTCCTGGGGACTTACTGGTATCTGTGCTTTTCTCATGTCCCAGACAAAAGTATATTCTCCTGTGCTAAGCGCAGAAGGGAAGGGAAATAGGGTAGACAACACATAGAAGGCTGGTCCTTGATGTGTCCTGTATAGCTGTGAGAGTGTGTGCGAGGGAAAATGAAGAAGAGAAAGCATAAAAGGGAGACGGAGACGTCAAGCGAGAGCCAGAGCACATGTATGTAGGAGTGCTTCTGTCTCTTTCCTGGCCTGGCTCCATTGCCACTGGCTGTACAGTGCAAATTCTCTGCTTGTTTGATTCGGCGCTGGAAATTGTAAGCAGCTGACTCATCTGTTATTCCCTCTTTCTCCTCACTCGGCAAACGGATAAACCCTCTTCCTTTTTCCCTCAGCTGCAAAAATTGCCTCTCTGTCATTACTCAACCCTCTCCTTCCTCTCTCTTCCTCTCCCTCTTGTCATGGCAACGGCATTCTCTCTCGTGTAGTATTTGCTCGGCAGCACGCGGCGAGTTCGCTTTGTCCCGCAGTCACCCGCGCCCACATATCAACAGGCAGCCTGGCTGTACTGTACTGAAAAACTCATTGTTATGCAACCTATGTTATGTTGCCTGCTGCTCCGTCGGCCTGTCTGTTCAGGCTCTCTCCGCTCGGTTCTTCACGTGTCTGCTTTGCCTCCTCCGAGCTGGTTTGAGGTCACATCCTAACAGCTTTGTCAGGCAGGCGCTGTCAAAGAAGCGTGCATCTTTTAACCGAAAAGACTCGCTGTAGTTTGGTATAAAGGCAATTTTATGATTCATCTCTGGGTATTATATCATTTGGATGCCGAGTGTTGACACAGAAGTCTGCACCGAGGATGAAAACCAGAGTAAATAGAGCCTGACTATTAAAAATGAGACTTGCACAATTCTCCAATAGCTGCTCCTGTAAAAATGGGAGCTTCAGTCAATATCTTTGTGATATTAGTTCAGAACAGATACATGAAAACAGCACATGAGGAGCAAACTGGTGTGTGTGTATTATGTGGCTGTGTTGACTGCGCATCATTCAACACTATGTGACAGGCTGTGCAAGTAAGAGTGCGCGAGGTCCTCTGTGTTTTTCCTTCAAACGCATATTTAGTCACACTGAAAATGGTAAGCAGGTTATGTGTGAGCGGGAGTCGAGAGCTCCCTCTTTATACTCCCTCCCGTCTGTTTACAGTAAGTAGAGCGGCTCCTGTCTCGACCTCATCCCTTCCGTCCATATCGCTCTCCTGCACGCATGGAGGGCAGCGAGGATCACATATCGAGAAGAGACCTCATGGTGTGACCCTCAAGCTCCTGGGAATTTCTTTCAAGAGACGGGTGTACAATCCTCCTCGTGTGTGGTGAAGGCCTCGGGGTGAATGAGTTCATGTGCGCGTAGGTCAGACAAATATGATTATGGGCCATAGGGGAAAACATTCATCAGATGCTTATGATATAGAAACGAGACAGATTCCATCCAAACACGAGAGCGAGAGACAGAAAGAGAGACACGAGCAGATGTCTGAGGCTCCGCGGGTCTCGCTACCTGCTGGTGCTGTCATCAGTGGGTGGCAACTTTGAAGCGTAAAGGGGCCAAAAAGCCGACGGATGGAAACTTATTTGACATCCATGCTTACACCTTGAAGCGAGGGCCAGCTTCATGAGGGTCGAGCCAACAGCTCACAGCTTTTAGAGGAGCTTTAAAAGTCACTGAGTCGTGTTTAGATCAGTGAGGACCGACCATGGGTTCTTGTACCTCAGGGGCGGGTGACATGTGGAAAAACTGTGGAGCAGTGATTCGAAAAAACATGAATTCCACTACCCAGAAATGAGGCAAAAAATGTCCTGGATTCAAACGTCACCATCTTGCACAAGTGGGCTCGGTCTGCTCAGTATGGAGATCCCGTTGATGAACGTACCCGACCAATCCTGGGTCCGTCTCAGCTGTCAATCATGATGTGTCACCCCATTTTTTTTAAGCAAACAAGCACTTTAGTAAACATTAGTGTTGACTCAAATGACAGAAACCTTCTTTGAGAAAAATGTATTGCCTGAAATTTGAATTGTGACTTTTTAGTGTGGTCCATGTCCTACCCATTAACATGGAGGAGGCAGGTTCATAACCCATAATGCAGCCAATCACCAGGTAGCGATTGAGACGATTATGCTTCACCTTTGGGGAGCAGTCATGTCGTCTATCTTGAACTTATCTCTAACTAAACTAAATCAGCCGGACAACTGATCGATTGCATAAAAAACACTGCAGCAAAATCCACTTTTCTTTTGGTAATAGCGTTAAATAACATCCTGTCTCTAACTATTATGATGGGTTGTTTACTGTCGGTCTGAAAGAAGGATCACGATTGCTGGGTGTTTAGCAACACACTAGGTTTTAAAGCTCCAAAATGAGAATTTGCATGAACAAGCATGTGGAAAAGTGATACAGGATCTTCCTGTTTTGACGACGTGTCACTGGCCCCACACGTTAAATTTTGTCCCCCCAGAAACACACAGAAGTGCCTTGAGGACTTTGGCTCACATGGCCATGAATAATATATCTTATGTAGCTTAGCCATACGGCTGCTGTATGGCGCTCGGCACACAGCGCAGTCTGATCCAAAGCAATGTGTCACATCCTCAGACTCATATAGGGGCTTGTTTTCCAAACATTGTTCATCTCATTATCGTCGCCATATGCCGCTCGCTTTGTCGGCGCTCATTAGCGCATCAGCACACTCCCATTTAGGAGGAGATAGTGCGAGAGAGAGCTCAGGGGGGGGACACGATGGAGAGAACCTCATGAAATACTCGAGGGAGAGAGAGAGAGAGAGAGAGAGATACAGTGAGATGTGTGCAGCCAACTCTGTTCCAAAACGGATCACCTATCTCGGAGTAATTCCCATGAGGGCTGACCATTAAACAGATAGGGGGGGATGCAGGGAAACCGTATTATTGAAAAGTCTGTCATGGGAAACGGCGGCTGTAAATGATAGCAGAGAGAAAAGCTTATCTAACCTTAATTGTTCCTCTGTAAGCCATTGAAGGCACAATGACTTCCGCGGCAGCCTTTTGTGATTACAGCCCTCCGTCATACCCTCCTCATTTTGAAGAGCTATCGATTTCTATTCTTTCATTTTTTTCCCCTTTCTCTCTCTCCTATTCAAAGTGGAGCGTTTCCTGCGGGATTCAACAAATCTCCATCTTGCATTGTCTTGTCACAGGACAATGCATCGACTCCAGTCTCACAGGACATTGTTAAAGCAAGTCACTGAATCAATAGGAACATATAACTCTGATATCTATCAAGACCTGGTCGCTGTTTAAACTACAAATATGTCATTACAAAGGGGGCGAGTGTATGGGAATGAAAAAAAATAATTATCAGTGTCAAAGCAGTTCCGATAATAGCATCAGTGTCAAATTAAATTCTTGCTCTGAACTTTAATTTCCTGCTATTGCATACAGTATACAACGACAGATTTCTTAGACTTTTATCTGTATCCAATCCCAAGCTGTGGCAGATGGGGGCATCCATTTGGAACGGAGTGGAAATGTGTCATTGCAGCTGACTTCACGCTCACATTTAAAAATGCAAAAAGAATCAACCTCGTGGCAGCTGAACTGCACGAATGGATGGAGACTACTCACACGTGAAGGACATTAGAGCAAATGAAACGCGAAAATAACACCTCGGGACGACGGGACCTGTTTATCAGACGCTTCGAGACCAAAGTAGAGCTGAGCGCTGACAGATGTGTGCGAGAACATCACAAGTTGTTTGGGAAGAAAGCTGCAAAGTGCTGTCTAGCAACTGCAATTTCATATTAATGAGAAATCAAATCGAGCAGAAATCAGACAGCACACTGGCCTTGTTTCTCAATGTGTGGAGTGTAATGGTGAGACAAGCCTCAATTAATACATCAGCGGCCTGGCAGGCTACCAACGCTGAGGTGTGAAATACTACGGCAGCTTCAATGCTTCAATGACAACTGAAGAAGAGACCGCTCAGAATATAGGATGTGGATCTGTACGTGCTGGCTGAGTTTAAATTCACTAAATATCGTTAGACTCTGCCCCGAAATGAATCTGATGTTTCACACCTGTGTTGTTTTGTTCGGACCTTCAGACTTTTCTGTTTGGTTCAAACCAAAATAATAGGTGTGAAAGGAGCCTTGGATCATGGTCTGGAGAAATAGACTGGTTTGTTTTGTTGGCAGTGTGAAAACTGTATTTGAGACAGTTTGGACTTTCGGACCAATCGCAGGCAGTTGAGACAATATTCAACAATAGAATAAAAGAACCAGAATTGCTTATAGTCTTCGCCTCCAAAGATATAGTGTTTGAAACTAACTGGAACACAGACATGAATCTTGGTTCAGACTTTGTGGTATAAAAATGCCCTTTGAGTCCTGGTATATGATCCAATTTAGCAGTGTAACCAATACAGGGCTGCACTGATCTGAGACATTGAATCTGGATCTGTTGCAATATGTAGAATAAACCTTTCATATTCCCTCACATTAACACTTTGTCCTCTATGTCACATGTCAGATGTAACAGTCAAACCCAAGGACATGTGATGTCAAGCAGTGGTTCTTAATTGCTGTGAAAACACCAACAGGAACTTATAATTTAATGTACATGTATTTAAGTAAATAATGAGACTAAAGGTCGGAATAAGCCACATGAATTAATTTGATTATTGCTTATCCTGAGTTTTATCTTATTCTGGTCACGAAATACTGGTTAAATGACAGTGTCAGTTTATTAACTTAATCAGATTCATAGTTCACTGTACAGAGTCTGAACTTGTGGTATCAGATAAATCCACATCAGAGCTGAGGTATCGGGAGACAAAACATTAGATCGCTGCATCGCTGCAAATCATTTAATGGTAAGGGGTCAAATTGAAACCTGTAAATAGACTGAATATTACGGTTGACCTCACTAAAGTTTATTTTTTCCTTCTCACATTCCTACAACCTCCCAAAAGACTTCACAGAAATCTTTCTGTCTGCGGTATTTCAAACCAGCAGTGTTCAGGTTCCTGCCACATGATTGTATCTCATAAGTGCCCAGGGCAGTCATCTCTGGTAGCTACACACTGGGTGTTCCTGCCTGTGACAGGGCTCATCAGTCACCGGGCTGAGCGAGGGAGAGACGAGCAGAAAGAAAACAGAGGAATAAATACCTGCTCCACTAAAGCACATGATTGACAAAAGGGAGCCCTTATTCATCACGGTGAAGAAGCACCCCTCAAGGAAACAGGGCATCCGCAATAACATCCGGGCCTATCGTTATTCTCAACAATCTTCTGTCCCTCTCGCAGATTTTAGGTCACGCTGCGGCCCCCGATTGCTTGATTAGAGAAAAGGAGGCCAGGTTTAAAAGTAACTGTCCTTTACTTTTGTCCCCATCTAACTTCTTCTTTGTGAGTCTGAGCTGATTGGCGAGATGCTACCGCTGCACTGCCACCTTGACTTCCCCGGCCATACCGGTTCCCCTCCTTCATCCGGAGTTATGAGTCAGCGGTGGGACCTCCGCTCCGTCAGCTGAGGGCAACATGCTGCTCGAGACAAAGAGAGACGGACAGATAGGGAGGGAGGGAGGCGCTGGGAGATGGTGATGATAATGATGTGTGTCTCCGCGGGGGGGCTGACACCTCTGACAACATGTCAGCAGTGCCGACCCAGATACCAGAGCAGAGACGAGGCAGGACACCAGTTTCCAACGGTTGCTTGTGAGAGCCTGTCAGGTGGTCGTGGAAAGTTATGACGACGGAAGACGAAAACATTCTGTGTCTGATTTATACTGATGCTGAAATGAAATCATGAAATTAGGCTGCTTCTTTCTATATTATACTCATATGTAATAACACTTTTCATGTGCAATTTGTGTAATATTACTGTTTTGGTTCATGATCATGTAAACTAAATATATTTTGCAATATTTCAATTGATTTCAATGTAATGTGCAATCATTTATTTCAAAATAATTCAAAATAATTTCTA
The DNA here is from genome assembly GCA_038501795.1 of Pseudopleuronectes americanus. Lineage (NCBI taxonomy): Eukaryota > Metazoa > Chordata > Actinopteri > Pleuronectiformes > Pleuronectidae > Pseudopleuronectes > Pseudopleuronectes americanus. Next base: position 6,804,492 of record CM076735.1, read on the forward strand.
TTTCAATATAATTTTAATACTTATCATACTTAATCATTTCATTTCTACTTACTACCACTTTAGACAAGCGTTTGTCTAATGTAAGTTTGGTTGCTATGGTAATCTTATTCTCATCCTACTGATATATGCTAACAGCCACTGGTTCTGCATTCCTCAGTACACACACTTATACTTGAATCACTTTGTTGTACTCTATTCCACTATATATTGTTCTGTACTGTAATCTCGGGAATAAGTAAAGTCTTATTTTATTATATCTTAAGTTTAAAATTAGCACAAGTCCAACAACGCTGCAGTTTATTCTTGAATTCAGGAAAATGTCCGGACCCAGTTAACTGAACATTTTTCTAGAGTTTGAAAACAGCTTGTGGCTGAGGAGGGAGCAGCTCGAGATTTAAAACAATGATCCTTCTCTAACTTCTTCATCATGAGTTGGGTTTCAAACTTCAAACTTTTAACTGAAAGCCTGCGTTCCAACCTGGAGGCATGACGTTTGGGAACAAAATAAAATAAAAAAAGACTATCGAAGATAAGGAAAGGGAATGAAAGTACACCTTATGGATTATGAGAAATTTAGGGTTCAGTTGTTTTAGAATTTGATCCATCACGGGAACAAAAAGTTTGGATATCTGTGTCTCACCCTCTGTCAGACTTTTGACTTTCTTTTAATCCGCCTCTGACACTTTAGAAAGTGACACAATCACTGTTTTGTTCCCTGAGTCCCCCAAACTCCCTGAACGAAGACCATGGGATTTGATTGAGAGCTTTAAGCACCAGCAAGTGAAGCTGTGAGCTCGGATTACATTTTTTACCCTTTTATTTAATAACTGTTAAATGTAGGGCAAACAGCTGGAAGCTAAGCAGAGGCCGGCTATACGCTGAACTCTCATATCGTTCCCACCTCAACACTTAATCCAGCCGCTTCTATTACAACACACCAGCCAGACTGAAGGCACGTAGATGTTAACCGATAGTATTTAATTAAGTGTAACCTCAGAATTTATTCTCCCAGCAGCCTCTGACCCGCGGTCTACTCCTCCGGCTCCGCTGGAGAGAAGATTTGTGTGGAAAAGGTTCGGTCTGCTGCACCTTGGCCCTGGGGCTGAATCCCTGGCAAGTTTAAGTGTCTGAGTTGGGGGCTTTTCGTTGCTCTGCCAAGATGAGACAGGGCAAGAGGTAGATCCCTCTCTTGCTCATCCCTCCGCAGATTTAAATGTAAGCGGTAAGGTGCACGCAGCTCACACGGCATCAGAACAATCGTATCAATCCTGCACAGCAATAGCCAGGCTTTCGTTTGTTTGGTGAAGACATAAAGAAAGAGAGGGACTCTAGGTGAACATCTAGGTCGCGAAAGTACAAATGACCCCTTGTTACCGACTTTCCGGAGTCGGCTCCGAGCAACAACAGCTCGATAGCGCAATGCTTCATCATCACCTCCAGATGTAATTTGCTCGCAGAGTTAACCACATTTAGTAGATTCCAACATCCTGTCCACAAATTGTTCCTCTTTCTTTTTCTAACTTGTTCTCCGGCCACCCCACTCCTTCATTCCAATTACTGCTAATGATGGAGCGAGGCAGCCTTGCATCCCGCACATCGCTCCATCTGTGAAGTAAGTAATCCGTCTCGTGCTCCTCTTTCAGCTCAAAGCACGGCCTCCTCCTCCTCCTCCTCCTCCTATCCGCTCGCCGGATCCAAATCTAAAAAGGAGGTTCACCGATGCTGTTATATAAAGAAAAACTTGCTTTAACTTTAACATAGGTAATTAAGCCTACATCCATACTGCTATGTTTTTGTCTGAAATCATATATCTCTGCTACAGCGTCAACACATACTCTGGAGTTTTTGAACCGCTAAATAGCCCCTGGGGTATTTTTGTTTTAATACCCCAGGGCAGCGTTTTAGTCCGGATGAGTAGAAACAGAGATGTTTGGAAATGATGACCTGGACAATGGGTCTTTCCGATCACGAGAAGTTAAAAGCAGTGAAATTATATATTTTTACAATGATTCCATACAGCTTCCATAGGTAGGTGACCAGCTAATCTTCAAGCAAACTGCGACAATTGTCCAACAAACAACCAAAGTCTACCAGTGCACACTGGCACGTGCATGCCAAGTGCACAAGAGCGGTCACGTGATTTGCGTTTTCAGGTGAGTTAGCATGGATGGTGTTTAAAACTGATATGAGATAGACAGAGATCGTTTTAGCTTAGAAAATGCCATTTTCAAACTAAAACCTTGTAGTATAGATGTAGCGTATATATATATATCGAGAGAGAGAATAAACTAGGCATGTTAACAAATATGTAATATGATTTGCATTAGCTTCCTAGAGGGTGAAAGCTCCCGCAGGGCTAGATTGACAGGATCGGTCATTAAAGTGATCCCTCTCCTCCCTCCGTCTCTATCTCTGCCTCTACGTCGACATCATATGTCTGTCTGATATCGGCACCTGCTCTGCAACCCTCTCTTATCCCTGTGTTTGCGTGCCTGTTTATCTGTCTTGTCTTTCCGTGTGTGCCTTCCTCCCCTCGCACAATCCCCTGCTCTCTCGGCCCATCCTTTTGTCAAAAGCAATCCTCCTGTATTTATCTGCCTGTCTCTCTGCCCTCCTGTCGAGCGGCAGCTCCAAAGAGCGGGTCAGCACACTTCCACTACACTCAAGCACACATCCTGCAATTTGCCTCTGATACCTTCCTCCAGCTCAGGGAAGGTATCACATCTCTGGGTAGAGGAATATTATATCAGGAACCTCGGAGTGGCCCCGAGGGATCTCCGTACCAAGAGTGAGAGGATTTAACCCGCCAGTGAATCCCATGCATGCCCCTTACTATTCATCCAGAATGACGCCAGAGTCACGTTCTACTGTTAGTGATATAAACCAACACTTATTGATGGCCCGCGCTGCAGGAATCGACTGGAGCGAGACACCCCTGCTCCCTCAGAGGAGTTAAAGGGATGAAAGTGAAAAAGGACAGGGGATTGGAAAAAAGTAGGTTACTCAGGGAGGACCGACTGCCTGGCTCCATTTCTTAGGCAACACGAGCATTGGCATGGTGCAAAGTGTACGGTTTGAGAGTGTGCGTCATTGTGTACGGTTTAAACTGTACTGTGTGAATGTCTGGCCGTGTCACTGTGAGGGAGAATGTGGCCCGATGAATTGAACAAAGAACAGCACATAGGGATGCACGCGAGTAGATTTAGTTTCATTTCCTTTCACAAGTGGGTGCACATTCTCACGTATAGATATCCATATAGAGCTTCTATCCATGTGAATACCCCTGTTTCTTTCTCGTGCTGTTGTTTCGTGTGCACATGCTGTGAATCTGCTGAATGCTTGCTTTGATAGCATTCATGTGACAGTCCGTGCAAAGGCAATAGTCCTGCAGAGTGGCAATGTAAGTGTGGGCTCCTCTGCAGCGCTCAGTGTCTTGGCAACAGGGAGCGCGAGGGAACCAGTGCGAGCAGACAAATACGCCTCCCTCCAATGCTGCAGAGCGCGGACGAGGCAGGCAGGCAGGCGGGCGAGAGATGACTTCTGTGCAACAGCATGGGGGTAAGAAGTGGGTCATAAGGAAATCCCCATACAGGCTCCACCAGCAGCACCACCTTACCCTGCAGGGCATTGCCTGCGCTGCCAGCAGCCCTCCAAACAAATCCCAGAGCCCGGAGCGAGAAGCACAGAGGGGACAAGCGAGTCTGTTCATGTAGCACAGGCTCGCCAACTTATTTGGGAGAAATGCTGCCTCGACACAGATTGCACATTCTAACAAGTTTACATGCCACGTGACTGCATGTGTGTGTGGAAGACCAGCGTTCCGTGCATCAGTTGCAGTTAGTCAGTGGAATCGGATCAGTAAGTGTAACTGAAAGTTGGAAAGGGCAAATGAATAATCACGGTGGTTTTGAATGTTGGAGACGGTCGTGTTAAACTGATGTACCAAAAAAAAGAGGTGAGAACAAACTAACAACAATCTGGTGAATCAGAGAGAGGAAAGTAGAATGTCATGAATTCTGCAAAGCGATACATTACCACAAGCAGATTAAATCGGATTTTATCTTGCTAGTACATTCGGTACTTTAAGCAAAAATTCTGTTGTTACCTCCATTATCTATACTTCTTAATCCTTTGAAGGTAGCAGGGGGCTGGAGCTAATCCAACATTAGACCCCTTCACACTGTATTACACCCTGGTCACCACTTTGTCACAGGGTGGTCGTTCAAAGAAAAAATAAGATTTACACTCACAGTCAAAACCTACAAGCTATTCAAAGCTGTTGGTTAACCTGTATGTCATTGGACTGTACCAGGAGGAGCTCTACAGATAACCTTCATTCCACGAGACAACAGTGTGAACCACCGCTCCACCATGCCAACCATAGACTTCACTGTTTCACTCTGTTTCTGACTGTCTTCCTCCAAATAAGTGACATGCTCAGCTTGTGCCAATCACCTCTAAGCTGTCAAAGTTTAAAACGCTCAGTGCTGCAGTCATGGAGTGACCCACATCCATTCCTGCACCGCCTTAACTCTGGATACTGTAGTATCTCCCTTCAACCTCCCAATCAGATGCTATAGATGACCATCAGCAGTGTCTACTCATTCTATCCAAGGTACTCAATCCCTAGGACTGCTTCAATGGTGTTCTACGTCCTGCTGGGGTCTAGGTCTCTCCTCATTTATTGGGTGCTGGCTTTCGATGAGGCAAAACAAGACGACTATGGATGTCACCTTGGACTCTTTGAGGTTGTGCTATACAGTTAATCACCTTTTCTTTTATTGTTGATAAAAGCATTCCAGCATCTTTGGGAAGGTGTAAAAACATATATATTTTTTACATGGAGCAGCATAGTATTTGTGAAACTTGTACCTTGCAGTATACATTCAAAGATATATGATCTGCCCTGTGGGATGAGAACCATGCCATGGTGTTCACAATAGGTCCTACATAGTAGTGTCTGTACAGCTATGAAGGTTTTCCCCTAGAAATGTGTGCTTATGAAAATGCCTGAGTCACCCACACTCTTCATTTTGAAATCCAAACCAACTGAGTTCTCTCCCTGAAACACATTGTTATCTTTCATTGTTATCTCTCACCTGTGCATTTTTACTCTGCACGCTCACACACACAAACACTTCAGCACCCCCAGCCTCATACTCGTGTCTTCCCAAATGAACAGAATCTAAAATGGTTAATTATGAGATTCATCACTGTTAGCACCTGTTAGGTAATTAATGCCAATCACTGCCTTCTGGGGAGGAAAATTATCCTCCATAAAAACACGCGGTTAGCTAGCATCGCTCTCCGTCTCTCCCTCTGCTCTCACGGCTCCTTCGTCATCTCTCCCGGCCCTGCTCATTATCACCATCAACCTGTGTGGCCTGCGCCTGCTGTTAGCGCATCGTTTTAGAAAATAAACAAGCGCTGCTGTAAACAAATGTCGCCACGACAGGCCACGCTCTCGGTGAGAGCCGTCGTGGAATTCAACCGACCACAGATGGGTAGACGAGTGTAGGAGTGCGGACGTGGCAAACGGAGAAACCAGAGATGTCAAGTTGGCAAACACAATCAGAAAACGGTGAATAATTTAGGAGTGGGCTACTGATGTGATGGTAGAAGTGTTTCTGGACAGAGCAGGGGGGTTGGCAAGGTGGGCTCGTGCTGCAGTTTCAACGTTGTATTTTGATATTCAAACCAATAGTAGTCGATCAAATGTGAAGACACAAATTGCAAATTTAATAAGAACAGCATTAAAATATTCACTCCAGACTTGCTGGCAGCAGCTGCAGTGTTGGAGCCAATGCATGTGTTCGATTGTCCTCTCACTGTATTGATACGTGTGTCGCAGGGTTGCAGATGAGCACAGTAAACATGTGCGTCTGCAGATAACGATGACAATCTTCTTTCCAGACACTGCAGGAAAAGCAGCACAAGGTAATTGCAGGAAAATATCTGGGCTTTTAAAGGTGCTGCTTTTGTGCATCAATAAACCTTTAAGACAATAAGACGCACACAAACAAATTATCTGTCTCTGGCAATCAATCAAATTAAGCTTACTTTAGCTCCACTACCACTGGATGACTTTTTAATGTTTACAGCTGACTTGTTGTAAAACAAACTTGTAAAATGAGTCTTAAATATTTTGTAGAAGTGATTGTGTTTATTTTCAAAAGCAGCCAGAAATGGCTTTCTTCAATTAGACAAGAATCTACAGATACCGTAACCCAACCAAACTTATGACACAAGGAGAAATGTGCCAGATTTTTACACCCACTAAAGAACCTGGAATCATGTGAGATGCATTTGAATTTAGCAAAGTAAACAGGGATAAATATTGTGGGTCAGGGGAGGCGGTCGTACATAAATGTAATCTGTTGTGTGGGAAGAGCTGCGTGGAATGAATTAAACATCATTTGTGGCTCTTAACTGTTGATCTTAGTGTGACGTGGAGCCTGGCGGAGCAATGTACACAACCAGAGAGGATGAGAAAGAGAGAAAGAACGACGGCATGAGCGGAGAGGAAGTGGCTGATGGAGGGGATGTACTGAGGGTGCAGCTTTAAATCAATACAAACACACGGCTTGGAAAAATTACTTGGGTGCAGCAAGATGAAATTCCACGTGATGCTGAAATAATATGAGGCGACGACAGCCAAGTGAAAGTTTGCAGTCGAGGCCATGCATGCAAAATGTCACACATACAGTAGGTGTGTACTGTACAAAAGCACACACACATCCATAAACACACCCTCGCACACTTACACATGAACAATGTGGACGGAAATCTGATTTGTAGACCAGAGATTTTACTTGGACTTGAGGTAAAAGGTTACGTATTTGATGTTCGACATCATATTCCGACCTTTTCAAATCCTAGAAAAACATAATAACATAATAAAAAAACTATCAGGCAGTCTTTAGCCAAATACCTTGACTATATAACATCGGTTCGGCTCTGAATAAAACATAAAGCTACAGTAAATACTTCAGATTGCAAAGATTTGCATTGTGCCTACTAGGGAATATTCCCAGTCCAGGGAATAGCAACGTGCAAAGTCACCAGTCATGCTGTAAGCCCCCACTTTCCTTGGAGCATTGGGTATTAAAGGGCATTGGTTGTTAAAGGGATAGTTCATCTAAAAATGAAAATTCTCTTATTGTCTACTCAACACTATGCTGATGGAGAAGTGGGTTCCACAAAGCACTTGTTGAGTTTCAGCGTTAAAGTGTGTTGAAATAAATGGGGACCCCCCTCTTCAAACGAAAAAAACAACAGCAAAAAAACATGAAAGGCCTCCATACTGCTCCTGTGGTGTCGTCCTAGTGTCCAAAAGCCCTGACATTCGTCATAAACCTCAAGACTCATTCACCTGCCACGGCCACATCAATGCTGTTTGTCCACATGACACGTAACTAACTCATGCTGCGGTGGATGTGGACTTTGTACACAAAGCAGCTTTTGACCAATTTAGCCCTAAACGAATGTCAAAGTGTCAAAGTCACATTGTCACAACAGCGGCATGTTTCCATTGTGTGCATTCATGTGAAGCACGACGGGGTAGCCTTGTCTGAGTCCTATCTGCTCTGCTCCTTCCTGCAGAGGCTTGACATATCGATGGTCTCCGTATAGATTTCCTCGCTCCATGTTCTCGTCAAACACTCTCAGACACCTCTCTGTTCTCTTCTTTTTCAATTTCACAATCTTTATTTTCCCATCTCACATCCTCCATTTGCACATCTCACTTTATGTCTCCGTCAGACTTGGCACTTACAACTACTCTACGCCAGGCTCCGTATATCAGAATGAGGGGGGAGGGGGGGGGTGTTTCAGACTTTCAGATCCCCTCCACTTCCATTTCCCATGATTCCTGAGGGGAGCTGATTCAATCACTGCCTGCTGCTTAGGTTGTCAGCGACATCTAAAGGTACCTCTCCCTCTGGATGTCTGGCTCTCACACTTCTCCAGAATTTCCCATTCCTCTGCTCGCTGCAGCGCTCGGAGATACTGCATCTCTCTACAGCGAGAAACTACTTTTCTCTAGGTGATGGAAGATGGTTATCCTACTCAATGTGCTAAGCCATATAGAGTGGTATGGATATAGGCTGCAGAGGAGATACTCAAGGGAAGAATTCAATCTTAAAGCAGGAGATCTCGTCACCATAATAGAGCTAAATAAGAAAGAATGCGTCATCACTCGCACAGTACTTTATATTAAACGAACTGGGCAGCCCCTTAATTAGTGTTCCCTCAGATTTTCCAATAAGGTACGGCCCGTTGGGATTATATAGCTCATTAAGTTGCTTTACGGCCAGAGACAGTGCTACGCAGCTTCCTGCGAACTGATGAGAAGATTCTGAAATGGTGCATTTGCATACATGCATGAGGCGAAACACGGTGACCAATGAAAGGGCAGAAAAACAATCAGGATTTCCATATTGAATCAACAGGCTGAAAAAACACACAAGAGAAAGACCTTTTGGGGGCGAGAAACGATCTAAATCGGCAGCCTTGTAGTTAGAAATGCAACAATAACTGGGTGCTGGATAATTTCTTGAGTGATTTCCAGTAGTAGGTCATTTTTATAGGTTAAAATAACAGCTTCAAAATCATTTTGATGATACAAAAACTTAAAATAGGGAGAAGGACGTTTCTATCAATGCCACAGCGCCCCTGGATGCCTGGACCTGCACAAAGTAAGCATGTGGAAAAGGGCCTACCATGCGGGAACATGATATATTATAAAATGCTTTACGAAATACATCACACACCAACAACCAGAGCCGGAGCTAGCAGCTCACTATAGGAGACTAGCTCGCCATTCTCAGTGTGGCCATCTTGGCAGAGTCTAAGAAGAAAACAAAGAAGATATTGACTGACTTAATTCAGATTAAGAAAGGTAAAGAGAAAGTAAGAAACCAAACCAGGGTGAATGTCAGAGGATATTTCACCTGTTGGCAACAGTTAAAAGGTGCTGACTAGTTACTTTATCATCAGGAGCCAAGTAATCCCATTTTTAATAGTTGGCAAGTTAGCCAAAAACATATTACGGTGATTTGTTACACATCATGCTTAGAAATCCGTTACAGCTTTTGCTTTCTCCATCAGATTGTCGACAAATACATGTCTACAGCTGTGTGCAAGCAAATCTTGGGTTCCTTTAATGAAATGTCATTACCCATGAGATTGCCAGGTAAGCACTAGAAGTTTTCCTGCCTTCATGTTGAGCTAAGCTATCGCCGGCTGCTGCTGGCTGTAGTTTTATATTCAACATCAGACATCAGAGTGCTATCAGGCCTATATTTAACGCTCGGCAAGAAAGCAAATATGCATATTTTGCAACATGTCAAAAGTATCCCTTTAATGCTGAGAAACTGGGTCACCATCACAATCCATTTGAACTGTTGTTAATTCAAGCCGTCTGTCTTTCTTCCCTTTCCAAGCTGCGTGCTCATGCTCTCAGAGGCACCTTTAGAAACATAGGTTTTAAGTGGATGTGTCCTGTTAAAACATCTCAAAGCAAGAACAGATGCTATTCCTCTTAATAGAGTTAAGTATTCAGGTGGTGTGTTCTCCTCGACTCTCTTCTGTGATTCCAGATGTGAGCAGTAATATGAGGATGAAATAAACAAAGACAAGATCTGACCTTTCCTGGAAGAAAAGCTCCCCGCAAACAATCTCCCGGCTGAAATCCTCCCGGGACGGAGATATGTTTTTCAGTTGTAGGCTCTAGTCATTTTTGGGGGGCTTGTTCATGAGTTTGTTTTGTATATGTGGGGGGTGAGGGACAGGCGCCAATGTATCCCTTACTTCCTCGGGGCAGGGTGGCGAGCGAGCCAGGCCATACTGAAGCCCGCAGGCGAGGGAGAGAGGGAGAGAGAGAGAGAGAGAGAGAGAGCGCGAGAGAGAGAGAGAGAGAGAGCTCAACACCATCACCCTGAGTCTGGTGATGGGTGACAATGTGCGGGGGGCATGGATGGTGCAAGGGGTTGTGTATAATCGTGCTCCCAGTATGAGCGTTCCCTGCTGGTGACTTTACTTCGCTGGTGGCATCAGGCAGCTAGCCAGCAAAATCTGCTCCCTGCCCCCAGGCCGTGTGTGAAGCAGAAGCCTGGGACAGAATGTATGTGTGTATATGTATACGTGTATGTAGGTGTCCCTGTGTGTGTGTGTGTGTGTGTGTGTGTGTGTGTGTGTGTGTGTGTGTGTGTGTGTGTGTGTGTGTGTGTGTGTGTGTGTCTAAGGAAGAGATAAAAGATCCCTGAGCACTTTAGGTAAATGGGAAGTGAACTGGCAGGTTCATCCAAAACAGACTGTTCTCTATCAAAGCCAAGACTTTCAAATGTACAGATACATACACACACACACACACACACACACACACACAAACACACATAGCATCTTATAGTACAGTTATGTGAATCCAGTGGTTCTCAACCTATTGTTCTTTCGTATATCCCCCTACAGCCCAGCCAGCGGAATTCAAACACATCTTCATCAACATCCCCATCATAGAGATTTTAAACTAGATCTTATTCCACACTATACTCACTCTATATAAAAGTGGTTTTTATTAAATACTATATATTATAATGGTATAGTATAGAATACTTTCACTATTCATCTTCCTCGCTGCTAACTAGTTTTAAAGCACCCTCAATCACAACCTCAGGTGATCAGCTGTTACAGGCTCCGACTATTGACCATATTATGAATAAGACATTGTTTTGATTATAATGCCTACATGAGCTGCTCAGAAATCCCCATTTATTTGTCTGTGTACATGTTACAATAGTTAGTCTGATATGACTTTTATCAACATTCAAAATGCTGTAAAGCCCTGATAGGACTTTATCAGACAACTTCACGTCTTGATTCAATTGATGCTTATTCTGATCATGACCTTGTTCAGGTTGAGGTCATCGGAAAATGACGTATAGATTACAGTGTGTGTGACTATTGTCTTTATCAGGATAATAACGGACACAACATTGGCAACCTATGGAGCTTTAATCTGTATATATATATATAAAGATTAAAGCTCCATCTCCCTATTAGAAATGTATAAAAAGGAAAGTGCATGACAACAGCTGCAGATTACTGAGGATTTGTGAAAGCATAGCATGTTAGGGGATAAAAAGCACTTATAACACCCCTGTGTGATTCACTTCATGTCTGACGAGGAGCTTGTTATGGATAAAAGCATCATAGCTGCTCCTCTTTTATTGCAATAAGCAATAGAGAAGCATGTTTGCATTGAGCCACCCTTGAAATATAAAGGGATATGCTGAAATACACGTTTCATTTATTTCTTTTGTTTTTTTTTGGTGTTTGAAGAAGGAGTCACCAGTTATTTCAATTATATTGGATTTGGCTGCAACGCTGTTTACCCCTGAGACTCCAACAGTGTTTTGTGGACTCAAACATTTCACCCACCCCTCCATCAGCATAGGGGTGAGAAGATAATGAGTGCATTTTCCTTTTTTTCCCCCGGTGAACTATCCCTTTAAGAACAACCCCCGAAAAACTCAACTTGAAAAGTATTTACAGTTAGGTTCATTAATAACCGACTTCTTATGTGTGAATTCCTTTGACAAAGATAAATAATCCTTATATTTGCAAAAAGGCTTGAGTCATTAATTTGAATAGTGGATTAAAGAGAGTCAGTGTAGCAGTTAATTAGAAAGCGGGGGGTGATAACCACCTGTTCAAATATACAGATGGGAAGTGGGTCTGCACATCCCGTGACTGCCTGCTTGTGCCGTGTCATAACAAAGAGTCTAACGCGAGCGAGAGAGAAAGAGATGGAGATCGATGGACGTGATATCGCTCATGCGCTCAGAATCTGAGTGAAGCGCACTATAGTTTTTTTAAATGCATTTCACTTTCGTGCTGACACATACGTAGACTTAGACACTCACAGAGACTCAGACATAATTACCTGTCAAATGCAAAATGTGACTTCCTGAGAGTAAATGACCTGATTAATATTTGTGAGGGCTGGTGGGGGTTGGCTGATTAGCAGTTCAGATATTCACTGTCCCTGTTGCATCTTTTACATCATAATGACAAGATGGCAAATTACACAGTGGAAGACGCCAAACAGGAAGGACAGAGAAGGACGAGCGCCCCGCATAACACCACTCACTGCCCTTTAAAATACTGCTTCATTTCTTAGAGATGTCAAACTGTTATAAGTTTATATCACACCTTCTCTACGAAGCTCAATAACAGGTGGCAACAGACAGTTCAAGGTCTGCTCTTCTAAGCCAATGGGAAAACCCCACCCGATCCTTGAGTTTTTCGATTTCTCCTAAACGTTGCTGGTCCTGTTTTTAATTTGAAAACTCCATCGCTGAGTTTAAGTCTGGACGGGCAGAAACGGACATGTTTGGAAACGGTATGGTAGACATAATTCGCTGATTGGGTTTTTTGTTTACGACATTTGTCAACTTCCTGTCACATGACCCTCTTCCAGAAGAAAAAAAAGGTATTAGCCATAGCTACCAGTGGAGGATGTAACATGGATGATCAAGAATTGCTGGTCCGGTTGTGAAGTTAAATCATGTATTTTACAATCCTCTGACTAATATGCCAGCAATCTGCAACACTTCTACAACTAACAGGAGCATGCAGATGACCAGTGTATATGAACGGCCACTTGATATGCACTTTCAGTTGGATTAGTATGGACATCGATTTAATTGATACTGAGCCAAATGTTTTTTTGTGGTAGTATGGATGTCCCGTCAGTCCCAGTCTCCCTCCCTCCCCAGGCTGTGTTGACACCTCCCCAGCCACGGCCTCCCTCTGTGCCTAAACTGAGTGGATGTCCACCACTGCTCCAACCTCTCCGGCTCTGCGACCCCAGAGCCCTAACAGACAGGATTCTAATGGCGTCCCTGGGCTGCTGAGGGGCCTCGCATTAAGATAATTAGGTGGAAAGAGGGTGAGGGATGAGGCCCTTGAGAAGAGGAGGAGGAGACGCTTCCTTTGTTTCTCCGAATCTCGTTCTTTGACGCACTGCTTCTGTGCCGTGTCACTGTAACCCAATTTACTCCTTGACCTTATTGTCATGGTGAAAGAAAAAAAAATGTGAGAGAGAGCTTGTTGGGCACAGAATAATTGCACCAACCTGTTTAATAATGTGGGAAAGCAAAGTAATTTGTCAGACGCTAATTAAATATCTTCGTGAAAGGCTTTCATATCCATATCGAGATGAATTTGTGTTACAAGTAACCATCTCAATGCATACGTATTTATGAAATTCAGCAACATGTGGTTGACTGTTTACTGAGTGACACACCACTATGGCAACTACTACAAAAAAAACATTTAGGTAGAAGTAAAAGAACCACATTCACTTTTCTACTTGAATAAAACCAAGTACTTGCTGCTGGAGGAGAAAGGCTCAAATGGTACTTGCAAATAAACCCATTTAAGTAAAGTAACAAAGTAACTGTACTCTGTTACATCCCACCACTGTACGTGTGACTTCATGTGTGTGAAAAGCCTTGTTTTCTTGTAGCATGGACACAAACATATCAAATAAAAAAAATAAACGTGCAAATGTTCTCTCACATCAGAAGAAAACCAGCTGTAGATATAATGGAAGCGTCGCCGTCGCTATGAGCCTGGAAGACAAACTCAAGCATGGAACTTCGACTCCACCTGCTTTTCTTTGCCTGTTTGAACGCGAGGACAGGAGCTGAGCTTCAAACGGAGCCGGAGCTGGAGTGACGCCTCACAGATAACTACCTCCAGCTCTGTCATTTTCTCTTTCACTCGCTCCCTCTCCCTCTCTCCGTCTCCGCTCCGACACTCGGCAATCAGATGTGACACACTGAAGGCTCGGATGACAGCAGGGAAGACAAGGTCACACTCATCCACCTTTAACGAAGGATATGCACAGCTTCCTGTGACAGGCCCGCGCCGTGCACGGACATACAGTCGCGCACACCGCTTACACTCACGTGCACCCGCGTACGTGCACGCTCGCACAGTCACAAGGCAGAGCTGTGAGTATTTTGCAGACAGGGCCTTTTTTCTCGTGCCTGTGCAATCTCAGAAGCAATTACCTATTAAGATTCCATCCTTCCCATCTCAGAATGTTTAGGAAAAGATTATAACTGCTGGGGAGGTAATTAAGCCTGCAAATGGCGAACTGAGTTGTGAATAGTGAGCGCTGTGTGTGCATGTGGGTATGCGTACAAGTGTGTGTGTGAGTGTGTGTGTGTTTTTGTCTTAATAAAACTAATAGCGCTGCACACCTAAAGCTTGATCGTGTGATACAAAGAATGACAATTACAGAAGGAAAAATATCGGTGTGGAGGAAGTGCTGCGTGTAATAATTCAGGAGTATAACCACTGTTTTCTAATTAAATCTCACATCTATCTCTGCCAATAGAGTATACATTAAGTGCAGTAACAATGTGATTAGCCGCTGCTGCGTCAGTGAGACTTAAACACACCAGGCTTTCTCCCGTCTCTCAGTGCTAAAAAACTACATTGAAAGTCACCCTGAATTAAATGGCCGCGGCTCAAGATGTTTGAATGCTGTTCCATAGAAAGAGCCCAGCTTTAACACAAAACACACAAAGCTCCGGCCGTCAGAGCTTCACAAACGGCTGCCGTCGTTGCCACCGAGCTCATTTGTCGTCGGCTCGCTCTCTTCTCCATTCATCTCACTTTGTCCATCCTCCTCCGTTCCTCCTCTCTCTGGCTCTCCAGTGCCTCGATGCACAGAGTGAGGAGACACGTTATTTTCAGCTTTTTTGCGGATTCACACTGAGTCTCCGTGTTTTCGCGATGACACGAAAGTCTGCTAGCCGGTCGGTTCTGGTTCAAGGAGCAAGCGGAGGGGGTCCATTTTTATAAAGCGGCCTGTTGTTTACCTGCCTGTTTGGAATGGTCTGTCTGCTTGGCCTGGGGTGATACACAACTCCGAGCTGGAGAATCAGTTGTCTCTGCCTTTGTTGCTGTGATTATTACGTTGATGATTCCCGAGCAGCCGCTGCTACAGAGCTCTGGTCGCCTTTTTATAAAAGTTTTTTATTTTGACACTGCACTTTCTTGGCCCATTAACAATACACATGTCAAATGTGATGCTGATAAGTCTTTGTCAGACTTGAACTCAAACTGTCTCCTGGATTTGCCTTTCACCGATGAAAAATGCAGCAGGAGATTCCGTGAGTCAGATGTGTTCACGCAGAAATTCCCAAATTGTTCAGGTGAGGTGTTGAGAAGCAGGCGGACCCAGGTATATGTATAATGTGTATGCTGTTGAGGAGATCACATGTTTTTGTTTAGAGCAACACGTCAGTTCTTATCGCCAAGAACTCTCTTGACATCTTCATTGGTGTCTTCTACACGTATGGCACCACTTTTTCATCCAGAGTGTTTTGTATTCTCCCTGTGGTTTTGTTTGTTGTTTTTTGTGTGCTACAAACATAATCGGCACCCCCACTCGCTGGCGGGGATTCCTGCGGAGAATCTCCTGCTGTGTTCTCACATCAGCTCAATCAGACATTATCCAGAGTTTTCACCAGAGTGCAAGTGGGATAAAAAGTTGAAAGGTCTGGAGCCTCTCACTTGGATAGATGCGTTCTAACGTAAAGCCCCTGGAGTCTAGAGTCTGGAAACCGTGGGTATATGCAGCAGGTGGCCCCAGCTGGATTGACATGGGGCCCCCAACGTAACTCAAGAAAATGCTGCAGGCCGTTACCAAATGGGTGAAACAGTAGTGATGATTCCTGCACAGACAAATAGGGTTCTGTGACTGATATTCCCATGAGGCCCAAAGGAATTTTCTCCTCCTATATATGCAGAAGAGATCCGCCAGACCAGATTCATTGATACCATTAATAGGGCAATCTGGCCATAAGGTATAATCAATATGTGGGCTGCAATCATGCCCTGTGTATCTGTCCTTTGTGCATAGCGGCACATGCATGTGGCCCTTTTTGACCCCAACACTTATCTTTACATTGCAATTACCACTCTCACCATTCTTCTTCTCCTCTTCCCACATCCGTCCCTGTGCACTTGCAGCGATGATCCTAATGAAAAGTCATCTCGCCCTTTTTCTCGTCTGTTTATCTCCCGTTAATCACTTAAAACAAGAATAACATGTCCACATCCAGCAAATCCATATCTGCTTCTTCTTCTAAATCGCCTCCCTCGCTTTATGGGTCCACCCGGCGGATGTCGAGGAGGATCCCGCCAGATCATAGAGGTTAATAACATTCCACATGATTACCCACAAGCCCCAGGCTTGGAGCATTCAGATGCGCACGTTCCACATTGCAAATAATAATTGTTATTGCCACAGCAGTGTCCTATTGGCCACTCAGGTGATAGGTCAGCCGTTATCTCATCTCTCCCACAGCGAGGAGCGAAAGAAAAACTTGTGCGGTTTCTAACACCTACTCAAAGTGTTATTCATGTCTTTTCATGGTGTTTCGTTATTTGTCTTTTGCTTCTTTTTTTTGGGAGACTGAACTCTCAGAAAACCAAACCCTTTCTGATGAATGCAACCTTTCTTTCCCCCCTTGTCCATGAGATGTGCTCTCATCATGATGTTGAGTATCTGTGGGTGTAGTGCTTCATGCTGAGTAGGGTTATGTCACCTTGTCGTTAGCCAAGGGAGCTGTTGTAGGATTACATATTTATCTCGTTCTCACAAATATAAGTAGCCACACACACACACACACACACACGCGCACACACACATGCTCTCTTACATCACTTCCTAACTCAGCGGCACTTCGTAATCCCAATATTTCTGTCAAGATCACTGTTGACCATTTCCAAAAATAAACTGTGAACATGGAAAGTAAGATTTAGAGATAATATTGGTGCTATAAGCTAAAAAGGCTTTCTTGGAATAGGTTGCTTTCTTGGACTGTTTTAACTCTCAGGAGCTACTTCAGAATTATTCCTTGTTATTTAGCCATCCTCAAACATTTCTACAATATACTTTTACTTTTTATAATTATTTTTATGCAGGATGTTGTATTCAAAGACTTTATATAAACAGTCCATTAGGTGCAGAGTGAAGTTAGAAAAACTTTGTGTTCATCCTACCTGGTTTATCTGCAGGGAAGATTTTAAAGTCTGAGTTATTAATGAAACTAAAGTTTGAAGGATTTACTGAACTTCGCTTATTTTTTAATACATTAAATGTTGGCTATTTCAGAGGTCTGTAATAGACAGTATCTTCAGACCAAAGTTTACAATGTTTTCAAAATAAAAGCTTGGAATTATGCTTAGTACAAAGCGTTACTGCAATTAAGTGAACAATGTGCTTTTGCTAAAGAGGAGGTGATGCTATAAATGTTGTTGCCATGGCAGTGGTCAGCTGTGAACCTTTTGTGATCCATTTCTGTCAATCCGATTTGGTGAAATATAAATAGTCAGATTATCAAAATGGTTTGACCCAGTTGCCAACCACCGCTGCAGTTAGAGGACTTAGAAGAAGACTTGTTTTCCTCGGTCCACAGACTCAGTGACTGTTAACACGCTGCCCCGTTACACTTACAATTACCCCCGATTCAACACTGCACTTCCTCCTCGTGCAATTTGCAATACACATTCCAAGTATGAAGCTGATAAGATGAACAGTTTGCGAGAAATTCAGATCATGATTATTTAGGCCAGATCATGATTTCAGTCAGAATTCTTGCTGGAGCTTTTAAACCTTTTCACTCTTTTACAGAAATAGACACAAGTGTCTCTCTCTGCTTCTCACACACATCGTTTGAAATTAATCGTAGATCAGCGTTTTTGCTTTTGCACAAGAAAACAGACTAACGTTGCAATTCTGATGGAATCTGATGGCTGTGCACCAACTCTTTCCATGTCTGTATCACGTGTGTGCTTGCACTGTGGGCGCTGGCCTGTACAGATTTGTGTGTTTGTATGTGTGTGTTTGTGCGCATTCATCTGTTTGATCTTCGGTGTTAAAAAAAACACAAAGAAGCTTGGTACTGTAGCAGCCCACGGGACACAACCGAAATAGATGGCATTCATACACTCTGTACACCACCACCACCACCACCAACACCACCACCCTTTAAACTCCCAGCCCCCCCCATCCCACGTACTACCACCATCACTTCCTCACCAACACACACACACACACACACACTCCCACTTCCCTCATTCTCTCTCACATTATATCATGTGGGCATGATCCAAAATAAAACAGTGAATAAGGGCTGGATTTGAAAAGCAGCAGAAGAGAAAGGCGGATATTCTCTTTCTCTCGCCTTATGAAATGGATGGATAGGAAGCTGGTGCAAGATAAGACAAAAACCCAAGGCTGTTATTGGTAACAAAATATAGGAGAAAGCCCTGCAGGGATGAATGTGTTCTCCCAGCTCTGAGGATGTTATATGAGCCGCCTATGAGTCTCCGCGAGTCCGGCTGCGATGACTTAAAGATGCATCACATCCTTACATCACTGGACGTACTCAAGCAGCTTTCCCGCTGACACACACTCCACCCACACCTCCATATGCTCCAAGTTATACACATGGTTCGCAACAGCCAGTGATGAGCTGTCCAAAACACCCCGAGAAATGAAAGGAAAAGAAAAGCTCACGGAGGTTTGTGGTCCTGGAGACGTAGTGCTGCGAATGCATCCCGAGGGCCTCCTCTCCTCGATACTGCTCACCTGGACACCCGCCCTGCAGCACACCGGCAACGGCCCTACGAGAGGAGGGGAGAGAGGGGAGGGGAGCGGATGAAGGATGGAGAATAAAGGATGGGATAGGGGGCAGACGTTAGGAAGTGTGCATAACACGGTTAATTGAATTATTCAGTTGGGCTGCACTGCTGCACATGTAGGTGCAATCTTTGTGTTGAAATGGTGAGGGGCAGCTGAGTGGAAGAATTCCCTGATGAATGGGGCAGAATTTTTTTTCCTGTTATTCTTTTTTACTGCAGCCTTTGCCCATATGTACGCTTCACTATGTTATTACACTGTATACAAGCTTTTTCAGTGATGAAGAATAAACAATGGAGCGCAATGCTGCCTTGGTGAAAGAACCCCTTTCGTTGAGAGTAGCTCACGTAATGTTATATCACAACGACCAGGTACAGTGTGGAGTGGAGGAAGGCATGCAGTATCCACTCCTGCTTCTTTTTTCTCGACATAGAAGATGTCATTAGTTGCTCTGGTTGCCCAGAAACAACAGGCTGTGTGTATGCTGTGAGATGTAACACCCACAATGCATTTAAAAAGCAAGCTGGAGCTATAATAGTGCGGTATATGTTTATTCTCAGACATATAGAGAGAGGTGGAGAAAAGAAGGAGACAATTGCGCGCACCAGATCTCTGCGTGCGTAGGCTACTACCGCAAGTGTCTTTGTAAACAAGCGCACTGAGAGAAGAAGAGGGGGAGAGAGAGAGGGAGATGGAGAAAGAGAAAAGGCTCACCTGTACATGTTTTCTCTCTGGGGCCGGTGCGCCTTTTCCAGCCCCAATTTAGTGAAAATCCCCACCAGAGCCATAATGGCCACTACTCCACATATGATGTAGACGATTAAGTTCGTCTTGTCTTTGGTGCTGTCGTGCAGCTTGTTCATTTTTTTGTAAGGGGTCTGGCCGGTCTTCATCCACACCGGCGTGTCGTAGTTCTTACAGGTGCTCTGGTCAAGGCGCGAGTGCTTGTAGGAGCAGCAGAAGCGGAAGCCACAGGTGCCGCAGCAGTACAGATAGTTGCCCGTCTTGCAGATGAACGGCGGGTCCCACTGTCCCATCACGTCGTAGTAGCCCCGGCACCTGTCCTCGGTGTGCGGCGTCTCGTCGGACACGCTCTCCTCCTCGCGGGTGCCGTTGGAGGTGGCGATCATGACGAAGCCCCCGAGCAGCCCCGGCTCCCCGTCGGCCTTGCACACCAGAGCCATAAGTTTGAGCAACAAGAAGCCGAGGAGAAAGACTTTCCCCCTCATCGCGCCTTCTCCTCCGTTCAACTTCACGCAGAGACGAAAAGACTTGGGGAGATGGAAAAAGGCGCACGGTCATGATACGCTGAAAAGTCCAGAAACATACATCCAAATAGCGCCGTCATGCGCGCCGATGGAGATCTTTACTAACATATCACCATCCCCGTACAAAAACAAACAAACAAAATAAATGAAGAAAGAAATAAAAATCTCTCAGACTAATATAAATCTCCAAGTATCAGCTCTCCAACGCGCGCTCTCCGCTGCGCAACCTACGCGTCCTTCCAGAGAGGCATTGTTTGCAGGCGTTTTCATCAGGAGTGCACCACTTTACACGTCCATCGGTGCGCTCTTACGCACGGGAGCAGCAGGCACTGAGACGCAAGCTGCACCGAGGATGAGAGCGCAGTGAGCGACCAAAGAGAGCCGAGGGTGGGAGAGCCTGGTGCACTAAAGGAGAGGTGGAGGAGGAGGAGGAGAAGGAGGAGGAATACAGGATGGAGGATGGAGAAGGGAGGGGAGAGAGAGGGAGAGAGAGAGAGAGAGAGAGAGAGAGAGAGAGAGAGAGAGAGAGAGAGAGAGAGAGAGAGAGAGAGAGAGAGAGAGACTATATATGATGAAATATTACGAGAAAACCCCTCAGAATACGCACATTACTATATTCTGTTTCGCCGTCGAGGAAAGGCGTGGGCTTCGTTCGGTCCAATTTACGAATTTTCAGTCGTAGGTTACAGTTTTTCGAAACCACAAGTAGCTTAATGTGTTACAATGGAGCAGCCTCTCAAAGTGGGAATACAAAAAACGAGTCGTTCACCGAAAAATGTGGCCCAAGGACTTTCTCCAACGTTCTTTATGCCATTTATTAACCACATCCAGTACTAAGTTCTAATGTATCCTCACCAATAAAAAAAATTGTCAAATGAACTATATCCAAATGGGAAATGTCTATCCCTTAGAATGAACAAAGGCTGTGTAAGTGAAACAGACAGTGGAGACAGGAGACAGGTTTCTGTGGCGATCAAAATTTTCTACCTCAGAATTATAAAGATCTGACAAAAGTATGTTGATTGATGCTGTGACCCACGCTTCCTTTTATTTGACAATCTTGATGTAAGTAAAATGAACAATCCATCCTCATTCACATATTTAAATGGTCTAGGTGGATCATGGTGCTGAAAAACTGCCGCCCCGGGCCACGGGCCTTGCTGCTGAGCAGGTGGGATCACACTGTCCACGATCATAGTGTTTCCTGGAGTTTTTAAAAAGCGTGCTACATGATTCAAGTCACCTTATCTTGGTTTCTGCTTGTTTAGGCTGTGTTTGTTCAGTGAGAAGGGCAAGGAGGAAATGTAAAAATGCAGCTGTGTTCTAGTCTGTGAGTAAAATAATAGAATGATTTGCTCTTGACTTATTTTCATATCCTAAAGCACTTTCAGTCACCACTTCAGATCAGTCGTGTATCCAGGATTTTTTTTTAAAGCATGAAAGGGCCACATTACATGTCCAACATCCATGTTGTGATTCAGTATGGTTCACATATAAAGGTATATTTCACCAAAAAATAAAAATTCCCTTATTACCTTATGTCGATGGAGGGGTGAGTGAAGTGTTTGACTCCACAAAACACTTTTGGAGTTTCAGGGGTAAACAGTGTTGCAGCCAAATCCAATACAATTGAATTAAATGGCGAGTACTTCTTCAAACATAAAAAACAACATAAAATGCCTCCGTACAGCTCCTGTGGTGTCATCATAGGATGTCCCCCGATATCCTCCTTCTGGATCACAGCGGACATTTTGAATACATTTCGAAAATTGTTCCTCATTTTGTACATTCAAAAAAGCTTAAATAATAAAAAAAATCGTAACAATTTGTCATATTTATTGTTAAAGATGTCGTTAAGTGACTAGTTTTTTAAAAGAAAAAAGAAAGGACAGAGGCACATCCGGGGTCAATCATATTTTCAGACTTTTATTAATATTATTGATATTATTATTATAGTAGTATTATAATAGTATTCAAACAAGTTTTGTCTTAGAATTTGATCCATGTGATCTACTGGGAGCATTACATATATTGAATTAAAAGTACACTGATATGGCCCAAAATAACTATGTATTGATATTATATAATAATATTGATTAAAATACAGTTGATACCCATAATCTTTACAATAAATGTCTGATTAGTATCTATTTTCAGTCTAATCCACTTTATGGATTAAACGGATCAATAATGTGTTTCACCTTCTCACTTTGTTTGCACAACACATACGAATCATATTGATGTGTGTTGGACTTTTGTCATATTGATATTGATGAAAATACGTGTGTGTGTGTGTGTGTGTTGGTTTGTGTGTGTTGCAACCTCAGTGGGAGCCGCTGCAGTCACACACACACACACACACACACACACACACACACACACACACACACACACACACACGCAAATACACGTATACACACACACAGGCTGAGTAGTCGATCACCGAGAGTCGCCGGCGTTCAGCTAACGGAGCAGCACCCAGCAGCGGCTAACGCGTCCGGAAGAGGCCGCTGACAGGAGCACAGGCGGCGGCACAGTTCGCTCGGGCTGCTCGGGAACCGGCGGGTGTTATGGCCGACAGCGTGGACACCTTCCTCAGGGCCAAACACCGCACCTTCAGCGGACTGACCGAAGGTAGCCCACCGCTTTAGCTCCTGTAGCTTTAGCCAACTTACAGGCTAACGCTCCAGCTAACGATCCCTGCTGTACAAGTTGTTCCTGCGGGTCAGGGTCCAGGCGGACGGCTGACCGCTGCTGTGTTCCTGCAGCTTTGTTATTAAAACAGCTTCTTCAATCACACTTTGGATATAAGGGCTGCTTGTGTTTGTTAAGTGTTGTGTTTCAACAATGAACTAAATAAGTTAATTCCCTGTTGTTGTTGTTGTTTCAGAAATTTTGAGAAAGAGCACAGGCGGTAGTTTTAGGTAAATAATTGTGGAATAGCTCCTTAGCTACAAACTCGCACTAAACAGTCACGTTTTTAAAGTACAGAGCTGAAACCTGTGATGTTGTTGTTGTCCCACGAGCTGTTGTTGTCTCTGTGGCTGTCATGTGAGTAAATAAGCTCAGGAGGAGGCTCCACTAAGCTGTGTGCTTCAGTCCTGCAGTCAAACTTATTCAAGGATTAACTCACAGGCCTCATCGGTTGTATATGTACCTCAGAACCTTGTGTAATAAACCTGCTATTACATAGGAGCCCATAGGGAAGAGATTGAAATGCTCAGTATTTTTTTTTATTAAATGCCTTAAAAATGAACCACTCTGCCCCCTGTGTGCTTTCATCTCAAACTATGATTTGCTTTCTTTGGAGCGCACCATCTGCCCCCCTGAGAAACGACTCTGCGATTATGTTTGAAGTTGTGCGATTATGTTTGAAGTTGGAACAGACAACACAAGGCTGCTGCCTCTTATCTCCTGTCATGGGAGCTTTGTTCACTCCTCAAGGTCCTTTTTTTTTATTATTATTATTTTGTATTATTAGTATTTCATTTTGATATGTTGTGCAAATGGTTCACTCATCTGACTCCAGAGAGAGGGAGGCTGTACTAAAAAAGTTTAATAAGTGCAACAAAAAGTGCGCTGGATCTTTTTTTTGTGTTATTCAGAGGCAGGAAATCTTTATAGCTTGTTTCTTTTGTTTGAGAGCTTCAAATAACGAGGGCCAATAACTCTCATGGAGGAACAACCCGAGTGGGGGGTGGACCATAGACCGGATATAAAGATGGACCAATGCATCTCAACTACTTCGCTCCATACATGAAGTCAAACTATCCTGGATACGAACGCCTGCCATCTTGCACATTGTGAATCCGTGCAGTAGTGATCAGGGGGATGGAGCTTTGTGTACGTGCACGTGCTCAAAAGTCGCTCACACCCATCAGATGCAGATACACAAAGAGTGACAGACAACTTCCCGTGTGTGAGAGAGAACTGCATTGTCATGTCAGAGATCTCTTGACCAAATAAGAGAAGTTTCAAAGAAATATCTTAAATCATCATGAAACTGGAAAAAGGCCAAATTAAAATACGGCAGGCCTCCAGTCTTGGTTCTCTCCAGAAGTAAATGTTGATAGACTCACAGACCTGTGAGCTGTTAGGAAGTTAGGAAACTTCCTTTTACCAGTACAGTGGTCATGGCAACTGCCTTGAGTTCAGAATTCATCAGCCATCCTCGATGTGTAGTCAAGATCCAGGCCAGGGTAGTTTGGACTGAAGGCATTCTCCAGTAATTTGGTTGAAAAGATGATGATAATCGTAAAAGCAGAATGTGCTTTCATAAAATATCAATTACACAGAGGGGACGATGATCATCTAGTTCCCAGGAGCAAGGCAGCCTTTGTTGCTCTTTATTTTCCTATCTTTGCACAAGTTTCTCCGGAGGACAGAATTATCACAAACTCATTTGGGAGGGGGATACATGGAGAGCATGTTAAACACAGAGGGTGCTGAGCAGCCAGCAGCCCCCGCTGAGTGAAGGGATTTGTGCACAATGCACATGCAGCCTCTCTTCTGTGACAGCAGTTGATAACTACAGTATTGCCTCCACACCCTGAGTGTGGCAGAAAGCTGTTGTTTACACCTGCTCTTAGCATCTGCTCCGAGCGAGCGTCTCTCTCCATTTTCCAAGTCACTTTGCCAAGCTGTCTTCCGGTGTCCTTCACATCGCACCTTGTCATTACCATCAGCCGAGCAGCGTTGAGTGTCTGCTTTCGTTCGCTAAGCGCGGCGCAGTTTTCCTTTTTTAATAAAGATTAGAGGCTGATTAGATTGTAGGGTCTCTCTCTGTTGCATAATGTTAGGATTATGTAAAACACTTTGCTGTTCATTCTCCTGCATGTGGCTGTTTGTTAATTATTGAGCATTGGTTACCCCACACACCCCCCCACACCCTGAATCGAAGTGCTTTAAAAAAAAATCAAGTGTCGATTCCAGGAATGAATTTGATGTGGTTTCCACATGAGGCGCTCACAGCAGGCCTTACACCGCTGAATGACTAATGCTGCAATCACAGCTAATCCTTTGCAGCTTTTATTTTTTCTGCTTATTAATATGTGTAGTGTTCTGTGTGAGCGTCTTATGACCTGAACATATGGAAATGAAAGTGTTCAAATGCTGCCAGAACGTGAAGTTAGTACCAGTTCGATTCGTGAAAGAATTCGGCTACTATAGTGAAAATTATGTCATTTACAGATTAATGGATTTTCATTAACAGTGTGTGGGTGTAAGTTAAGAAGCCTTTGAAAAAAAGTACTATGCATTTTCCATTTATAGGTAAGATAATTACAGCTGCTTTGGTTTGTTGATTAATTATTTAAATTAAGATTAAATTAATCAACAGCTATTTTAGCGTGTTTCTTTTTTAAGCAAAAGAACGAAACCTTTGATGTTTGAAACTTCTCAAATGTAAAGACGTAAAGTGGTGATGAATTTTTGACCATCTTCACACTTTACCGTATATGCCACCATATATTATGCATAGGGTTTATTGTATCTATACTGGAGAATAGCCCTAGATAAAGGACCAACCAACAGTACATTGAGGGACTTTCATATCTAGCTCAGATGAGCCAGACATAGAGAACAACTTCCAGTCTCACCAACTTGAACTCTTTTGTGTATTTTACATTTAGGAATGCATACTTTAGGCCTAACTATCCAATTGGATGCGAACACCTACATGTAACATAGAGAGTGACAGCTAACATTCATTGATGTACTGTTAGAATGGGTGATGCAAGTAGAGGGAGATGACATAAGACATCAACTGCTGCTGCCTAACATAAAGTTATGTGATTTCTATTATAAAATTGGTTGACCTCAGTTTATCCCTATTGCACAATATTTTGGTCCTGTGTCAATTATAAAATTGCTTTTAATTGTAACTACTACCTCAATGTCCAGGTGCCTGATTCTATAATAGGGTAAACGGAATGGGCTGGCAGGACCCACTGCAGAATTAATGTTCAGCACAAAGAGCAGCGAGCCGCCAACCAGTGCAAACTACCTTTGCATGACAATTAGAGACCTCAGTTTATCCCTATTGCACAATATTTTGGTCCTGTGTCAATTATAAAATTGCTTTTAATTGCTTTGTGTACTTGAAATTAACCAGAGTGTCTGTCTCTGGTGACACATTTATTAACTGGATGATTGCCTTCCTTCATTCCAGATGCAGAGCGAGAGTGGAAGGGACCATTTTATTTCATCCAGGCCGCAGACCCCCAGCTCGGGCTGATGAAGGCCTGGAAGGACGGGGACTGCGACGGAGGAGGGGACGAATGGTCCGAGGAGGTGGAGCTCACCAAGCAGGCTGTGGAGGCCGTTAACCAGCTCAGACCCAGGCCGAGGTTCATGGTGCTGTGTGGGGACTTGGTGCACGCCATGCCAGGTATGGATTTAGATGTTATAGTTTCATTTTTTTCAGGGAGTGAATAGATTTTTGTTGAACATTAAAGTACTTTAAACTTCTCTGAACCATAACTACATGCAGGATTCTGAGAGCTGCAAAGAAACTACAGCGACACATGCTCACTGGTAAAAATATACGCCAAAGAGATTAGAGGCTCCCAGCAGTCCCACAGCCGGATGAACAGTAAAAGCAAAAATATTCGCATTAACAATAGCTTCCTTTTATCGGCCCATTGTCGGAGGACTCAATGTAAGCTCTCAGTTGCCAGTTGTGTGAGCTTCAACTCTGTCCAGGCTCTTTTTGTCAGTCCAGATGATGCAGCAGTGGCCCCATGAGTCTTATCTCATGGCATCTGCTCCCTCACGCAGACTCATGCAAATGCTGCACTTATCTCAAAGTGTCTAAAATGGGACCCTCACATTACTGGTAACGCCAAACTCTTCAGTTACATTTCACCATCAGCTGGTTTTAGGCCTTGATTGTATTCTGCAAAATATGTAACATTTAGTGGAGTTATAAGCACAACAAGTCATAACCATTTGTTGTTTTTCGTCATTAAATATAGCAACTAAATTTATCTGGGATCTGCACCAAATCGTACACACTCATAAATACTTGTTCCCTAAAAATGCCTGAAATTTTACATCAAGATCAATGAATCATTTTTCTGAGGATTCAACAATTTTTTTTAAAGACACAGTGTCACAAAAAGAAAGTGAAACAAATTCCTGGAAATGCCTCTGATCCAGATTGTCACCAAAATTGGGTAATGCCCCATTCCTTTACAAAATTTTAAGGAATTGGATGTGTAGTTTTTGTGTAATCCTGCTAAATAACAAACACACAAACAAATGTAGATGAAAACTTGACCTCCTGAGATCAAGAGGCGGGTAACTATACAGAGGTTTTTATTGAGGGACTTCACATTCCTTGATAATCAATGGTTCTGTTAACACTCATGTATGTCACCCACAGTATAGATGTGGGGCTTTTACTGCAGATTCAGGCAGGAAGTCATCTGTGCCCCCTCATCAGCCCATCGTCAGCTGGTCTCCAATTACACCTTACATTAGAGTGTTCTATTTAGACACCCAGCTCCATACGTCTAAACGCTAAATGGACTGCATTTATAAAGCACTTTTCTAGTCTTAACGACCATTCAATGTGCTTTATATGTCAAGTCCCATTCACCCATTCACACAGCGAGTCTATGTGCAGCGCTTTTCCTATCGCACGTCAATGTCACTCGGTACAGATGCAGATACAGTGTCACGACCAAGGTCACAAGTGGACGTTAGGAGCAAGGGCACCAGCCTCCTTGTTAGTGGATGATCTACTCTACCCTATAAATGTTGACAATAAAGTGGTATTCAACATTTAAAGGTTGTAATTAAGCGTCTAGACCTATGTTATATATTTTGTTGATCTGTGTACTTACCTCATCCTTGAACATGATTGACTCTAGAGTCACGTCAGGTAGATTTTCATCTCCCATGATCCTATGCTTCTTCACGTCCTCAAACTAAGTCTTTTGTTGCTGTTTTGATTAAGAGACCTCCAGCGGCCAAATAACACATAGTACTTTGTCCCTTTACTACATTAGCAATTATGTGTTATTCTTCAAATAACAACATATATGTGATATATTTGGTCTGATAATTCAACCTATATTATTTCAGGATCCCAGTATGAAATGATCTGAAACTAATATGCCAGTGTCAAATACATTTCTCATAACAAGTACAACGTGACATGAATGTTTGTGACTGAAACCATTCTAATTGCACACCTTTTCTGTCAATTAGAATTCCAAATAAGGACACAATGTGTGCGGTGTAATCTTGAGTCAATTCTTCTTAGCCTTAGGCAGAATTGATTATTTGTGTTCCCAGTTCTGCAGGTTAGGAAGGTTTGATACCTGAAAAACCAATGTGTGTATGCTTCTCTTGAAATGTTCAATGGTAATTAACCAAAATTCGCAATAGGAGGTAAAAATAAACACCTATAATAGACATGGTGTTTTATTATATGTGTGCCATATTCTGTATAGCTCTAGCTGTAAGGAGAGAGTCAATATGCAGAAAGTATTTTCAATCCTGCCTCATAGTGTGTCCATTACCACATATGTTGTTATCAGAATCCAGAGTTAGGTTCCCTACATTCATAAAAAGAATGGAACATGTCTGATATAATGAATTCTTAGCTGCGACCTGAGATAGTCCTAATGTTTTTAATGCAGTCCCTAAATAACATCAGCTTAGGGTTGGCTCAGCTGCAGAATATTTCTCATTGAGGTAAATTTGAACATTACTCTTCTCTATTTTTCCAAGCCAAGAGTCGGTAAACAACGTGCTCCCCCCTGACAGCTGTTGATATTTATCTGTGAAAAAGCACAGGCCTTCTGGCTACTCTGATTTCAGTTATCGATCAGACCAGCTTTACTTTATGTTCTAAAAATCTGTAAAACAGCACCTCGTCTGCTCCAGCTTCAGACTATGAGGTAAAGGAAAAGTTGTAGTTTAGTTTCTTTGTTAACATCACACGTGACAGCATTCAATATTTATCTATAAAAATCACCTGGATGCCTTCAAGCTGTTTGCGTGACGGCAAGATTTAGCTTTGTTGAAATGGTTCAGCGGATCAATCCTGGGTGCAGATGGAGAATTAGATGCTTGTGTATTCAATCATTTAGTCTGTAAATAAGTTCTATAGCAGTAGTGTGTGCTGGTTCCTCACAATCTTTGACTTGTTGGATGTCTCGCCGCCAAGACATCAGCTGCTTTTTCTCAAATTCGTCAGATGCTTTCCCGGTGCAGCCTGACAAATACATTTTCAGAATGGAGCTGTGTTTGAAAATAGCCGGACACCTCCAGAAACGGCTGGCCAAGTAAACAAAATAAAACCATTTTGCTGCTCATTTCCTACCTTATTTGGAGCTGACATGGTGTGTTCGGCTCAGGCTGTGCTGCCTTCTGCCTGCCTCGCCCTGTGACTAGAAATTTGATGATCAATGCTAACATGTAAACAAAAACTTGCCGATCCTACCTATAAAGTAGCATTCATTAAAAGTTATAGACAACAGTCAAAGACATTGACTGTAACTGTTGACAGACATTAGAGACAAATGGATGCTGATATTTGAGGAACTGTAATGAAATGAGCAACTACTACCTCAATGTCCAGGTGCCTGATTCTATAATAGGGTAAACGGAATGGGCTGGCAGGACCCACTGCAGAATTAATGTTCAGCACAAAGAGCCGCGAGCCGCCAACCAGTGCAAACTACCTTTGCATGACAATTAGAGAGCTTGCATGAGGTGCCTGCCTGGCTGCCTGGCCTCAAGCAACAGGCAGAGAGATAGAAAAAACATCATCAGACGAAGCTGCCACTTTCTCCATCTCTGCACGTCTCCTCTGCCAGCGTGTCCGTTTGGATCATGTTGTGCTGAGTTTGTACATGATGTGAACATAATGTAAGAGAGTCTAGATTTGGTGCAGCATGTCATTTTTTAATGTCCTTGGCCCCTGTTTCTCAAATTTAACTCAAGGCAAACTGTTCATGTGCGACACAGGTTTGGCTTGGATTAGTCATAGAGCAACTATTTCCCCCCTGTTCCTTTTTTTGGGTCACAATGACCACCAACTCTAGCTGCACAGGCACAGTCGTGAACTCTCCTGGAGCTGACTCTCCCTATCCTCCAAGAGTCTTGCTGAAGGCGTCCAAGCTTTCTTACCATCTCCATGATTGCAACATTTAGAGCAAAACATGGCTGCCATCCATCCCCAGTCTCTCTCTAATCAGTCACATTTATAGGTCACAGCCGGATCTATTTCAGATGCACTGTGGGACAGTAGATAGTGTAACCATGGGGTTTAAGCGGCAAGGCCTTGGGGACCTTTAAGCGTCGCGGCGTCAGCCCTGGTTACTGTCAGCCCGGGCAGAGCAGGTTGTGTCTGCCATCTTCATTACTTGCCTTGTCCGTCACTTGCCTGGCAACTGGGCTGCTGCAACGGTTTGGGAGCTGGGAGGAGATATTAGGAGCTGCTCCCTCCGTCTCTCAGCTGACATTTCCCCTTAGACAGTTTATTTACAATACAGAATGAATGGGTGGCGGCCAGGGGAAGCTGGCTGTCAACCGGCATTGTCAACACCGCTGCCTGTCGGCGACGGGAAATTGGCAACTGTATTTCTGTTCCCACGGATTTCACTCTCTATCTCTCTCCACTCCGTCATTCTCACATATTCTTTTTCCTTTCTCTCTTCTCTCTCTCTCTCTCTCTCTCACTCCTCTCACATATATCGGTTCTCATAAGTAAACAGCTGCAGTCTTATGCCCCGTACCTTATTTTGACAGGCTTCATTTGCGAGTCTGACGCTCTACCCAAACACACTCCCTTATTCATGCCTCTGATGAATTTATTTGAAGCAGCATCAGTGTGAATTAAATCTGGTGCTGAGGAAGCAGTGGTTCTTTTAGTTCTTGTAATTGTTTTCCGGAGTAAACATGAAAAAACAATGGGATCTTTGTGTTCATTAGTAAGGGGTTTGTTCAACTTTGATCTTACTTTGAAGTCCGGGAAAGTGAAGGCTGACTAAAGATAAACAATCCCTGTTCTTATCAAAGAATTGTTAGCGAGGCAGTGATCAGAAGCACTCGTGCGGATAAGACGGAGAGAGGAACCCCAATGGACTTCATTTGCATCACATCACAGAGGTCCACAAGGATCTATTCCCCACTAAACAGCTCCTGATTCCTGAAAGACATTCTCGCCAGAATTTGCTCCGACGACATGTTGTCCAGACTTTAACTGACAAAAAGTTCTCTATCCCAATTCGCTGTCTCCTGTCCAATCCCTGCTAACCCTCAAGGGACGCCTTCCCGTCTCAAGGACTTCCTTCAATCTCGACATTCGTCCTCTCCCCTATCTCTGCCTCTCCCTCCCTCACTTTTACTCCCTTGTGTCTTTCTCTCACTTATTTTCCAAGCTGACAAATGAAGGGGATAAAGAGCAAGGAGGGGAGCAGCGGCAGAGGGAGCAGGGGCGAGTTAGAGAGCTGATTAGATTAGAGAAACATGCCGGACTTAACACTCTCCTAATGAGCACTACAAAGGATTCGAGCAGTGTCTCTGGGGGTTCATGAGGGATGTTACGCATGATACAGCAGGAGAAGTGTTCAAGTGTGTGTGCACTAGTGTGTGTGTGTGTGCGCTCACATGTGGGTAACGCTGACAGGTGACGTAGAGGTTACCTTGGGACTTTCCTGTCCCCTCACTGTAATTGTGGAAACCTGTTAAATTGCCATCGGAGGCAGTGACAAAAATGGCTCCCTCTGTGGGATTCTGAGGCACATGTGATTATGAAGGATTGACCGCCTTGGGAGAATTAGTTTTTGGGACACATTTTGAATATTTCTTTGGAGGAGTGGGGGATGTTCTGTGTGTGTTTATCTAATGGTTAATGTAGTGGGCTAATAGGTTTCTAAGGGGGTTGGGGTTACCAGTAGTAGATAGATAGATAGATAGATAGATAGATAGATAGATTACTTTATTCATCCCCGAAGGGAAATTAAGTTATCATAGCAGCAGGTACATTTGAATACAATAAAATAATTATGAGGTATATTGAGGTAGAAAGAACAAAAACAGAATCACAAGATAAATAGGTAGATAAGGTGCAGTGGCAAGACGATGGTAGATACGTAAGTGTAGGAATGTCTCTCTGTTACCACTTTCACACTTTATTTTAGAGAGCCAGGAGATACACAGCTCAAATGTCAGTTTGAAAAGATCCTCTTAGACAACCCTAGTAAGTGTCAGGCTGGATCTATCCATCTACTTCTGCCAGCTCTTTGTCCAGTTTGTGTTGGCAGCATGAAAAGGGAGACAAAACGTCCCTTTCCCAAGCCAAGAGCTCCAGATCCTTCCAGACCAGAGCAGACATTTGTCCTGGGGGCTCTTCTCAAGTTGGACATGGCCAGAAAATCTTCAAAAGGAAGAGGTCATCCAGAGCTCATGACTTTAGGTGAATGTGGGGAGCTATGATTGATTGATAAAGACCTTCATCTTCAGGGTTGGCTTCCTCTTCGTCATGACATTCTGGTAACAGATTACTGTTGATGCAATCTTCATCCAACACAAGCACTGCACAAGATTGTTGACATTTGTCCATTTCTCTTTTTGAAGACATAATTATCAGTCGTTGATAAAATACATTTATTACAAGAAGAGGTTGATGTCATAGAGTTGACAATAGGTCTAATATTTAATGAACCCCACATTGTTTGTTGTGAAAACCATGTCCGTCAGTTTGAACAAGGGTGACTTGCTGACAGCATTGTCACCCCGGATTAACTCTGCAATAATGCATAATGCATTCTGTTAGAACTGTGTGTATTCCTACAGGCATGATGACTCAGTTGCCGAAAGTAATTGAAACAAGTCGCACTCCCTGATCACATAATAGTAACCGAGTCATCTTGAAAGACATTCATATTTACAGGATCGGCCCCACTGTTGCAGTCAAGCCAAAAAGAAAGAGAAGCCTGCCGGAGAGTCTCGATGTATACGGTCACAGAACGTGTTTTTGCTGAAATTGGTCTCATGCACGATTGATCTCATTATACTGAAATAATACTAGGTTGTAGGTTTGGATGGAGTTACTGACTTGCATCTCAGCCACCGTCTTGTCATAACCTGCAGGCCAGTGCTACATCAGCACAACCTGCCAGCGCCATTGGTTGCTTGAGTCGCAAATACGCCGGTGCACACACACTGGAAATATACAAGTCGTTTAAGGGAAGAAAAATGTATGCGACAGCAAGACCCCACGCACTGAGGCCTGTGTGCGGTGTCGACAGCCACTCTTTAGAGGTAATTGAGAGAAGTGCTTACAGTGTTGGACAAGCTCAACGAAAACCTGCCAAAGTCCCCTGTCAGGGTTTGAGAATCACGGTGTTGCAATCTCATTAAATGAACAAGGCCTCCCAGTCGGCTCCAGAGAGAGCCGAGAGCAGCCTCTGTTTTTTGTGTGTTTTTTTTCGCATCCCCCTCTCTCTACATGAATTACTTATTTCAAAAGAGGATAGCAGGTTTGGTGAATAAGTACATTTTGGTTGGTTCCTGATTTTAGCTTGTTTATGTGCTGAACACATCTGCAACATTTATTACTATTTTTGGTGTTTGCTCCTCTTGTTGAAATATATGTAATTTCAATTTCAGTTGACGCGGTCTGTCACCTTAATTGCCGAATGATGACCATACAGTACCAAATAGTTGAGCATATGTTTCAACCTTGTCGTGCTGTGGGATGATTCCTGGACATCGGCTATAACCGGCAGGTAGCTGGACGTGTAGGGAAGCAGAAGGCAGCACAGTGACCCTGCTGCTGCTGTGTACCAGTGCTATTTATCCACATTTACTCATCTAAAGATAAATGTGGCTAGATGCTGTTGACGAGCCCCACCCTGCTTCATTCTCACTTAATTACACACATTCACAATTGGGTGATGTCGAGCATCAAACAGTTTTTCCAGTTCTCAGCCACTGAATAACTCTGCTTGAGGTCAGGTGCTTTGCTCAAGGTCACGATGAAGGTGTCAAAAAGAGAGGAAAGCGCTTCTCACTCACTTCTCCTTCTATCTCTGAGCTTGTTGAATACTGGCAGAAAACAAACTTCAGTCAAATAAATTGACTAGATGTGAATAAATGGATACATGTGTTATGTGTTGATAATTACCAGCGGCAACAATTGCCCCAGCTTTTCCACAAAAACACCCTTTGTTCTCCTGATCTCCTTCCGAGCTTCATTAATGAGGCGGCCTTTGTTTGCATGCAACTGAGGCAGCGTTCAAATATTGTGAATGTGGAATAATGAGTCAACAGCATTGTGGCCTCAGCTGTCATCACTTTCAAGATTCTGCTTCACGCACTCTCGGCTCCCAGGAGATCAACTTAGACGTGGAGCTATGAGAACTTCACCACACATCACCTCCACGAAATGGTTTCTTTGACAATTTATGTAATTATTACATCTTTTTATAATGTCTAATTGTCAAATGTTTTTTTAAGACATGGAATGAGTTTACAACAACAAATGAATGGAGATTAATTTGTAAAAGTTATTATATTGTGACAATATTGAAATATATATATATGAAAATATATTACAATTAGGGCTGAAATTAACAAATATTTTCAGAATTTATTAATGACCCGGTTAAGATTTGGTCAAAAAATTTCCTAAAAATCGTTTAGATTGCCCATCAAGTCCACGTTTCTCTAATAATAAATGATAAATAGATAATAGTAAATGTTCATCAAATACATCAGCTCTAATTGCAATATACTTTTAATCAAATTTGGGACAGAAAACACCTACATCAATAATTACGAGCATGTATAAAATACATAATACACAAACATACGATATTGTTTCATATTGAGACCATAGACTTAACATAAAGAATGACGACATGACAGTACCCCCAAGACTGGTGGCTGGCTCCTGTAAAGGTGATAAACCCTGCCTTCTCCATGTTAGTTGATTAGACACAGACAAAAGTCAAAGAACATGTTCAATACATTTTTCTCAAATATGGTTTCCGTCATTTGAGGTAGTCTTTATCCCACTGGTGTTTGTTATCATCCAAAAAGTTTGGTTTAATTAGTTATTCAATGCTATAAAACAGGTTGAAACATCCCTATTGAGAGCTTAGACTGACTCACGACTGTTAGAGTCCGTAAATTGGCGTTACCTTGATACCGCGGCTCCACACCACGATCACTACTGTGCAGACTCTGACTCAACATGACATGATTAGCAAACAATGGCAGTGTTCATATCCGGGATAATTTGGCTTCATTTGTGAGGAAGTGGGTACTTGTGATCCATCTTCATTCACAGTCTATGATTGAGACACATTGAAAATCCACATAAATCAATCTCGAATGTTTCATTTCACTATTGACCGATGGTGGTGATCTATCACCATTTTATAGCTCGTCTTAGCATGCTTGTTGAAATACTACTTGTTACTCGTCAGGAAATTAATACACTTTATGCAGTTACACAAAAACAGTCACTGAATACCAATGCAGTCTTAAAAGTGTCACACAGAAACTGTTGTACATAACATAAAGGAGTCCCTCAGCATCTGAGTGCATGTTTGTGTTGTATTGACAGTTTGAAGTCTGCTGGGGAAGCTTATTTTATAAGTGACAGACAGGTGAAAACGATGATTTACCTTTTTTCTGGGTGCATTTTAAACTGCATTCTCTCACTCTGCCCTGCACAAGCTTTTCTGTCAGAAAAAAGGCTCCTAATGTAATGAGTCCTTTCAAACATCCAAGGAATCGTTTGCTCGAAAAGTAGGCCAGTAAAATAATTACTCAGATGACTAAAAAGGAACAGAAATATGGGGGAGAGGAGAAGAAGGAATAACTTGAGAGCAGGGGCCGATAGTTTTGTTTGATATACATTCTAAATTATAAATATATTAGAGATTTGCCCATTCTCTGCCCTAAACACATGCTGGGACTGAATTAATTCCACTCCCTCCCTTCTTATCTTTGTGAACTCAAGGCTTAGTAGCGTATGGCTGATTTGAACACAGCGAACCGCTGAACATATTGTAAAGATCTTGTAAAACAAGCTGCCTTGTGTATCTGAGACGAATGGAGCTGTGGCCCGTGCACAGATCAGCTCAGAAAGGTTGTGTTGGCCCGAGCCGGCCGGGGAGGTGGTTCCACCAGAACACTACTCATCGTGTCAGTAACCATGGCGATGTAAAGTCGAGCCTAGCAGAGCATTGATCATTCTCTGTGCTGTCATCGTTATCATCCAAATAATCCCCCCTTCCCTGAGGCAACTCTCACCTCTACTACCCTTCACACATCCTGCATCAACATCCATATGAATTTATCTCTCTCTGTCTCATTTTGATGTAGTCCAAGTTGGATGTTATTGTTATGGAGCATTTGCTTTTACAAGTCCATTTTGTTTTGTTTTTCAATGTGCGCTGTAACCACCACCTCATTTGTCACAAGGACATAATCTGATCTCTCTTTCTCCCCCCCCAGACACGCCGTTCAGAGAAGGTCAGGAGAGAGACCTGAAGGTGGCCTTGGAGGGGACCGATCCCTCCATCCCTCTGGTGTTTGTCAGTGGGAACCATGACCTGGGCAACACACCCACCCCGAGTACGGTGGAGCAGTACTGCAGTGCATGGGGGGACGACTATTTCAGCTTCTGGGTAAGCAGACACCTCAGACATTGAAGGAGACACATCCATGTTCATAACTTTAAGTTGTGGTATTACTTCAGAAAGTTTTCATACTCTAATGTGCAGGAAACACACCAGTCTCCACATACTGTCCATCGCTGCAGCCCCTCTCCACTCCTTTTCAATTTCCCCCTCCCGATAAAGTCCAGCCTTCTTTGATTGGAAAGCTGGGCCACTATGTTTTGATGGGTCAAGCATGAGCATGTAGTAAATGATACGGAAAATAACACTGACTGAAAAAAAGAAACATATTCAACCTAGACCTCAGGCTTCTGGCTTTAAGAGCAGCGGCCATCGGCGATGGCTCGTTGAGACGTCTGGTGCTTGATTTTCCAATCAGCATTGTGTTAAGCAGCAAACCTTGATGGGGATTTACTGTGTCTGCCTAATCAAAAAATCTGAAGTGCAGTCATTCATTAGAGGGATGATTGTCTAGCTCAAAAGAATATCAGGGCTTATTCTTTCAGATATAGCAGTTTCTGATTCATGCAACTATTGCTTCTTTATTAGTTTCTGGTCCTTTTTACATAGCTGCCAATTAGAGAAAATGCTGTGAGCCCCCTTTAACTCCAGGGCCCTCTTCGCTTTGTTGCCATTAATTCTATATCTGATATAAGTGTAATTTTCCAACTAGGATGATTCTTCACCGATTTTCTGTGCAGTTCTGAAGCAGTTAAAAAAATATAGGAATAACAATTGTAGTTTGCAGAAATGTCAAGTTGGTTAAAAAAAAGGTAGTCAATAAATATCTTTTTTTTACAACTGTACAAATTGTTATGAATAGTTTGAAAAACGATTCAAATGTAGGTAACTAACATCTTACTGTCCCGTGGTCTCAGGTGGGCGGCGTCCTCTGCCTGGTCCTGAACTCCCAGCTCTTCTACGATGCCTCAGCCTGCCCCCAACAGAAGGAGGCCCAGGAGATATGGCTGGAGGAGCAGCTGAGCAGAGCCTCCTCCTCAACGGTAAGACAACTACGTAATGGTTCTATACTTGTCTCATTTATGAAGGACTTCAGTGTGATAAGGTCTTCTTTTGCTGTGTCTAGACGCCGTGGTTTAAGTAATTGCCTCTCCTCTGTGGCCATGTGACGCTACATCTGAATTTAGTCTTGGGACTTTGGCGATGCTCTCCCCCCTCACATCTGTCTCTGTGTTCAGGAACCCAAACCCAAACACGTCCTGGTGTTCCAGCACATTCCGCTGTATCTAAAGACCCCTGAGGAGGAGGACGACTACTTCAACCTGCAGGGGGGCCGTCAGGCAAAACCTGCTGGACAGGTTCAAGAAGGCAGGTAAGAGAACAGGGAAGCACAAATCCTGGGCCTATTACTCCTTTACCTTTGGTTACTTACAGCTTACAGAGAATGAGCAAGTTTGTATGCAGTATTTAATTCAAGGGTACTTAAACATGATACACCTTCTATCTGCTTTCTCTTTTGACGCCAATTTTGTGATTATTTGCCCTCAATCAGAAGTCACTGGAGAGACCATTCGGTTTTATTTTTTTTGAGGAGTCGAGCTGAAATATCAGCAGCATTTTCTGTGATCATGGATCCAAGCGACAGTGAAGTGGTCTTAAATTTCTCGTCTTTATAATTCTTGGCTTATATTCCTCTTAAACCTGCTCATTTCAAGCATATCTACCTAACGCAGAGTTAAGATCCCAGCCCGGAGGATTAATATGCCATTAGCCAGATGCACAGGAGGAGCTTTTGTCACCCGCACAAACAACACAGGCGTAATTAAATTACTGAATCCATTGACATCCTATAAGAAGAATAATTCCATAATTAAAATTCTCTGTTGCGAGCTTAGAGGAGTGTAATACAAGGGTACCTCTCACAAGGACAATAAGTCTGGAAGGAGGCAACAGCTAAACACAAACACACAGACACACACATCCAGTCACATACACATCACTCAATGCAGCCATTTCTGCACAGCTGATTGACAGGACCTCTCATATACGGTCTCATGCATTGCTCCTCAATCATGCATCAAGGTGACTGGCAGGAAGATGGTATTAATTTCATTATCCAACCATTATTCCATGTACTTAACCATGTTGGCCCGTTTTGGTCTGATGACCCTTTCTCTCATAATTGATCGCTCCTCTAAGGGAACACTGGTTAAAGATTTAAAGGGCAATCCGTACAGGCTTTCTATGTGGAGGAACGGAGCGTGTTACTGTATGCACAGAACATGCATGAGCAAGGGTCCTCTCTCATTCACAACTCTTGTTCACACCAGTTCTTGTTCACAATTATAAATTCAGAGTACAGATCCGACATGTACTGTATGAACTTTACACTGGCGTACATGTACATGGTTGTTAATAATTGATGCTGCTCACTGTAAAGCTGGGTACACTACAGGATTCTCTCATGTTTGCATGCATTTACATTTATATGTGGTATGTACAATATACGGCACTTCTTAATACAGCAAGAGAAAGGATGTGATTTCTGTGATTTACTGCATCTACAGTGTGAGCCGTCATCATTTTTTCATCAAGTTTGAAATCCTCTGTGTCCAGTCCTATCCCTCAGAAAACAATGGTCACAGTACAAAGTCACAGTAAAGTTATCCTAAGCTTTGGCATTTTTATGGGAATTAATTAAGCATTAAGATACTAAGGGCTCTATTTTAACGATGGTTTAAAGTGCATTGAAAGTTCATTCGGTACGTGTGCAAATCCACTTTTTGGGGGTTCAATGGTGTTGCGCCACCCACATGGTTTTAAAAGCACTCCTAATTAATCATGCCAGTGCTTTTGGGGTAACATGCAATAAAGGACTCAGAGACACTGGGAATGAGAGCCATCTCCCATTCCCTATAAAAGCCAGGTGCTCTTGCACATTGATGGATTAGTATTATGATGCAGATTCGCGAAGATTACTCTTCATTTGCTCATGTGTGATGTGCATGATCACGTCGTTGGTGTGTGTGTCATGGAGAGTGTACATAGGTGGCGTGCACTGTCTATGTAGGTGTTTATTACTATTTTGATAATAAGCTTAGTGAAATACTGCAGGATTGCCCCTTCAGAAGATAGACTGTGTTTTTTATATTTTCCATTATGCTATCTTGTAGTATTATTTATATTATGGTCACTTACCTTTTAATTATTTTCTGTATCATGGTCACTACTGTTGCAATATTACTTATAATATTTTTGTTTTCATTACAATAACACTTACATCATTCCACTTTCTCCCCAGTACCTGCTTTTGCACAGTGTCTGTTTTGCTGGTTGTTTGTTTCGTTTTTCTCTTATTTGCTTTTCTCTTATTTGCTGTAACAAGTGAATTTCCCCATTGTGTGGATAAATAAAGAAATCTAATCTAATCTAATCTAAAGATGGAAGACATGACAGCTCTGCAAAAGTGGAGCCAAAGCATCTTATATTGCCACGTGGTGGCTGGCTGCAGTAGAGGTCATACATCTTGGCTCCTTTATGGATGGACAGATGGGACTTGGGCTAAAATGTCAAGGTACACGTCAAACAAACCATCAACTGATAAACCATCATTTGCTAAAGTGCTCATTTGTTTGGTAAGTTCAGTTCTAATTAGTTATGTGATGCTGATATTTTGGCTTAACTTCTGGATAATTGGAAGAAGAGGAGAAAAGTCCAGCTTAATCTGCAGTCTACGCTTCATGAGTTTCTGTTGGTCAAACACATAATTGCCTTTCAATATCTCCAGATGACAATGTACCAACAATAGTCTGACCACAATGGGCGCAATTGTATTTGCTATTTAAACAATGTGGGCGCTGAAAGGGGAGATTACTGTCTTTCCAATCACAGGAAATCTCTGAGCAGTAAGAAAAAAAGTTCCTGATGACTATTGTAAAAAAACATTTCTGCACAGCACAGCTTAATGTATAAAATCTGAGTTATCTGATGACTCAAGTAAAATAACATAAAAAAGAATACAAGCAGTTATTGTTAAATAATACAGGCTCTGTCTCTTAGTTCTCTCCTCCCCCTCGGGATCTCGCTCCTGCTGCGTCTGCTCTCTCCTTCATCCCCGACGAGGAGTAACGTGGTGATGACTGATGTTCTAAAATCTGTACCCTGAATCTACTGGAGTCTGTCCTGTAGGCACGCTTGTAAAAGGGACTGTGATCAGCTCTGTCTGTGATAGAGCCGCAACTGTACATCATTACCTGAGACACTGGAATCATTAATGTCACTGCCAGGGAAGGACATGACTCATGGCCCTTTTTGACGACGTGGAAAATCATCTTCACGCACCCAATTTAAGAATAATTTGGTCTGTGACCTCACTCTTAGATTCCCTGAAAGATTAGTGACAGTGAATATGCTGTGATTAAAAAATAGATTTATGCTTTGTATTTTGTAAAGGAAAATGTTTTTAGATTTTGAACCATGCTTACGGCATCACGTTGTGGCTGTAGACTCTTCACCAAGATTTTTATATTTTTGAAGGAATTATCTGGGAATAAAAAAATTATATTTTCTTTCCCACATTTTAATTAGAGAATCCAATGATCAATATGACCTACTCATCACAGAAACTAATCAACAGAGAGCGTACCTCCACCAATACTGATTGGCCACACAAGTTTTGAAAAAACAGGTTCAGTAGTTTGTGCCTAATCCTCCCGACACTCAGACACACATAAATAAAGTACATAACCTCCTTGGTAGTGGTAAATAACATTGTGAATGGAAAGTGGTGAGTGTGGGTTCGCGTTCCTGCCTGCGTGCATGCTTGGGTGCATGTGTGTGAGACAAATATTTACTAGTCCATTTTTCATTTATGTTATAGCTGGAAAACTAAGGACTGCATGAAGCAGAAGTTCCCTGCAGGGCAGGCGAGCGCCTGGTAAAAATATCCCGTTTGGAGAGACTGGGGGCCTTTTATAGAAGAAAACAATCAAGACGAGTGAAGAATTGCAGAACACTCGGATATGTTATTTACTGCACATTGAAGAAAATCAGAGAGAACCAGGGAATAAGGATGTCTGTTGTTTGTCTTCCTGTCTGTGAGGCTGTGTTTCCTCTCATCCATGGTAAATGATGTCTCTTCTGGACATACATTGGTGATGGTAATTTTTTTCCCCCTCCTTGCGCTGGTTTATGCACGCATCATCTCCCTCCACTATCTGTCCTCACCGCTGTACCCTGTGATCCTCCATCCTCCAGATGTGCTCTTTTACTCTGGTGATCATTTCTGTCATTACAGTAAAGGGCACCATCATTAACCTCACACACACAGACACGCACACTTCTGTATCCAGTGTTATTCTCAGAATGATTCAAGTCTGTATCGGAAAAATTCAGCATCGATGCAGATGAGGCATGAATGTCATTTTTCTAACAAGATTTTTCATTAAAGTAAGCAGCTGACAGGGATAAGTCTTCATCTATGTTTGTGAAGCTCGGTCTCGTATCTTGTGGCCTGGGAGACAAATGAAACCCGCAACTGAAGGATTACAAATGTTATACTGTAAAAACAGGACTGCGCTTTATTGCAAGACTGGAAAATGCTTTACGACACCCTAACCGTGTTTCTGTCTACCAGTAATGCATGGATGTTGTTTTGAAAAAAAATAGAAAGAAAACACTTCCCGAATATTCCTCTTTGTTGGCACCTCTAAAGTTCTTGCTGGAGCAGAGCGGCACAGCAGTCTGGCAAGAACAAAGAGGTAAAATTGGACGACTTTCTGCATTCTTAGTCGGGTAATTCAAAGTGTACCGAAAAGCAGCCTTGTAATTGGATCACTGGATGTTACACAAATGTTTCCCTGGCATCACATCAGTCCTCGCGCTGCAAGAACGTACACACACACGGCTCTGTGGGACTGACTGGAGTTCTACAGACACTCCTTTTTGTACTGTCAGTGAACGTACAGCGGCTGGGGATTTTGCTCGGCATTTGGTGAGGCTGTTACTGCTGTTGCTTGCTTCCTGCAGCCCCCCCACCCCACCACTACTGACACATGCTTGAAATAGAGTCTATACAGTCATCCCCTGCATACAAAGACATACACGTAATTGATTTCTCCTCACTGAGGTATTTTTCACCGCTCACGCTTCTTCTTCTCACACAGTTTGGGTGTGGGGATGTTTGAATAATTGTGTGCGCAAGACTGTTTATTTTGTACATTTCCTTGGCGTGTCTGTGCCCCTCTGCATATAAATCACTATGCAGCGGTGCATTTTCGACACATGATATATTTTACAG
Source organism: Pseudopleuronectes americanus (assembly GCA_038501795.1). Taxonomy (NCBI): domain Eukaryota; kingdom Metazoa; phylum Chordata; class Actinopteri; order Pleuronectiformes; family Pleuronectidae; genus Pseudopleuronectes; species Pseudopleuronectes americanus. Next base: position 6,847,398 of record CM076735.1, read on the forward strand.
TGAGCACCCGTGTGTTATCTCAGCACCGCAGCAGCGCACGGGAAAGGTGTGACACCAATTAGTCTTCCTCTGGCTCATCAGAGCGAGCAGTTCCACCCTGGGATCTGTTGACTGCAATCCAGCTCATATTAATGACCCACTGTCTCTGTGTGATGACCCCCTCTTGGGCAAGTCAAGTATCACGCAAATCCTTTTTTAATTGCATAAGCAATTACTACGGTTTGTGATATTAAATCTCGTTCTCTTGTGTCTTAATATATTTGGAGTTTAAAGCCAGCACCTGATTGGGAAGGGACGTTCTTGAGTGATTTCGAGTCTTTCTCTCGAAGTCAACCAGAAACCTAGACAACAAAAAAACTTGTTTTAACTTCTTCTAAGACTTTTTAGTGAGTTCGTTCAGTTTGTTAAGAACTATCACACAAACACCCTGGAGGACGTCCTTTACTGTTATTATGGGTTCTCTTTTCACTGTCAGTCCCTTAGTTATAGTAAATAATGCTGTCCTGGGCTTTATTGCCCTACCTGTGCCGGTGTGTATAAATGTGACTTAGCCAGCACTTACTGCAAAGCGCTGGAACAAAGACGTGCACTTGTTTTAGGTCGCTTGAAGAACGAGTTTTGTGCACATGCAGAGTCTCCTCAGAGCGGATTAAATGCCCACGGCTAGGGACTGGTGTCTCCTCTTCAAGAGACGAGCCGAGTAGCCGAAATCCCATCAGTGCACTCAGCCTGTCCTCTCCTCATAGACGGACTGGAGTAATTAGATTTCTCTGCCCCCCCTTTCCACCTCTTCCCAAGGTTTATTCCCTACCTTCAGCACACGTACAAACAAGGACGAATGAACACATGCACAGATAGACGGATACACAGTCCCTCGGCTCCAAACCCTGTTCGTGTAAAATGAAAATAACAACATGAGAGCGGCCCAGAAATTCATAGAGATTCCCAAAATTGCTTGCGGCTGCGGAGTTATACGTACAGTAGCTAATTAGAGGAGAAGATAAACCATATGCTGCTCCGCATTCTCCCTCCATATCTCCCTCTGTGTCTCTCACTCTTCCTCGCTCTCTTGCTGCCGGTTGTCTTTATCAGCGAGGATCCTCCTCTGTTCGAAAAGCGAAGACACATTTATCACCCGCTGGGGATTTGATAAGAGGCTACGGCTAAGCCTTTAACCCCATTGTTTTAATGATGAGGCTGAATAATGCTTTTGCTTTTCCTGTATCTCGCTCTTTTATCCCATCTTTGTCTAACTCACTTTCTGCAACCAGAAGGTGGGGGTTAGCGGGGGAGAGTCACTGGGCTTACAGGCTGAATACAGGGAGCTGTATTAGCTGTGGAGTCTAGTTTCGGGTGCCGATGAGATGATGGCACACGACCCAGGAAGGACAGTCTAGATAGTAAAGAAAACACTACAGGGGATTCTTACAGTTAAGTTCATGTGCATGCTTTTGATTGGCCAATCGCAGCATCGTGCCGGATGACATCCAGTGTGTTATAGCAGCGGCCTCACTGAATGAGTGAATGAGGGCCTTTGTGTACTGATCCGTAATCTGTTCATGCTCGAAAGAATGGGAATGGTGGAGTGGGTGATAGCCATGAATTAATCCACCAACACTTCCTCCTCATTTACCGTTTTATTGATTTAGCTGGAAATGTGGGTCCTGCCTTGTTTCAGCTGGATTCCAAAGTTGTTTCTTCTGCTCGTATAATCAGGGTCTTAAAACCTGCAATTGCTCATCTAGTCAGATGCCCAATCTTGTTGACTTATTTCTAGCGGATTTTAATCAAACTTTTTGCTAATTTCAGAGTGTTTCATTCAAGCCACGCTCTTGTGTTTTTACAACATTTTACCTTTTTTAATTGTTGGTTCTTACCTTGATTTAAAAGGGTTTGTAGAAAACACATTTGTCTGGGAATGTATAACGGCTTTGGAATAATCACCAGAACTCAAATATGAAATCTTAGGCAAGGCAAGTCTTTTTGTATAGCCGATTATCATACCCAGAGGTCGTTCAATGTGCTGTACAGAAACAGTGGCCAGTGTATAGGCTATTTGCCTCTAAATTATGTTTCCTGTGGACAACAAGTAAGAGTTTGAAATCAGTGTTTAGACCAAAGAATTGGATGAATATGCTCTATTTACCTTGTTTTAGTCAGAACTCAAACAGCAGTTTTCTGTCTGGAGAAAATAAAAGAACAAATAAGTCTTGTTTGGACACAAATTCTCTCATCTCAGCTTTATTATAGAAATACCAAAAAAGATTTAGTTAAAGCTTTCATGTAGTCATTGAAATTCACATCACCATCCATAATAACACCAAGATTTTTAAGCTTGGCTTGATGTCTTTAATGCTCCAATTGGGCACTGAGTTGGAACTTTCCTCTTTTGTTCCAAGATAGAAGTATCTATGTACTGCCTTTTATTAATTGAAGGAGGTCAGGGTATCCAGATAGTCTCATGTCATGATGAACGATCCCAAGCCCTATAAATAATTATAATAAAACAATTACATTGGGTTCAGCCTTCTCACGTGACGATGAATAAATGGTCATATAACCCCATGATCCATCTTTGACGTCTTAACTGTTTGAAGGCCTGTTAACGCTTAGAGACACTTTTGCGTTATAGCTTGGTGAATTCAGGATGATTAGGCACCACATTGGGTACCAAAATGTCCAAAACAATTGCATGCTCTAAGCTGAATGGCTAACATGCTGTCTGCTACCATGTCCCAGTTCTCTTTGTGGTTCTCTGTGTGTGTAGGCATGCATGTGTGTCTGTGTGTTTGTGTGTAACTGGAGGAAAGGGGTGAAATGCAGTGCTGTGACTGATGGCTGGAAGTGATTTATAAGGAGCCGGGGCTGCAACATGCCTCACCAGAGTATATAATTTTGTATCCATCCCCCCTGTCATGTAAATTATCAACAGGCACCATTTCATGATGAATTATTTCCTAGACCTGCACTTTAATGACAATCGCCCTTCAACACGAGCGCGCACGTTGCACGTTCCACTCCCACACACAGGCAGGAGACAGCTCTGTTCAGAGGTGCATTAGGAGTTTGTGTCGAGGAGGAAGAGGGAGACAAGGTGTGAAGGAAAACGTCCTCTCCTGGAAGTAATCACCAATTGGAGGAGGTTCAGTGGCGAGATAGAAAGTTAGCTTGCAATTAGCAAATCCAATCTCGTTGCCGGCAAATCAGTGACGGCGAGATGAGAGGGAGTTGATGGAGAGTGGGAAGAGAAAGAAGGGGAGGATGGACTGAAGGGAGGGGCTCAAACATCAAACCTGATTAGATGTGGACGGACGTTTCTTTAGTTCTTTTATTCTTTTATTCCTTTATTCTGTGGACAACATCTGCGTCGGCCCTTAGCATTTAAATAGTAAAAAGCTGTTTCAATCAAACCCACCAAAAAACAGGAAAATGGCTCAGATGATTTCAGCAAATCAAAAGCACATAGCAAAATACAGGCTGACATTGGAGGGGACTCCCTTCTCCTCTCGGTGCATTTTTTCTGCCGACGCTGATCAGAATTCAATTTGACTCTGGGTAATTTCCCCCCCGTTTGCATTCAATATGTTTTCATCACTCTGCCTGCATACTCCTTGCATTTTCTTCCTCCCTCCCTCCCTCCTTCCCTCCCCTCCACCCTTCCACACCTCTGTCTGTCAAAGCAAAGGCCAGTCCCCAGATGGGAGTCTTTATCACAAAGAAAAGCACAAAAGAACCGGCAGTGTTTCAAGCCTGACAGGTAAATGGGATTTCCGCAGAGACAGGACGTGAAATTATCAGCACAGAGAGCGCATGTTTTTTTTATGGAGGGGGGGGGGCCCACTCAGCAAGGAAACAAAAGGGGATGAATGAAACAAAAGGGGATGAATGCAGCAAAGCACAGAGAAGAGACCGAAATGTGGGGAGATTTGGCTCAACGTTCCATTACTGAAGGTGATACTGATGTTTTATCACACTCTGAGTCTCTGGTCTGTTCAGTAGGGAAAGCCGGACATTTTAAAGGTTATGTGGAAGGAGAAGAATTTTCCTTCTTGACATAGCTCTGTTGCCAGATCCGCTGCACTAACATTAGCACGGATAAGGGTTTACATCCCACCACGCCACCCACACTGATTGTACCACGAGGCACTTTGGATAACAATGTACAGAAAGTGACGTGTTCTACTGGTGTGAAGCAAAGGGAAATGGGTTGCGTCTCACATTTCGTCACTGTCAAATCTATTTACCCAGAAGGGTGCCGGCTATCATTATCCCGGAGGGGGCAGAAGCCCACAGCAGTGCATGTCTACAAGCTGTCACGTTTTCACTCCAGCAGAGAACTACTGCAGGTGGTCGCACCATAGACTTATAAAAAGGGACCACATGGCAGTTTTCTAAAAGTAAAGCCAAAGTATAGCCAACTAACTAACGACTCACGACTGGTCAAGTATCGTGGAGACATCGATACCACTACTGTGCAGATTCGGGCTTGAGAGGCACAAAATGGCAGTGTTCATATCCTGGATAGTTTGACTTCATTTCTGGGCAGCGGGAAGATTGGGGGATGCATCGTCTATCTTTTACACACAGTGTATGGATCGCACCTGCCGGGTTGAAGGTTGGCCTTATTGTGAAAACATCTGCTCTAGTGTTTCATGACAAAGAGCACCTACGGATTATTGGCCTCTTAACGGATTAAGGAAAGTGCATTATCTCCTCCAACAGCAGGCAGCAAGATGCAAAGCATGGGACTACTTCAACACCAGCCAGGTCAACTAAGACAATGATGTTTTGTTGATTTGAACCTGGTTTAACTGGTTCAAGTGCCCACGTAAAGCCCACCACTAGACTTCACCAGGCCCCATTCAAAATAAGTAGCAAGCTATCTCTCTCCCATTTGCATTTGAGTCTGTGGCTGCCTGCGGACACAGACTTCTCTCTGCCGTTAATTTCGCTTCTGCTGCTGCTGCCACGATTAAATATGCATGTCACAGACCACCACCCATTTTTTTTTGTCACACCAGAGCAAGTATCTGACTTGCATTCAACCCATGTCCTGAAAGAGGGTCGCCAATTTGGATATAACCCCGATCACTGTTTTGGTTTAACCAATCAATAGCTGCACTGACTTCTTTGAAGCAATGCAAGGGTATTTGGGGTGTTTTCATTTGTTTATCCAGTGTTTCATTTTGTGTATTTTTCAGTTCTATGGTTGCAATCTAAGCCTCTACCCCTCACTTTGAAAGAATGCCTTCCCCCATATATTTTCTGGCAGACTATTTTAGGGGTCAGCTTAATCCTCTGACTGCTCAGCAAAGAAGACGGCTTTCTCGACTTCTTTATTCCATCTTCCTTTTTTCTTTTTTTTCAATTGTTTATCTTTTATTCATACAGACAATGTTTGGGGAAATTGAAAAGGCTTTTCTCTCTGAGATGGTCCATCCCTCCTCCCACAGAAGTGTTTTCAGCCGACGAGGACCCAGGTGGAGTGGTTTGACTTCTGAAGCCTGTGTAATGATGCCGCTCTAAAAGGGACAGGGTGTTATCGCTGGGCCTGTGCTAAATTGTTTCTATGAAATCAGTTTTACTCCATAAGGTCCACTGGGACAACCCAGCGGAGCGAGACAATCCATTTACATGACATGAAAATTGTGTGTTGGTTCAGTCCACTTCAATTCACAGCTATACTTAAGGCCGTGAAAGGAAGCCTGTCGTCTGCAATAACGACCAACCAGCGATCCCTTCTGCTCCATAGACATTAGAGAGGTTTGCAAAGGGAAATTGTAATATTTGAATAGTGCTTATTGTTGCAGCAAATGATAGTTATTAGTTGTTCATGGAGACTTTTTTGTTTATATTGTGTAGATTTGAAGCCATATTATTAAATCCTGCTACTTTTGTTTGTGTTGAGTCTTGATAAGATCAACGTGCATCTCATGTCTACATGGTTTGAAACAGTGGAATAGTCTTGATCGCCCCTTGGTGGCTGACTTCAGTATAGGTCATAAACGCTACCTCCTCCATGTTAGCAGATGGGACATGGACCAAACAAAAGAGTCAAATTTTGCATCAAATACATTTTTTCTCAAATCATCTGTCCCACTGATTTACTGTATGTTCAAGCATTTGTTTTTGTGGTAAGTTTGGTTTTAGTTATTTATTCGATGCGTAATAAACAAGGTGAAACATTATAATGTACAGCTGAGCCTGGCGATCGGCAGCTCGTGTGCATTGGCTGGATCTCGATACCGTAACTTCATCAGCCAATCATAGCCGGATTTACACATAAAGTCCTGTTTATTCAACCCAATCAGAAGTGTCACAAGAACAATTTGTGTTTCTACCAGGGTTAATGCTCATGACACCATAGACATCTGTTTGTAATTTCTAATGTTAAACAGACTCAATCAGTAAAGTGATAGTAAAAAGGAATGTAATTTAATAACAGGGCCTTTTGTGACTTAGACCTTTTTAAAACTACAACTTTGGATGCATCATAAGTATGTGCTATACATATGGGAGAATCTCACTGCTGCTGCGTGGTGGCGTCGTGCGGCGTCTGTGTGGGATGTGGATTATCAGAGACATGGCGACAGAACTCAGACGCACTGACACGTGTATACATATGCAGACTCACACACTCCCACACACTATATTTGGGGGAATGATTAATCATGGCATCTTTGGGAGTTTTAGAGGAGGTTCAGAAAAACCACTTCTTCTTACTCTCCCGGTGGTTTCAGTCGTCATCGTTATTACAGGATTCATTCTTGTCTATCACTTCTTTATCAGCGAGGCCTCAGCGTCTTGCTCCCACTTCCCTTTACGCCCTAGAGGTGGCAAAGGAGTCGCAACCCTCTTGTGGATAGTGTTACAGATCCGACAACTCCACAATCGGCATTGCCTGCTGAATCGTCAGGTGATCCCATCAAACATGTCCTCAGGCTCACACTGATGTTGCTTGTTTCCATTCGCAGGGACTGAATAATATCAGATGAGCTCTGTAACTCCCACAGGACAGATAAAAATGCGTGTCTGTCAGTGCTGAAGAACAACACTATAGTACACAAAATACACACACCCACACACACACAAGCACACAGATTATACTGTATGCTACAAACCCTCAATTGAAGTGATGATTGCTATAATCGTTGTATGGCCTGGCTCGGGGTTAAGCAAATACATTCAGAGAAGATGTGTCATAGAACTCCTTTATATGATCTACTTTGACAGTCATAAATGGAGCGATGCTGGCGAGCTAAAGTTCAGGAGGTCAACTCGAGCTGCGCTGTGCCAATCATGTGTTGACATCATGTGACATACAGTACCTCACTCTCCACATCCATCTATAATACACACCCACCTCATCAGGTGGTCTATTCAAGCAGAGAGACATGTCCCGTCATCCCCTTTGCTGGCACTGCTGCCACAGTATTGCTACCAGTTGCTCCAGCCCCTCCACTACCCTCGCATCCACCTATAGGCTCCAACGGGGGTTTCAAGAATTTGCTCATCACTCCCATCATTTCCTGTGTAATCATATGGGGGAGTGATTAAGTTGGCGCCGAGACGCCAAACACTAAACTGTTCTTCTGCTGCAATAATAGTTTGAACGCGAGTTGTCTGACTGAACTTAAAAAATATACAAATAAATAAACCAAAGGAAGGCACAACAATTACTTCCTAAATCACTGTAAAAGTGCAACAACAGTTTATGGAAATAAAAAGACTTCAAGAATGAATAACGATTCCCGAAAAAGTTGAGATGCAGCGACAGTTTAGAAAAATAAAACTCTTAAAACTCTTAAATAAAGTCTTGCATATGGCACACATTGCAGTTTTATTGTAAGACATTCCAGCGTTAAATATTGCCCAAACTGACAATTTAGCTTGCTCTGGCTACACCACCGAAATGAACTTCCTTGCCACAACAGTACGTGCCAGTTGTTGCACAACACAACTGTTGTTTTAGGGGGCGTAAAATGATTTCTGGGAAAAGAAAATTGCATTTTTATCTCGAAATCATTTTCAAACTTTAAGGATGTAGTATCAGATCAGTTCATAGATTAATTTACCCGCTTATGCCCAACCCAGTATTTTCAGCACGGGGGCATTTCCTCTGCTGGAATTGTAACATCTCTTATTTTCTGCCTTTCAGTCCTCATCCAGAAACAGCACCAAAGATGCACATGAGCCTGGTCAGGTTTCCAGTCACCTGTAGCACAAGGCAAGGTTAAAATGCCGTAATTATTGTAACAACACTTGTAACGCAAATAGATTCATGAAATGTGTGGTCAGTAATAATAGCTTCGGACCAAATAACAGGAGAGTGGTCTTCACTCGCTGCTATCGCTGGTTTTGATTGGGAATGAATTTAGCCTGGACACATACAGGCTTAAATCATCAGTTTCCATCTACAGGAGATTAATAATTCATTGGTCCAACATGTGCAATCGTTGTCCTCACGTAGCTCAAGAGATTAATATAAATTTAGGTCACATTTGTATTTTGGTGCTGTTTGATTATGTAGAGCGGTCGACTTGATCACTCTGAGCGATTTCATGGAAAGTGAAGTCGGAGTAGTACCAGTGGAGAAGGCGTTTTTCAGAGGGATCCTCCTTGTCTTTGTTTCGCAGATTTCTGGGACAGACCGATGTCTTTTTCATGCGCAGGCTGCATTTTATCCGCTTATGTCGCCAGTTTTCATTATTTTCTTGGCTGGATGTGTCTGTGGAGACGAGACAGCCAGCAGCCAGACTCCCCTCACTAGGAACACAGGCAGTTAGAAAATAGAGAGCAGCTGGTTTTCTGTGCCAGAAACCTGCCTAAGATCCTCTTACCTCTACACATGCATGCACAGTTGATAAAGTAAGCTCACATATATAATAAATAAGAATTCAGCACCTGCAGTCATACATCATGTGACTAACTGTAGCCTGTGCTGTGCCTGTTTGGGCTGAATGAGCAGTTTGCTTGTACTACGTTAATGCTCATTAGCCGACTTCAGAACTCTTCCTGTCATTAATGAGTCCTCCTCAAATAGTTCTACTGTCACTTTTTTATCGTTTGTGCGCTGGAGGTTGTGTGCAGAGGTTTTCATAAACAGTGAATTGTTCAGAGAAATGTTAAAAAACTTTCTGTTCATCATACCTGGTTTATCTGCTTTAATACTGCCCACGTTTGTGGCTTATGAATTCCTTTGAATCATTTACCGAACTGATGTTATTTTTTCATACGTTGCATATCAGCTATTTCAGAGATCTGTTAAAGCAACAGACAGAATCTTCGGACCCAAGTTCAACATTTTTCAAAATAAAAGCTCTGCAATGTAACTTGATATATAGTATTAAAGCACCAAAACGAACATTGTGCTTTTACTTCGAAGCTTATATACTGTAGAGATAGCGATTCTAGATCAGCACCCGCAACGCCTGTAAATTCCTGTGTCATTCCGATATGGTGAAATAAAAGAGAGGACAAATTATTAATAACAAGATATAATTGGTCACCAGTTGCCGACCACTGCTGGAGTTGGTCCAAGAGCTTAGAAGACATGTTGGACTCAGCAGACTGAAGGCTTGCTACTACAGAGCCCTGTTTATTCGAATGTTATTAATATTGAACATACCGAGGTATACCAACTTCCCAGAAAGTCAAAAAAACGTTCTCCCCATAATGTTAAGAACCGGATTCACAAGCTCAGACAAATTCATCAGTCCCAACGCAGAGAATAACAACTCATTTTGCAGCCTTCACTCAAAGTGGAGCTCGTTTGCCGTGTCATTTTAAGTGTGTAGACGTTTCAGCTGTAGTGACACCGCGTCTGTGCCGCAGGGCCGAGCGACACCAGCTCTGTTCTGTTAACCATGTCGTTTGTAATTGAAAATAAATTGAAAATTGTGCCTCCCCTAATGAAAGTTCCCTGGGTTTTTCTAAATATTTTACAACTGGAAGGCTCAACACTCCAGAGTATTCTCTCTTTCATTCTTTCTCTAGGTCTATTTATTTGTGTGTTTCTTTATTTTTCCGTTCCGTCTGTCTCTCTCTCTCTTTCTGTTTCTTTCTTTCTTTCTGCCTACTTGGTGTTGTTTTTTTTCTTTATCCATGTCTTGCCTTTCCTCTCCAGAAAACATTTTGTCCAGCTTGTCTGGTCTTGTGCAGTCCTAATTCAATGTATATATATATGATAAACCAATAGGGATGATATTATGCTGATGTTAAGTGAATTAAAACAACATTTAAATCTTTGTATCATATATGAAGATCCTGAGCTGCAGGTTCTTGTTATAAAAAACACACCAGTGGCTGTGGAGCGAGTTATTTAAAGCCTTAAATCGTTTGCTGGAGCAGACACTGACTCACTGGTATTGATCTCTAATCCTTTTGTATATACTGTGTTTTGGTCATTTCCTGCTGTGGGCTGTTAAACATTCTGCCCGGTGCCCTTTCAGTTAGGAATACATGACAGATACAGGGTGAGACATGGTGTGAAATACATGGCATCTGAACTCTCACTTAATATTCTGACATTTGCCGGTTGTTTTTACTCGGGTCCAGCAGTAAAATCTCCAGAGAAAGCAGCATCGGTGTGAATTGCATGGCATCTTAAACAGCATGTGGCTTATTTATGGGGATATCCTGATTTAGATCAGTGGCATAAGCAGACAAACCAAATCAAGACAAGTTAAAGCTTTTCTTTTCTCCCATGCAATGCTCCGCTTTTTTCTTCACTGTACCAAATTCACCACATGCACTTCTCTCTCCACCGCAGGGGTGAAGGCAGTCTTCTCCGGCCATTACCACCGAAACGCTGGGGGTTGCCACGATGGCCTGGACATGGTGGTGAGCTCGGCCATTGGCTGCCAGCTCGGCCAAGACACCCATGGCATCAGGGTGGTGGTGGTGACCGCAGACGGTGTCATCCATCGCTACCACAGCCTGGAGCAGCTGAGTGCGGGAGGCATGGACCAGGACCTCAGGAAGCTCCTTCAGGCCTGATGAAGTAGCCTAAACCGGACCTGCTTGGCTTTGTTTCTTTTTTTAATCACTGGTTTATGTGGATCCTACAGATTTTAGGCCCTGTCCTTAGGGGCATACTACCGGGTTTTGGAGATTAGGCTGTTGGTCAACTCGTGTCTGAAGATAAGAAAGCAATTTGTATGAATGTCGAATTTGACCAATGGCCCAGTCTACCGAAAATTGACAGAAATTATACAGAATCTTATGATTAAATGAAATTGGGTTGACGTTCCCTCGACTGAATGTTTTCCTTGGATTATCTCCCGGCAGAATGGATGTTATTCTCCCTTCTCCCGCTGCCCTGACAGGGCCACACACAGAGATCAGCGAATGTGTTCTGAGACTGTCGGCTCTTCCGTGGAGTCGTTCCACCTTTCTGCACAGTCCTCCTCAATCTGTCATAGCATTGCTCCCAACGACACCCTGTCTGTCTGCCCTTGCGTCCGTCCGTCTGCAGTGTAACAAGTTCACGACACTATGCTCCGGTGTCGTCAGTCCACCCTGAAAGTTCAGGGGCCTCATTTATAAAACAGTGTATAGCATCTATAATCAAAGTGTAAGTTGGCCCAAAAGCTGAAAATTATATAAATCTATATACACCTATATCAAACCTATAAGCGTTTTTAATGATCCCATTCCAAACAGCAGGCATTATTAAATTCAAAGACAGCTGTGATATCCTATCTATTAAAATTTTACGGGATTATTTTATTGCCTCAAGGGGCTTTTAGGAGCACAGTAAATATTATACTGCGTTACCTGTCAGCTAAGAGTGGTGAGTACTTTGGGACGTTTCAGTTCCTTCCTTCAGGGTCGGCCTGTCTGATACGGGACTCGGCTCGGCACAAAGATCTGAGATCACAGCTCTGTAGAATCCATATGACGTGGTTCCTCTTAATCCTTCCATTCACGTATACTCAGAGCCTCTACATCCATCACGACAGCATTACACAGTAAGAGTGTCAGAGCAGTGTTTATGTTCACAGCAATCGGGCCGATTACTTCACACATCAGTGGGATCCTATCGTCCTCTCTCATTTGGAAACAAAAGCGTAAAGGTAAACACTTTTCTTTCTTTTTTTTAAGCGGCCTCCAGTACGCTTTGTGAGCTTTGTGCATTCTGTGCGCCTGACAGCACAGTTATGTTCACTGCAGGGATTTGACACACTTATGTATGCAAAATAAAGTCGTCCCTATTGATGCAGGCAAACTGTTTAAAAACTACTAATCACGTTTTGTTTTTTTCGCAAATAAAGGATTTTATGAAACAGTTGCATGAGCACCTATGACACTGCTGGTTTAATGTTCATGATAAAGTGGATCTATAATCTGCTTCAATTCACCAAGTCGCCACTTTCCCGTCTCCAAAAGGCTTGTACGCATCTGGGTCAGGGTTGGACACAAGGGGTCTGAAAGATGTGCACAGAATGGTTATAAGTGAGGCCCCAGTAGAACTAGAGGAGGTGTGGACACGCTCCAGCTTTTCAGTGTTTGAACGATTTTTACCTCAATGATCCTGAAGTATCCAGCTCCAATCATAGGTGGCTTCAACAGGGACACTGACTATTGGCATTGAAGAATAAAAACATGTACAGGCTGAAACAGGTTCAGGCTGACAGAGTGTTGATGTTCTGCTGAAATGAGGCTCTGCAGGGAACAGCTGTGCAGTAAGGGAGCAGGATGACCGCTGCATCACGACAGGAAAGGAAAAACAGGAATTTGAATCACTACAGGTTCCTCAGAAATGTCTAAACACCACTATTCCCCCTGACTCCGGAGACTGTCCACACTGTTGGAGTTTTATGTACAGAACATTGACACCGGTGACTAATAGGGAGAGACATGGGGAAAAAAAGAAACTGAAAAACGGTGGCAAATCCTGTTTCAATACCAATGTTTTATTTGTTGTCAATGCCAATATTCCGTGTCCTTGTTCTTACCCCGTACGGTCAGTCTTTCTACTGTTTGCTGTTGCTGCAGTGCTCTGCCTGGTTGGCCATCCTATGCAAGCTAATCGCACCACAATAGTGTGTGTTGTGTGTGTGTATTTTAGTGTTTAGCCCGGTACATTGTTTGACTAAAAGATGTGGCGCTGACTCCTGACCTCTCATCAAACTGTGAGCTGTTGGTCTGTAGCTACTCACGCAGCCCTGAGTTCAATGTCTAGCCTCGATAGTCCTGTTTCAAGTCTTCTGATTTTAGTTGGCTAAAGCAATATAAAATGTGAAAAAATTTACAAAGTCGTTCGTTTCTTTACGGATTTTCAAGTTACAATCCTTACGATATCCCTACTGGTTAAAGAAGAAATACATCTGTGGAAATATTTATAATTAAAAAAGCTTCAAATGATTGCTGTCTTATTTTGTTGATGCATTTGTGCTAATTATATTATATATATATTTTGACCTTTTTACAATAAAAGCCGCCCCGTGTTTTGGCTGTCATTACCACAGACTGTATATAAATATGCGTTTCCACTTCCTTTCAGTATCCAGAAATGAACGCTGCCCTCATGTGTCAGTGATGTAATTTGGAGTCTGTGCAGTAGAGATTGTAGGATGGATAAACGCACAGGACTAATAATAAATATTGTGACATTTCAATTAATTAAAACCAAAATTGTATCTGAAAAATTTGAACAAACATCCGTGTGATAAGAATTGCCCAAAATGAGAGAAACCATCTTTGAGCAAAATGTGTTTGACATTTACTTTTGAATTTGGCCCATGTCCCATTCACTCAGATAAAAGGAAAGCAGCGTGTTATGACTTATACTGCAGCCAGCCACTAGGGGAGACTGCCTCGCCCAATTTTATCACTGAGCACACTCCCAGTGTTCATCTCTGGTATTTGACGGATGCTAATGTAAAACTTTATCCCAACCAAATGTCCTGGCATCTTTGTTCAAGTCGCTTGTGTGTTCTCGTCTGGACAGCGACATTTCCTAAAGCAATATTCATGTGGACGGAATTTAATTTTGAAAAAAGGGGAAAAAAGTCTTCAAAAAGAATCTGCGCAGTAGAGTACACAAGGCCTGAATCTCAAGGATTGTAACTTTCACGTCTTTTTTCGCTGTTGTGTGTCTGCCCAAATGAAAGTGTGTCTTGTCAAACCTCATTTAAATCTTTTTACTCCTTCACCGATATATTTCTCTGTAGTGTTGCCACATCCATTCTGTTTCTCTTAGCTACTTTTTAATGAAGGCGTGGATCAAACCGACAGCAGGATTTCACTCAGCGTTATGAAAATGTTTCATAATGGTTCCCATCAGTATTTTTAATGATGCAACGCTTCACATTTAAATCACACCTAATGAGTTTAATGTGCATAAGTTTGAGATCCTGACACACACTGTCAAACTGAATGGCTGGGGTCCGGCTGATACAATGTGACCTGCTGTGGAGGGCTTTGTGTTTCCTGTCCAGAGCTCAAACAGCCGAACTCTCAGTCCTGAAATTGTCTTTACAATTTCTGCCACAAAATGACTTTCCTCTGTGAGTCCTAAATGACTCTACTCCATTACACTTTCCACACACACACACACACACTCTCTCTCGCGCTCGCCCTGACCGACTGGGAATGTAAAAGAGTTGTCATGGCAACCCTTTAGCAACACATCTGTGTGTGTCTCGTAGAGATACCGCAAGTGTCGGGGAGGGAAGTGTGTGAGTCTGCGTGTGTGTGTGTGTGCACACGTCCGTCCCTGATACGGTGGATACCGGAGGTGATTTTCCATCAGCGACGCAATCGCTGACCTCATTTCACACTGACAGATTCTGTCCATTTTCCAAAAAGTCAGCCTGTGATGAGTCTGAGAGGAATGGATAATGAGTGTGATGTGTGAAAGACAACTCAGTCCATCTCCTTCATTTCCGGTCTGAGAAGGAACCTTATGTCCTCATCTATTTTTGTGTCCTCACAGTAGCCGAGCTCAGTCACATTGCGTTTCATCTGTGTGTGTGTGCATTTGTTTCACTCCATATCCATATTGAAATGTAATGAATTACCATACTGAACACCATGACTGTGACACCTCTGGCTGTATTTTTTTATAATAAACGTTGATTTTATCTAATGATTCTGTGTCGTTGCGTTTGCTTGTCGTCTTCAGCACTTTAGAAGAACAGGACTCGTACTGTCAGGAGGCTTCATGTGCATCAGCACTCGGAACAAGAGTGAAGTCGCTGTACGTGTAATACGTCTGATACTTGACTAATGCTCATGTGGAACTACAGTCCCCATAATGCCTTGGGTGGGAGGCTTGAGCCCTGTTTATTTTAAGTAATTTTGTTTACATTCTGACAAAACAGCTGAAACATTATAATATTAACGCCATTGCTAGCTTACATTTGAAATTGCTTAACTTTTGTGTTACCAACTGTAGCAGTAGTTTTTTAAGTTGGTAAACAATTCTCTTTTTTCAGTGTAGAGTGGACTTGAGTTGGTCCAGCCACATCAGCTACAGATTGTTCCCTCCGCCAAGTAGTTTGTTTTTGTCTGTGTTTCTTTGTTTGATGGTGAACGGGATTATGTAACAGCTACTGAACCGATTCTCATTAAACTCTGTTACCACCTGAGTAAAGGCAGAACCCAGAACAATCTGGCGCAGAGTTCTAAAGAATGCGAGAGGGGGAGTTTTTCACAGTTTTTCGAGGGAACAACTGATGGACCTTGATGAAAGAAATCAGGCATGTTTAGGGACCGCTCTTTATGAGTGTGTGCAATTTGAGGGAAGATCTAAATTAAAATCCAGATCCTGTTCACTTTTATGTGGTTTCATAAGGGGACTGCTGGGCCTTGGTGGAGGTATTCACTCTACTGAGTGACATTCTAGTTGTACTGCTGTTGCCAGGTTTAATAAGGTTTCTCACAATAGCAGTTTTTTCTAAAGCACCTTGTGAAACAGCCTTTTAGAGGAATGTGTGAACCGGTGAAAGTTAGTTTGTTTTCGGCCTCTTCAGAACACAGAAACATGTCAGGCTCCACAAGAAGCCTCCTCAGCTCTGCTGGAAGAACGGACGATGACAACTCTGACATGAATCCGTCATTTCGAGGTTCATTCTGGACATTTTGGCTAAAAACAAGGTGTAAATGACTACATCACAGTTTGAAGCAGTCATAGAAGAGGATAAACGTAATAGTTTATGTGTCCAAAGCCATTGCTCACAGTTTTTGCTTAGTGTGTGTGTGTATGTGTGTGTGTTTGTGTTTTAAAGGACATGACGAAGCCAACTCGAAACTAGGATCAAGCGAAAGGCATCAAAACTCCTGCCAAAGAAAAGGAAAGAACCCAATGCGCAGAGCTGGGACTGTTTCCCACCATTCGGGACCTCTGTCAAATTAAATACTGAACAAAAAAAAATATTATCTTGGTGGCAGCTGTTGCAGCAGTTCCTCAAACTGGCAGGAAGCGTCCCGAAGCAGCTGTGGTGCCTGAACCGAGCAATGAAACTCACCTAGTTCTCCCGTCTTTGTAAGTGTTAAGTGTTCTCATTTCGTCTTTTTTTTCTCTTTTAAATGAGCATCTGGTCGTCATCGCTTGATGTTATTCCAGTCTCTCTTTCCCGAGGCACAATTAGTTTTTCTTTGCTAAATCCTGTCGCACTTAATGTGAAATCCGCTTTCCGAATTATTTTCAATTTGGTGTTGTTTCTTCCTGTCTCTGTTGATGTGGCCTTTAGTCCTGTATTTTTTTGTGATGCCTAATGCCATTTCTCTGACAGACCATGATGTCTCATTTTCTAATTTTTCGGCAAATTATCGATACTACAATAATAAAAAAAGTCGTCACAAGATGGCAGCTGCCTTAAGGTCAGCGAGGTGACCTTTGCTCCCTGCTCTCGCTACTGTGGGAGACTTATTCTACCGTGACAGATGAAAGCTACTTCCTGTTTATTGATCCAGAACACTGTCGCAGTGTCCTCCAGTGCTCACAGACATAAAAGTACAGATACACACAAACAAACACACACACACTGAGACACACAAGCCTCTCTTTCATCAGCTGCCAGGGTGTAAATCCACAACACTGATGTTTTTCCTCAGCGTTTTTCTTCATACAAGAGCTCACTTCAAGCACATGTGGGAGACTGGGGGGTCATAGATCAGCAGCTTTTAAACACACACGAGAGGCCTGTGTGCAGCTTGATGGCATGAAGGGGATGTTAACATTTCCAAAGTGTGCTGGTTTAAATCACCAGAGACACAAACAAGTGCATTTTGTGTGTTCGCTTGACTGTTTAGGTTCCTGGAGGAGACCGAGGAGCTGTGGTTACACGGTGGAGAGGCAGCAGCAGTCATCAGGTCTTCTCGGCTGGTGTCAGAGGAGAACTTGGGGTAAAGCGACTGGTGCAAAAAGCAGTGGAGGACGGCACCTTTCAAAGTTTTCAACCTCACAGTAATGACAGCGCCGGCAGCTCCTGTTGATGGGAAATCATTTTCACAATTCAAATCCTCTGCAGTATGATGCTTGAGGACTTAAATCCACTCTTTTGTTTGGTTCACTCAAATGACTTCACGCCAGTCTGGAAGGACTCACAGTAAATGGGAGATTTATGCAGTAAACAATGTCACCACTGAGAGCTTTATCAAAAATTATACCCAAACTCGGAATTGCTTTCTAAACGGATTTGTGTAGTTATGGCATAATTCTGTGATATGATTATCAGCTTAAGTGGAAGCGCATACTTGAAGTGAATGTCATCGTGGCTGCTCTGCTCCCAAGACGTCACAGTGTTTGTTATGAAGCAGTAAATCTCAATACATGGCGACTTCAGTTAGAAAACCCTGAGGTAAGCTTATATTGGTTCAGGTGGAGACATATGACGACATATGTCCCAGTGTGTAACTAACTATGCAAGTTTAGGGCCAATTAAAGGGGAAAAGAAATTGCAGATTTTGCATATTAAGTCGTAATATTAAATCGCCCAACCGTCCCCTCATGAAACCACATTTAAAGTCACTGTCAAAACTAATGAACAACATTTCTTTTTCAGGTTTCATGGTAATCTGTCCTGTAGATTTAGCATAATCCCGCTAACTAACAAACAAACAAATGCTGACGAAATCATTACCTCCTTGGACATTTTTGAGGGGACAAAGATGTGTTAAAATGAGGAATTGGGAACATCCTGTTAAACTATACTTTAGTATTGTAGTTTCACAAATAAATAAATACTTACGTGTTTAAAAAGTATCAAAAGTTTGAAAAGATCGAGGTGAGATTAAGCGAAGATTGTGTCTATTCTGAAGAGAGAACCACATGAACTTGGAGGAAATGGCCTCTTTAGTGGAGGAAAGGTTTGGAGGTGGTCGACTCAAGAGTTTTGTAGTTTCTCGAGGAACGATGTGATTGGTTCACAAGTTTGGATCCAGAGGGAGTGGTTTGAAATATTATGACTAGTTTCCCCTTGAAATGAAATATTTTTGGGTAATATTATGACCTTCTCGAATTCTCAAACTGCCTTTCTACTTCCTTTTGGACCTCCAAATATTTGTGTATTTAGCTGCTGAATACTATGTATGTTCACAAGCTTAGCGCTAACTTAGTCCATTTGCTACTGCTGTATAATATTGATTAAAGTTGTTCAGAGAATTTTTAAGCCACACAAATCTTACGACAAATTGGCAAACAAAGTTTAAAGACAGCTACTAAAGGAACCTTAGTGAGAGACTGTTTATTCAATGTCTTTTTCCAAACTAGGAATGAACGTAAAAGCTGAACAACAATCTATTTGTAAAATATCACCAGAGAAGGTTCATTACATGTAATGCAACAAAGTAAAAATGTATGTACAAGTACAATGACACACATACAGGCACATGCAGTTCTCTCACACACACACACACACACACATTGGGCCAGGCTCCAGTACCACCACCCTGTCATTTCACCACACAGTCCACAGGTGTTGGGGGGGAAGCAAATGAAAGTTGGCGTATCGACTCATGGCCTGACGTCAGGGTGCCACCCCTCCTGGCCGCGGGCCCGCTGACATAGCAAGCCATCTGGGCAGCAGAGAGCCGGCGACAGGCCCATCCATCGCTGTGCCCTGTCCTCTGGGCTGGCAGCCAGCGAGACAGACTGGGAGAGCTGGCGAGGACCAGTGCTCCTCGCTCGCTCGCCAATCTGGAGCATGTTTTGATGATTCTAGCATTCAGTGAGGTCAGAAATGCCCGTGATTCACTGAATTTAATGCAGCGGGATGGATTCAGCCACGTTGACTGACATGGTCACAGATGTATCCCAACTGTTGCCTTAATAACACAAATAATACCTCATATTTTCACATAAATATGTATTCTTTATTGTCCCTCACCAGATTATAAAAAATTGCTGTGATATCAATATATGTTCTTTCACAAATTGACGAATGAAAACCAATGGATTCGTAAACTCAAAATCTCAGAATCTTCTTTTCTTCTGCTTTCCACAACATTTTCTTTTCTCCATCACACCCAACAATCCCAGCAATGAACCTGTGAGGGAGACACTGCTAATGGAAGAGTGACGCGGCAGTGACAGCGAGAGGCACGTAGGAGGGTTTAAATACCTTTTGGCTATAGGTTAATCATGGTTGACAGAGAATTCCGTGCACATAACTTAGTGAGTTCACTGGTTATAATTGGGAGGTGGAGACAGCGTGGGATGAGAAAATTAAAATGGTAATTGTCTTGCTGCCTGAACCAAGTCATTGCTCATTTGAATACAGGAGGAAACATTTTTTTATTTTTGTGTTAAATGTCACACCAGAGCGTCCAGTGAGCGTCCTGAGTAGACACCATATTGAAGACATGAAGCATCCAAAATGAAGATGCAGCTGCCACCATTATTGGTTGTTACGACCATAGACTCTACATAAAGATGGACGACACATCTCCCCTTTCTCCCAGTATCCAGAGGAGAAGCCAAAACATCCAGAATGCTGCCATTCCAGCCCAGTAGCGAATGGAACCATTGAAGCAAGGTCCAATCCATACACAGGCTTGACCGATCATGAGTGTAATTAAAAACAAACTCACTGGAAAAAAATGATTGCTTGGGCAAACCCTTTCCATTAAGAGGGTCTAACGCTGAGATGTATTATTACCAGCGACTGTGAGGCCTGTGAAGATAAAAAAAACTGAGTTGTGTTTATCTGTTTCCTCAGAAGAACAAAACTGAAAAAACACACGATTAGTATGGACTCACTGTTCTTCATTGTCTTGAATGTTCATTTTTAAATGTTGTGGACAAATCAACCGCTGTTATCAGTTTGGTCCAAAACCCTATTCATCTTTTCAGATCCTTATTATTTCTGGCTGACAGCTACGGGCTCTAATAATCAGATGACTTGGAACGAGGTCCAAAAATCTTTAAGGTTGTGCTCATTTATTTCATTAAGGGAAATCTCAAATCTTATCTCATGTGCAACTGACTTCTCCTGCAGTGATTGTAACTGTTAGTTAACTTAACCATAGTATTTTATTAAATCGTCAAAAATGATTGTTTATGACCTTTTCCCTTGTATTACTGTATATATATATATATGCATATTTTTTTCTTTCTTATTTATTTATTTTTTCTTTCAATGTATTAACTCTTCTTTATACCCTATGCACCATTGTAAATGAGGGTGTTATTCCTCAATGTTTTTTCCGAGGCTTAAATAAATAATCAGTCAATCAATCAATCACTTACTTTACGGTTTTATAACGCCTAACTTGACTTGTAAACGACCTTCACGTCAACAATAAGCATCCGCCTTAATGACCAGGAAATTCAAAATTTTCCTAAAAGCTCAGAATCGACACACAGACCCTTCATGCATCCTTCGACACCAATATTTCACGATATTTCGTCCCAGATTTATCGAGCATACTGCCACATGAATAGACCGCCACACTGTCAATTCACAGTAGCCTCACACAGGCTACTGTGCAATCATACAGCCAGTATTGTGAACACTCGCAACTTGGGAGCATGAGTGTCTTTCCATCGCCACTATCCACCCAGTGTGACGTGAGTACAACTACAGGAAGTGAGCCTTATGTCTGTAGCAGTCATTGGTTCCATGAGTCGTCAGTATGTTGCTCTGGACGTGCCCAAAACACAGGAAGAGATACTGTTCAGTGTGGAAGTCAGTTTTTGCTTCATAAAACATTTGAAAATAAGAATTGAGTACTTCCGCAGCATGTGTGCGTCTAAAACGATGACACCACCTGTCTCCAGTCACATCCCTCTGCAGAAATCCCTTTGCCATCATGCCTCACTCTGTTGTTGGAGCAGACAAATCGGTGGACATACTTGAAGATTTTTTTTCTGCTTGTTCTCTTTTTAGTCACGTACACAACAGAAGGCTCTCTGTGACATTTACCCACAATACCGCTCTTCACACCACCACCGACTGGACTCCCACTCTCCCGAAGTGAAGATGGAGGTTTGTTTTCAAAAGTTTGTTTGGACGTTTGAACACGTCTAGCCACACGCTGACAAAAAAATGTCCGAACGCTGTAATTCACCGGCACAGGGGAAGCGGAAGACAACACTGCGTTGTTTGTTTCACTACGTGTGTCGGTGGCAAATTGGCATGAAGAGAAGTGTCATATAAACTGCTGGCTGACTCTCTGAATAGTGAAACATCCACATGATTGAGGCTGTGCACAAATATTTTTTAAACGAACGCCAGAAATCAACACCTTTCACCAAAGTTTATAAATAAACCAAAAATATATTGGCTCCGTAAACCAAGTGTTGTGCCGATATGCATCCCATTTTTGTGTAATGTGTGTCCATCCGATGTGGGAGCTTGACGCGGTCTCCTGCGATTCCTGTGATCACAACACCACAGTTATACGGTAAAGTTAGACCCGCTGCCAGAGGACGCCACCCACTGAAGAGCACCAGGAGCCAATGTTAAAGATGTCCGCACTTTCACACATTTATATTAACATGAACGAAAGGGAGCATACAAATTACTGTTTTTGCTCATGTTTTTCGCTCCAAGTCCACAGTTACAAGCCCAACCACTGAAACCACATGGCTCAAGCCAACAGAGCTCCACTGTGGTCTCCATCAGGGTCACAATATTTAATCAAACCACTATTTGCATTATTAAAAGGTGAATTGAGGCGACTGCCCTCTGTCCCAAAAAACATTTGACTTGGAAGATATTTGCTGACATTTCACACACCTTTTAATTCGCTTATATACAAGTCAACTAAGTCATAATGGCAAAATATAAACCATGATTTTAATAAAGAAATCTAACCCAAAAACACCTCAGTAACAAATGTAATTTCCTCTGATCTTAGCCACATTAGCAATGTAGCTCTGAGGACCGCAATGTTGGTATGTGTGTCATTCTGTCCTCCTATAAGTCCACATAGAAAAATTCAACATAACACAAATTTCCACCTATGGATTGCTATTTAATTTGCTACAGACATTCATACTCCCCAGAGGATTTGATGGCAACTTTTCCTCTCATGCCGTATCACATAGTTGTATTTGTGGATTTTAGTGAAATGTTTATTTAATAAATTGCAATGAAATTACATGTCATTTAGCTGACGCTTTTATCCAAAGCGACTTACATTTTTAGAACACTCGCATTTATGAGGGGCCATTTAGGGGTTCAGTATCTTGCCAAGGACACTTCGGCATGCAGATGGGATAGAGTGGGATTCGAACCGGCAACCTTCTTGCTGCAGAGCACCCGCTCTATCCCCTAGGCCACGCTCTTAGCTAAGGACATTTATATTCATTAATCAACTCTGATGATACCTTCACTTTTTCTCTGGTGCTAAAGTCAGTTCTTGAACTTCTGTCTGACATCATTGTTCTAGCATTCTTACTTATATGTATCAATTCTCTTCCCTATCACACTCGCTCTTTTGAGAGCATATGTGTGTTCACATTGCAATATGCACTGCATTAATACTGAATGGTGCACACAAAATGTTTGATACTTTTTACCCTCAATGGTTTACCAAAGGAAAGGAGGATCACAAAGGTATTATCAAACTTGTGAAAATATACTCCAAAGTTTCCTCTTTTGGAGGATGCAGACTCAGAGGAGGTGGCCTTATTGGGCTGTGTAGACTGGGAATGCTGAGCCAAACTGAGACAGTCTGGTCTACAGAGGATTTCTGAGATCTGTGTCACCTGCTTACTGGCCCTACTGCTACCAAGAAACAACAGTGCGCACCATCGGACATGAAGCCTCAATGCCCCTTGGTTTTTATCATGTGCAACATTAGCTGTTCAGTTGAGTTGAAGCCTGATACATAGATAAAACTGTAAACATTGGACGTCTCATCGTTATCTCGCCATTCTATCTTTGAAAACCAGTTCCATCGCTGAAGCGCCGTGAATCCTGGGATTGTTTGGCCCTTGAAGGATCCCCCCGTCGGTTCCTTTGATTCTCAGGGATGGAAGAACGCAGTTGTTTGGAGGAGACTTTTGAAATGGTAGAGCCAGCTAGTCACGTCGCTGTAACGCAATCGATCTTCAAATGCAGCCTCTGTAGGATGCAGCCCCTGGGACCCAGGTAGCACACTACATGTGAGGACTGACTGAAGCATCCAAACTTAGACATAGCAATCGTTATCCTGTTAGCAAGCTGATGTTAGCATTAACATCGTTGTTTTACCTTTAATAATACCACATAGAACCTTTTCAACACAAGCTGAAGTGTGATATTGTTTTTAAGGAAATTACTTTGCCTTCATCTACAGAAAAGGGTCAACATCACTTTCGGATTCATGTGCTTTGTTGGTTTTGGAGACAATCCAAATCGTTATTTATACTATGAAATGTAATCTGATATTTTTAGTTTGCTCATCATTCTGTTCCTAATGCGTGTGAAATAGCGTTGAAGCTGCAACAGAGTAATTATCTATAATCCCACAGCATGTTCTGTGGCTCCTGTTTGAACCAATAGGCATGATGGATTCATTACATAACACGAGAAAACAACATGACAAATTAAAAGGAAAACGGAGCCAGACACCAACATGTCCCCCTTCCAGTACTTCCCTTCTATAAGGCCAAAAACCCTACAAGGATTTGCCCAAAAGTCCCAGAAGATGGGTCGCATCATTAACCAGAGATATTGTCCTATTGATTTATTTATCTTTTCATCCTTTTTCATCAACAGCAGACCTGGGTGTATTGATGACTTCAAATGGGGTTGTGCTTCATGAGAATGGTCCAGAGCAATCCCCCACTCGTGGGATTCACAACCTCCAAGTTGACTGAAAGCACTAAGCTTATTTTTGTAGTTTTTATTAATAGTTTTCTAATACGCCTGAAGAAAGTGATGATATCTCCCTGTATCGCTAGGCCTTTTCGTTATGGCTCAGCTCACCTAGCCTCTGTGGTTAGGCGCTGACGGTAATGTCAACATTAGCGTCCATTTTTCCGATGCTTAATAGCTGCTTGAACAGCATAGCTGCTCGCCCCGTGCACACGACTTCCCACGTAGTACCCACCAGCTCAAGAGTTCCACTTCAAGGCAGCACACTTCACCTAATGGTAGTTGGTGTTATGCCCGCTGAGTTTGGAAGTTCAGATTTCCTGCAGGCCATCGCCGGCCAACTTCTTCCAGCCAGCAGAATAATTTGTAGTGTGCCACAGTGGCCACTTCCCACTGTCAACGCAACTGTTTCCCCTCATGGCTGCGTCGCTTCAATAAGACCCCCGAGGAGCAGCCGAGTGTAACAGCTGCATAGACGGCGCATGAACACGGCTCCAAACCGCCTGCTATCCCCGGAGAGGAGACAGCACACACACACACACACATAAACACACACAAACACAACACACACAATCTTGTTTTATCGCTCTACCTATTCACACATTACCGCAATTACACAACGCACACACTTTCTGAGAAGCGTGCATGCACAGGTGAAGATGACATACATTATATTGATTATATATACACTCAGATGCTGGCTAATATGGTACATTTTCCTCATACACACACACACACACATATACAGAGAGTGAAGTTAGGTTGATATTTTGCCTGTCAGTCACCGCTCCCTTAGCATGCTTAAGCACATGACAGCCCATCTGCATGCCATTACTGTGGGTTTCAACACTAATGGAGCCCTTTTCACCGAGCAGTAAACTGTGGGGGAACATTAGCACCCAAGATGCAGGCTAACAACATACTAAACTGACGGGTGCAGACACGCTGCGCTTCGCTGAGAGTGCCTCTGGGGCACGGCGGAGCGAGACGAGGCAACAATCACTCTAAATATTAATATTCCTCAGTTTCGCAGGGAAGGATGAAAAAGAGGAGGAGGGGGAAGAAAGCCCAGGCTTAATGTAGGAAGGCACTCACCCCTTATATTGGAGGAGAACCTCAATCAACAGGAACATGTAGAAAACATGAGGGGGACGGGACACACTGACTAGCTGCTTATACATACGCTCACATACATAATGAATTACCCAATACCAAGAAGTACATGTTACTCTCTCTTTTCCACATGCAAGAATACTGTACAGATCAATCATGTATACACACTAACACCTATATATATATATATGAATAAAACACCTTGGGTTTCGAAATAGGTAGAGGTAGCCCTGATTTCCGAACAGCGTTTGAAATTTAATTTTTCTAAACGGCCTCCTCATGTAGTGGTCGCAGTGATTGCATTTGTCTAGGGGCGGGGCCAAGGGGACACTGGCCCCAGCTGAAATCTGATTGAAGTGCCCCTGTCCTATCGGTAGTTTTTCAAAACCAACAATAATAACAATAATAGATGAATAATTCAAGGCGGCTGGCTGACAGACTGGAGATATATGATGAATACAAATTTACACAAAGCTTTGTTGAAGTGCACTATGTTCAAAAACGTGTTCAACGGTGCTCAAAGATACGGAGATCACAGTAAAGGATGAAAGACTCAAACGTGCACCTGACTGAATCAGAAGCCGTGCATGAATGCAGGGCATATAATTGACCTCTCTGTGTAAAATTGTGTCCCCTTCATGGCCCCGGTTATAAAACAATCCGAGATCCACCACTGATTTAAGGAGCGTTTCAGTGAAGTTGTGCATTGTTATGACTCTGTCCAATGAGGCTTTTTCACCTCACCTCTGGCCCTGACCATTCTATAACACTTCAGAGCTGCTTGTGCAAAGTATTGTACCAACGGGTTTTGTTTTGAGCAAACACTTTCAGTTGGTCTGGAAAGCCATTACTTTGATTAGTTTGAGCCTTTGTTGAGTTGTAGCCACTTTGGCAGATTACCGTCGTGCTATCATTGCAGCACTTTGAGTTGTGGACTTTTATTTTTAGCACAAGAATTCAATTACCCAAGTTTGTTCCAGCATTTATATGATGGATGAAAAAAGAAAATTGTTTTACAACTTAAAACTTTACTTTAAAACTTTTAATTGGTGACCCACACCAAGTTTTTAATATGTAATTTAAAAAACTAAGCCTGTAAACACTCGCAGGTGGTTGATTCATTTACGGAGATGCCTCTGGATTTCCCCTTATATGTTTTTGGCCGTGATTGCTTGACTTTTACATGTTGACATTCGAATTTAATCCGCGCTTGTAATTATCCACCACAAGCAAGAAATAGAAGCGGAGCGATTAAAACCGGGAAATCCAATCAAACACGCCTCTTATGACAGTGAACATTCCCTGATGAGGTGGTGGCTCCACATGATATGATGCAGTAACAATTACCCCGCACATGTCCACACACATGTGCTGTTACACAGGCCCACTCTGACGCACGCAAACACACGCATACACCAACACAACAACACTAATTAATCCAGATATCTTTTCCCACACAGGATATCCTTGGCTTTCATCCCCTCCTCAATTAGACGGAACTTCCTACTGTTCTGTTAGTGTTTGGATTAGGAGGAATTATGGGGAATGCTAATGTTTGGAATCCTCCTTTCGCCTTTGAGTGCATCAGATGCTTGACAGCTATCTGGCGTGTGTAATTCTCAGTGTATTCTCAGGAAGAAGTGTTTATGCAGCAGAACTTTCACCGTGTGGCTGCACCTGCACTGTAATACACGGTCTTGTCATACCCCCCGGCTGCCCTTCTTCTCGTTCTCCTGAACAGAGATGGGTCAAAATGAGAGCAAACGATTCTTCAGAGGTTTTCTGTGTGAACTCTGATCCTGTCTCTCATATCCTTTGGGAGTCAAACATCATAGCTCTACACTTGAGTGTCGATAATCACATAAAACACGATGTATAACCTCACATTTTCATTTTCTTAGCTACTAAGCCTAGCTGACCTGAATACAGATCAGCCGTATACTAAGGGTCTGCTCACACGTGTTAATTTAAGAATAAAGTGCTTTCAGTGCATTGCTACATCAGCTCCTGTAGCTGACTCCTCTCGGCTATCACTGTTGAATCACTTGAATATAGATAGAGACACGATTAATTGGGAAATACACACCCACACAGGTCTTTTCAGTTATTCTGAGTTAGACTTGGGGTTCAGCTATTCTGTAAACTGTTTGAAAACACCAGACTCCAAGTCAAATGAACACGTACAACATAAAGCTGCTTTCAGACATACTTATGTAACTACAGATAATCTCCTGATAATCTCTAGAGTGTCTGTATTTGAGAAAAAAAAAGATTCCTCTGCAACAGAATAAATATGTTACATCCTTCCTCTGACTGCTGCGCCACCACTCACCTGGGTAAAGAATCTCCCACTGTGTTTAAAAAGTTAAATTTATAAATACATATTCCTTACACATTGCATGAGGAATATTGATGTAGTTAGTATGTGTTTGATGAGACAATGAGACATTTATATTTATCCTTTTTACATTCTATCCGAGTCTGAGAGATTAAGCTCTGTTTATATAACAGAAACATATATATATTTGTGTGTGTTTTACCGGTTACACAACTTTTTTGTGGGTTTATGAAGTACAAGTTCCTAAAGAGGTAAGAAAATCAAATGGGTACACACACACACACACACACACGCACAGTCGCACACACACACACACGCACACACACACAGAGGTTCGCCACTCCAGGATACCACTGGTAGAGATTAAGTCACCCTTGGAGCTGCCTTGATCTCTGCCTCTCCTGTTTGGTTTTCTCTTGTTCCTCCTCGCTCCTCTCTCTGTGGTCCAGGAAGTGCAGCATCACGGCTTCGAGGTGTGCCGCTCGATAACGGGCCTCGGCTCTGTCAGGATTTAGGGTTTATTGGTTTATAGACAGACAAAAAAACGTGTGTGTCCGCAACATCAAACGGATGCAACAGACTATGCTTGGTGGAAAAAAAAAGACTGCGGTTCTCCAATGATTGGCCATGAGAGTGAGAGAGATATGCAAATGTCTCCTGAAAACCCTGCATGTGAGTCCCTCTGCAGTGTGGCTATTTCTCTGTTTGCAGATGATTCTGAATCACACAAACACACAATCCCTGATTCACTCAAAAGCTTGTTTCGACAATATTCTCACTTAACAAGCCTTGTATGTTTCCTTAATTGTCTCTCTCCTACACACACTCACACACACACACAAACACAAGTCTTTAGTGCATCACTGACATCCACTCCCGCCTGTAGCATGTCTCCCCTGTCACCTACTGACACCATCCTCCAAACCTCCAGTCTGTCAGCCGCCCTTGAATTATTCATCTAATATGCCCATTTGCCCAAGCCAGCCGTTCTATTAGTTTGCCAAACATTACAGGCAAGAAAGATTTGTTTATCTGTCTCTGTGTGTCTCACTCCTTCACTTCCCGTTATTGTCTTTGCCTCTCCCCTCTCATCTCCCCCCTCTCCTCTTTTCCCTTTTCTCATCTTTTCTCACAAACGCGACATTCCCCCCCTCGTTATTGGCATCCGTTGTCACAGCGATTTGCTAAAGTGGATGTGACAGTCAGCCTGTGTTGTTCATGCCTCGTATAAAAGCCATACATTTTGCCTCAAAATAATTGTTTCCATCAAATTTCTTCTGCCTCTTTTGCATGCTGTGTTTGACTGTAAGAGAGAGCGTTTTCCTCCCTGTTATAATGTTCAGTCCATTGTTTTGTCAGTGATAATATATGTAAATTGCATACGTGGAAAAAAATAAAAAACATAGGCCTCTTTGCTTTTGGTAATCAGCTCCCACCATTACGTAAACAGAGAACTGACTTGCACGTGTGTCATTACAGTCAAGCATTACAGAGGATGCTTGACTGTTGCTGCTTGACCCGGCTCCGAGTGCCAAAAAAATGCTCCTCTCCCTCATCTATATTTCAGTGCGCTGGGGGTGTTCGTGTAATAATCTCAATTTGTGAACATGCGGCGGCGTCACTCGGCCATTACCGAGCACCATAATCTTTAGTCACATTCCACTCTGGTGCTGAGGTAACAAGGGTCATGACAGCCTGCCATAATACACACGTCGTGCCGACAGCAGCCGTCCTCTGTGCCGCTGGAGGACTTTTTATTTTTACTGAAACTCAGCTCGGCCTGCACCATTTTTCTTTTCAGCATCGTGACTGCTGTTAGCGCTAAAAGGCTTTTCAGTGAGTAATGTGTTTCAGAATGTGACCCCCCGAGTTGGCTGCTTTGACCTCAGGTGCAATCAAAGAGTTTTTTGGTGCGTGGCCCATTACACTTACAATATGGCACCGTGCACATGTGATATTATTCATAACAAATTGCAGTGTTTGGAATGGGCTGTTTGCTTGTTCTGTGCTGGTTTCAGATTCCAGTAGCAGTGAACCGGTAATTGAGCCGGTGCGAGTAAAGACCTGCTCCTTTTCAGCAGTTTATTCAAAGTTCAGTGAAGCTCGACTCACAGAGCCCAGATCCCTGAATTGGAGAATAAGTTAGCGTGATCAACAACAACATTGCTTATGTGGAGTCCCAGCCACTGCTGCTGATCACCTGATTTTCTTAATATTGAGCGTATCCAAAATTGCAAAGAATTCAACACTGCGCTTCCTTGGCCCCTTAACAATTAACATGCCAAGTGTGAAGCAGATGAGATAAACGGTTTTCGAGATAAGCGTTCCACAGACAGAAAACAGATTTCCTCTTCTGGCAATGATAAAGGAGACAATCACCTTTTTTAGCAGGTTTTATATAATACACTTTATACCCTCTAATTTTGATGTAAAAGAGGTGTAACTAGTTTACTAGTAACACTAGAGTGAATAGTCCAGCTCTTTATCACCCAATAAAAACCTGGAGGGTCGAAGGTTCCTGCTCCCTGATGAGAAAAGGGAATTCATTTCTTATCATCTTATAAACGCTGAGATTGATGGGAAGTTGACTTCAGGAGTTATGTCATCTGAAGCAGGATACCCCCTGACAAAACTAGGTGGATTCCCCCAAAATGTTGAGCTTCCCCTTCAAAGAGTGCGCGTGTTAACCTCCAGAGGCTTCGTGCTTGGCCCTCAGAGCCTGATTGGCTCCAAGGCTTAGCCCTCCATTTACAACAAACCCTGGTGCATCTCTCTTTTCCTAATGAGGGCTGGAGGGATGTTATCTGGCCTTCAGCTCTTTTCTTTCTCTCTTCTCTCTCTCTCTCCTCTCTCTCCTCTCTCTCTCTCTCTCTCGCACTCATTTCCCTCCTACACTGAAGTCAGGCAGGCAGTGTTAAGTATCTCATCTTGTTTTATCCTCCAGCCTGCCATCAATTTCAAGCTGTTCTCCTCTCATTTACAGCTGTGCCACACCATCCACGGTACCAGGATGCACATCAGCTGCCAAATGTGCACTTTTCCTCCTGCCACTCGGCGCAAAGAGGAGCGGATGGACGTTTTTTTTTCCGCCGCAATCCTTCATGGGCCAACCGTCCGTGGAGAACATGCTGGTTCCTCCAAGCACATTTATGGATCATGTGATTCAATTTCATGTACCACAGAACTGTAATAATAGAAGAAACAATTTTGTGTAGCCTTTCCTTCCCCATTTCAGTTTGTGGTGAGCCCTAAAGGTGTCGTGTTGCCTCCCCATCCCAACTGTCTGCTTCACGTTCTCATCCCAGCATGAGGCTGCTTATTGTCTTCCAGAGGAGGAGGGATGGACACAAATGTTCTCATGCACACTGGAACACAGGCAAGACTTCTGAGATGCAGGGGTTTGCAAAACAAAGTGCTCCGCTGCTCCCTATTGGCTCCTCCATGACAGTGCATCACTTTAATCCTCAAGTCACCGTTGTCTATGGGCTTATGACACAGTGAAGACACTTGATATGTTAGATTGCATTTTTAGGAAGACCCATAAAGGAACTGTAAAGACATTTAGGAGGTGAAACTGTTGCACCATGCTTCTGTCCTGCCGTTTGGGGACCTCTGAGCACCCTTGTAGTTATTTGTGTGAACTAGTGATATTATTACTGACATTCAGTGTTTCTCAGTATTGAGTGACCTGGGAGGTGTCCACTGACACAGTATAGGTGGAGTGACTTCTGTTCACTAACCCACATGAACTTGTCTACCAAAACAAACAAGTCACCAAGATCCAGATCAACTAGAAGAAATGCTCACAAACTCAAAACTTAAAGCATCTTACAGCCTTGAGTCTCCTCACATCATTCCCAGTCCTACTGTCCTAGGTGGCTCTAGTTTTCTGCAAGCGTTGCTGTGGTCATCTTGAGCCACCAGAGGACAGCAGAGCCCAGGCACGCACTCGAGGATTCAACTGTATGTACCACAGGTCCACACCTACACAACCATGACCATCCTCAAAGTGAAGGTCAACTCTGTCTTCTCAGGCAGCTTTAGACTTCCACACAATGTGGTTTAAGACTGTTTTAAGCACTTTACACTAAGTTACTGGTAAACTGCTATATATACAGTATATATGTATTTATTATTCAAACTTCTTCCAAGGCTGTTGTTTTTAGGAAAGGTGAATCAAATTGAAGGATTATACAGTGGATTCATTACCTTTCTATCTCTGATTTGATGCCATAAAAACAAAATTCCTTCACCAAAGTAAACACCAGTGTTTTGGGAAGCATATTCATTTGCCTCTCTTTCTGAGCATTAAATGAGGAGATAAACACCACCAATACCAAAAGAAGAAGTAAAAGTATATGTGAAATAATTTTTTCTCTTAGACTGTTACTGTCATTTTAGGTGGTTTTTAACACGCTGATGTTTGTCTCATTATCCTGGTAAGATTGGCAATTAGTTATTTGGTGCTATTAGAATTAAAGTGAAACGTCATAATTGACAGCTGCAGAGGGAAAAGTCTGTTAATGTTTTACTGCCTGGTAAATGTGGGGTTTATAAGATGTGAGGGTTAAGGGGGAAAATACACCAATACACCATTACTAAACAATTAATTGTTGTTACCTTCACCAAGGAAGTTGTGTTTTTTACCCCTCTACGTTTCTTTGTTTTAAAGCAAGATTAGGACAAACCACTGGGCAGAAACGTTTATTTTACGACGTTTATTACTTATTAGTTTGGTTCATATCAGACCCACTAACATGGAGGAGGTGGGGAGTATGACCTGCTGCACTGCAGCCAACCACCAGGTGATGATAGAGACCGTTAGGCTTTACTGTGGGGAGCCGTTAGGACGTCTGTCAGTACATAGCGGACACTACAGTGTTGGACTAATTGGACAGACTGGATTCTCCATGGACTCACTGTTTCATTGTGCTATAATGAGACGGAGCTAGCTGGTTAGCATGCTAACATCAGCGGAAGAACACAAGTGATACAAGAGTCAACATGTCTGAGTAGAGGGAGGAAGTTTGATGCTGGTAAGTAAACTGTTAATGCTAACGTTGTCTAACACAGTGTGTGTTACTAAATGAGTGTTCGATGAATGTTTTGAACGCATCAAAGAATCTTCCTTTAATGCTTTGATCAATTTGCCAAGATCATAGCCACGGAAACGCATTTAAATCTCAACACAGCTAACCGTCATTCACTCTGGACACCGCGGCTTGAGCTTTAGTGATTGTTCATGGTGTTTTGGGATATTGAAACAGCATATCTTTTATTTCTTAGTATTTAAAGAAATGTCTTCTGTTTTCAACAATGTCTGAGTACGTACTCATCACTATAACCAAGATT
This sequence comes from Pseudopleuronectes americanus, assembly GCA_038501795.1. Lineage (NCBI taxonomy): Eukaryota > Metazoa > Chordata > Actinopteri > Pleuronectiformes > Pleuronectidae > Pseudopleuronectes > Pseudopleuronectes americanus. The sequence continues at coordinate 6,880,458 of CM076735.1, forward strand.
TAGGTTAAACAGGCTATTAAGTACTGTTCACATTTCCTGTTTTATTTTCTGGAGCTTAACTTGTGATTTTGTGAAAGGTTTGAATTGGCGTTGATATCTGCGTAATGATGGGAGAACTGTATGTAGATAAAACACAAATGAGGCCCAAGTCACTATATTTAACACACTGAGACCCCTAAGGTAAAGTATATACTTATATATGTGATATATGAAATATATATTTACCATGTTACATCTACAAATTGGATAAATAAATAAAGAAGCCATATAAACATAGGGAAATATACAATAAGTAAAAAATACATAAGAAAGGAAGGACTTGCGATAACTCACAGGCCTTTCTAAACAGTGATACTAACATGAAACTTTTCCTTTTCAGTTCAACTCAGAGCCAGTCATCTGCAGTCCCAGAAATTCCCAAACATTACAGGATCAGTGTTCCGAACGACAAGGACATTCTGAAACAGGAGGACTGGATCCAGACCAATGAACTCATTAAAAGTCTGAAGTCACATGATGTCTTTGTGGATGACGTGGAGCTGCAGCACAGGTAAGATCAAGCATTTTCTATTTCATTATTTCCACCATAGTGGAGAGTTACATGTTTTTGTGTGTTTTTTTTTGTGATTCTGTGATGTGGTTGTTAAACAACAGCATCCTCTGTGAATGACTTTAAATAGAAGTGTCATCCACAAGGGAAAAACATTTTAAAAATGCCCTTTATGTTTTATTTGCAGGGAGACAGTTGTGAAAAAACTGAATTCCCTCTTTAAGGAGTGGCTCCAAGACATGCGTAAAGAAATCGTAAGAAACATCTTTTTTTTTAATCTATATAGTTATTTTAAAAATAATCTCCAAATATTATACAGAAAGCATTCTATTGCGTAGATGATTAAACCTCATTGGTTTGCTTTTTGATTTTAGAACTTACCTGACATTCTCACTGACCACGTCGTATACGGGCTGCTCCCGTTTGGCTCCTATGGCTTGGGAGCTTTCTCCAAAGGTAACTTAGATTATTTCCTCAACTTTAAGTGTAAAATGTATTTTACAGTTTCTCAAGTGACAATATAAACTTCACATTCATATGAATCTGTTTGCCTCGACAGGTGCTGATATTGATGGTCTTTGTGTTGGGCCTGTGTTTCTGGAGAGAACGGCCTTCTTCACCTCGTTCTCTGACAAGCTCAAAGCCCAGGAGGAGGCCAAAGACATACGGGTTTGTCGTATATATCAATTATTGCATCTTTTATCATTATCATGCAAGTCAAAGTCTATTTCTCCCCAGTGCAAGCGACTGACAATATTGTTCTTCTTCCTCAGGCCATCGAAGACGCATTTGTGCCGGTCATCAAGTTGACATTTGATGGAATTGAGGTAGATGAAGATCTAATAACTACTAAGTAAAGAAAATAACTAAAAACTCTTCTGGTGCTTTGATAACTGGTTTGTGTTTCTGTATGAAAGGTGGATTTAGTCTATGCCCAGATGCCACAGTGGTCTCTCAGTGACACACTCAACCTTCTTGACGACATGTGGTTGAAGGATATGGATAAAGCCTCTGCCAGGAGTCTCAATGGTAACATCACACTCAAATACACAGCTGCACAGAAATGCTGCAGTATGACCACACTAAAAAATGTTGTTCCAAGTTGTTCATTTGCACTTCCCCCCTTTTTTTAAATGTAGCTGTTTGTGTGTGAATCCTTTGTTTTCATTCTGTAGGTTACAGAGCCACAGAGGAAATCCTACGACTTGTGCCGAACGTCTCAAGCTTCAGGCTCGCTCTGATGGCCATCAAGCTGTGGGCCAAAAGTAAGATTAACGACTAATTCATCATGCCAGTCATTAAATCTCTCTGTGTATAGCTGAACTTGTTTCCCAACATGATAATTATACATTTATAGCAACAATGGAATCTGAAAACAAATGTTAGTCAGTGGTGCAAACTGATAGCTTCAATCTCAGTTTATTGTTATTATGGATATTTTTTTTGCTTTTTCTACATTTTCTGATGTGCAACCACAGGCCAGTCTCTGTTGTGCAGGAATAAACAATGCACAGGTTAAATTATCTATACCATATACACAATGTAAAACTTATTAACATTTTTCAAGTGACATTTTGTCTTAATCTTGTTTCTCATCCATGTTTTTCCCTTCAGGACGCAACATTTACTCTAGCAAGCTGGGCTTCTTGGGCGGGGTATCCTGGGCCATTCTGGTAGGCCTGATTTGCCAGGTTTATCCAAATGTCACAGCATCCGACCTGGTGATGAAGTTCTTCAATTTCTACTCCAATTGGTGAGTTGTGTCAGCATTTCTCTTGAATAAAGTATTTCTAAATCTCCTCACAATATTTTGTGGTTGAAAATGTTTAAACTCGGCTTTTTATCACAGAAAATGTAACTGCATACAAGGATCAGTTGTAGTTGTAGACAAGGATCAGTAGATTTGACAGTCTTGTGTTTTGTGTCAGGAATTGGTCTATGCCTATTCGTCTGAGGGCAGTGCAGGACCTCCACTACAACCTTCCTTTCTGGGATCCCAAGGTAAGTCCTCTGTAGGATCTTTATTCAAAGTTTAAGATACAAACTGATCAAGTGAGTTTTTGAATTATCCAGTTTAAAACATAGTAAGATGATAATCTGTGTTCTTCTGCATTTCCAGGTTAACATACGTGATCAGTACCACTTGATGCCGATCATCACGCCAGCATACCCCCAGCAGAACTCAGCATTCAATGTGTCTGTCTCCTCGCTGACCATCCTGATGGAAGAGTTCAATCGGGGTATGTATAGTAACCCAGCTGACAACCATCACATGGTCACGACCTGCATTGCAAGGCAAACAACCGTCAATTCCCGTGTTCTAACTGTGGATTATATCAAACCATGTTACACTCAATTACATCTTACACCTGTCTCTTCCTCGTTCACAGGCAACACTATCGTCAAGGCAATACAGCAGCACAAAGTCGACTGGTTCAAACTCTTTGAAACATCAAATTTTATGGACAAGTACCGGTATGTATTGAGTTACCTAGACAGAAATCAGTACCGCTGTGTAATTAAATACGCTCGCACACACTCCTCTCTAAAAACATGATCATGTCTTCATTTCTATGTGGTTGGTTAAAGGTCGGAATGTGAGCTGCCAGACTGATTGAGTTTCAAATATTGAGCAGCAATGAATTCACAACAATGTTTTGATCTCTTTTATTCAAAGGCATTACCTTCAGGTGGAAGCAACCTCTGCTACAGAGGAGCAACATCTTGATTGGTGAGTCAAGTACAACTGGAATTCATGTCAACACATTTGTAGACAATCTAAAGGTGAAAAACCTGGGATGAAAAAACTGTACGAAAACTTTAAATCCAGCTGCTGGAGCGTTTTCTTCTTCCTGTTACTGATTTCTCATTCACTCGTTCAGGGTCGGCCTGGTGGAGTCCAGGATCAGACACCTGGTGGGATCTCTAGAGGTACACCAGTGCATTTCCTTGGCCCATGTGAATGTGCAGCCCTTCTCTCCACCCAAGGAGGCCGATAGCACGTAAGGACCTCATTTCATATTTCAACTCGTTCCTGTTTTTTGTTCTGATGCTCTGTATTTACTCTCAAAAGCATTAAGGCTCATGTTAGTTGTCTGTTTCTGTTTCAGGGAGGGTCTGAGCACAAAGTGGATGATTGGATTTACACTGAAAGAGGAGTATAACAAGATGAGGAACAAGAATGATATGGACCTGACCTGGGAAGTCCGCTACTTTACTGATACTAGTATGTTTTCTTTTCCTTCCTATTCTTCTTCTTTAAATTTTGTGACCGCTGGAGCAAAGTTGTGTGAAAATGTGTTATCATTTTTATTTTGTGCCCTGCAGCCTACAACCTGGCAAAGACCATTGGGGTGTTTCAGAAGGGAATGGTCGTTTCAGTCAAGTATGAAAAGAGGACGGCTTTTGCCAAACCTGCCAATGTGCCGCCCCCCCACACAGCTGACAAGGTACGCTCAAACATTTTGACGCTTTGTTTGAAAAAATATACAGTTTTATGCAGTTTTTTTTATGATATCATTTTTTTTTGTTCTCTACAGGATTCCGCTGTAACATCCAGTCCTAGCAAAGCCTCCACAGCTCAACAGGCCACAAAGAGATCTCGTTCTCCCTCACCTGGAACCCCAAGTAAGAAGTTCAGGCCTGAGGAGAAACAAGCTCAAGGGTTGAACCCCACCTGCCCCGAAAACTCTTCTACAGGTTTCTTGCCCACTAAGAAAATTGTGAGCCTGTTTAGCAGCGATGGCCTTTCAGCTCCCACAGCTCAACAGGGCACAAAGAGAGCTTGGTGCTCCTCACCAGAAACTTCAAGTAAGAGGTTCAGGCTGAATAGAGACAAGCTCGTGGGTTGAAACCCACCTGCCGCAAAAACTCCACTAGAGGTGTCTCCCCCACTAGAGGTGTCTCCCCCACTAAGACAATTGTGAGCCTTGTTAGCAGAATTGGGTTTTCAACTCCCACAGCTCAACAGGCCACAAAGATACATCATTGTCCCTCACCAGGAACTTCAAGTAAGAAGTTCAGGCCTGAGGAGAACCAAGCTCAAGGGTTGAAACCCACCTGCCCCAAAAACTCCACTACAGGTGTCTTGCGCACTAAGACAATTGTGAGCCATGTTAGCAGAACTGGGTTTTCAGCCTCCACATCTCAACAGGCCTGCTAAGAGACCACTACAGGTGTCTTGCCCACTAAGACAATGGTGAGCCTGGTTAGCAGAACTGGGTTTTCAGCTCCCATAGCTCATCAGGCCACAACGAGACCTCGTTCTCCTCTAGCGGAACCTTCGTCTCAGAAGTTCCCCTGCAGGTGTCTGGCCCACTCGTTCCTCCCCTCAGACTCTACCTCCTGACTAGCTGCCCCACTTGCATAGTTAACTCTCACAACCATGAAAATATTATCGTGTCAAACACATGCAAGTGGACAGAACACAAGCAAAGCATGTAATGTGTTCGTTTTGAAATTGATGAAGATGTTTTCGTACTTTGCTTGTAAGATGTAACATTGGCGGTTTCTTGCTCCTCACCCAGAGGAAAAAAACATTATTTTGTATATTTGTACAGTGTTGTTATTCAAATGAAATTGATGAAAACTTTGTTTTCTATTCTATGTTGTAATATTTGAGCTGGAATGATTTGTGTAGAAATAACAGTGGACGTTGTCGTCTCTGACCGTCCAGAAATGAAGTAAAAAAAAATCACGACCATGAATGCATCTTACACATTTATACCCAGAGTCTTTGCAGTGGCATTAAGGGCAGTAGCAAGCTCCCAGCGATACGTGCGCTCCGCCAATCACAGCTGCCATTCATGATGTTTCATACTGTTTATACAGCATAAAATTTGCTTTTGTATACTTTGTAACTTGTCTTAAAATAAAATTGTAAACATGATTATTCTGGTCTTATTTTGTATTGTTTGAGCTGGGTGGATTTGATTATAGATCTCAGGAGATGTTTTCATCTCTAATGATGAACTTCCAAAACATGATACTACATCCTGCCAACTTTGAATAAGGTTTGCCAGACTCACTATAGGTGAACAGTGAAGGTTCTTGTAATTTGGACTATACCTACATTTTAAACAAATACTTATTTCTCAAGCTAATCTCTTCACAAACATGATCAGTACCTCACCAGCAGCACATGTGCCAACCCCAGAGATTCCCTTGTGAGAAAAGTACCCATGATGCTTGGCAATCAATCAAAGGTGACCCTGGAATAGTGAGTCTGCTGCAAATGCAAAGTATTCGGAAAGATTAGTTAAAAAGAAATAAAGGTGCAAGTCAAAACATACAAAATATTTTAAACAGGCTATGTATATATTCTAACAAAAGAGGACTACAATTGGACATATATTAGTGTAATTGAAAGCAATACAGAGGGGGATACTATAATAACAGAGCTCATTTTCCTTTTCATTTTGCGATAGACAATTAATATAAAAAGGTATGCAGGTAACCACTATATGTATCCACTGTGAATAAAAATAACTAATAAAATCACAGTGCATCGGATGTGAAAACAACACACAGGCCATAATAAATAGCATGGCGTCATTTCTACCTGCTATAACACTCCGGGTCAAACGGGTGGCGCTGCTGGTCTTACATTTTAACACTTACTAGCCACCAGACCGGAAGTGCCAATTCAAAACACTGAATAGCAGATGTAGAAAGCTCCGTGTTTAGCTCCCTCGCAATGGTCTGCAGCGGCTTCAGCTGACATCTATCACGGGTGCTGTGCGACTGCGGTGCGGTGCAGGCTCCAGCATGGCGGGCCCGCTGCTGGAGTTCGAGACCGAGATGTTCCTGAGTCTGTTCGGCTGTGACGGGCTGCTGGTGGCGGCGGAGGGGATGGGGATGGACCGCATCCTGCTGCAGTTCATGCGGGTTCACTCGGAGAAGGACAGCCTGGTCCTGCTGCTCAACACGACCACTCCCGAGCAGGTCAGCCCCGCGCGGGTTAGCGTAGCCTGCTTGTCCGCTCGTTGCTAGGTGATGGTGGGGGCAGCAACGTAGCTAATGCTATGTGATGGAAGCGACTAACCAGTATAACAAAAGACTGGAGATAATAAAGTACCAGCGATTCAGTGACAGACTGTATGATAACAACACATAACCAACAAGTCACAACAATCAATTGTAGTCAAATGTATAGCTCTGGTTTTAAACTCAATGCAGTGCAATGAAAAACACAAAGTTACACGGGAATAAAAGGGGGGCACAGTTTCTGTGTGGGTGATGGCTCCCTGGCCACGGCACCTGTTTAACGAACACACCTCCCCATTCGTCCTCCCTCTCTCAGGAGTATTTCACGGAGCAGCTGCGGGTCGAGGGCGTGACCCACCTGCCCAGGACGGTGACCAGCGACGTCCAGAGCGCGGAGCGTTACACCGTTTACACCGAGGGAGGAGTGCTGTTTGTCACCAGTAGAATCCTGGTGGTCGACTTCCTCACCGACCGCATCCCTGCTCATCTCATATCAGGTCAGAGGACCGAGCGATCGGGGCTGAAATGACTCCCCTTGTTCGTGTTTTTACAATGTCATGATTTTGTTTATTACAGTAAACCACATTTGTTTGTTTACTTTTTGCCCTCTACTAAATCACAGTACGTCAGTTACTGCTAAAATCATAATGGAGGATTAATAATTGATACAAGTAAAGTTAATGATTCACTCGGCACATGGGAATCCTTAGGTGACATTAGACACAGTTATTATCAACAGAGTAAATACACAATCATCTGTAATCACAACCAGTAGAGAAACACAATCACTTTTTTTTACCAAATCTATAAAACAAAATCTAAGTTTATGGGTTGATCATGGCTCATAACTCCACCCAGTGTTTCCACCCGTCTTTGAAAAAGTGAAAACCCTCTAATCTGAATCTGAAAGCCGCACTCATTTTCAAACTCGGAATTTAACCAAGAAACCAGCACATTGTCAACTATAGGATACGTCCCTTATCCTCTCCTGCCCCTGGTGTGTCTCTCTCACACACACACAGGTGGCAAGGCAGTTTTTATATCTCCAGGAAGAGACACATCAGCCAGTACTTTCATATATGCAGTATTTAAATGTACCAGTATACTGTCGCAAAAATGTAGCTGTTGTTGCACGATATAGCTGGTTATATTTTCCTCTCTTACTTAACCAACGCTTCAGGAATCCTGGTGTTCCGTGCCCATAAAATCATTGAGTCTTGTCAGGAGGCCTTCATCCTTCGCCTGTTCAGACAGAAGAACAAGACGGGATTCATCAAGGCCTTCACTGATAAGGCCACAGCCTTCTCCTCTGGCTTCTGCCAGGTGGAGCGTGTGATGAGAAACCTATTCGTCAAGAAGCTCTATCTGTGGCCCAGGTATGGTGTGACATTTAACATGTCATAGCAAGGAAGGGGAGTTGTTCCCGCCATCTTTCTTTACCATTGTTCTATTTACCTGCATCATTCAACAGGTTCCAGGCATCAATAAACACAGCACTGGACAAGCATAAGCCAGAGGTGGTGGAGCTCCATGTGACACTGACGCCAGCTATGAGGGCCATTCAGAGCTCCATCCTGGACATTATGAGCGCCTGTCTGAAGGAGCTGAAACGCTACAACCCTACACTGGAGGCTGAGGACCTCTCACTGGAGAACACGCTTGGAAATGGATTTGAAAAGGTCTGTTACTGTGTCACTGAAATATGACATATTAATCTAACTGGCCACCAAGTTAGCTTCCAGTGGATAAAGTGAATTTAATAAAAAGATACACAAGTGGTTGAACTTAATCGTTTGACTCTGACGTTCTCTAATGCATCCCAGACCATCCGTCATTACCTGGACCCCCTGTGGCACCAACTGGGAGCCAAGACCAAGGCCCTGGTCCAGGACCTGAAGGTGTTGAGGGTTCTCCTGCTCTACCTCACACAGTACGACTGTGTCACCTTCCTCAATCTGCTTGAGTCGCTCCGCTCCAGCCAAAAGATCTTTGGCTCCAATTCAGGTAAACTAAACTATTTACCAGGAGCTCCTCTGAGTATTTAGTTTAAGTGTAAAAAAGCATCATGAGAGTCTGTTTATCCCTGGTTGATTCCATGAGTTGATTGTTGTATCAGGCTGGCTGTTCCTGGACTCGAGCACTTCCATGTTCATGAATGCCAGGGGTCGTGTGTACCGCATGAGTGAGAGCAAGAAGAAACTCAAAGTGGGGGCAGAGGCTGAGAAACAGAAGTTGTCCTCGACCTCAGGTGACAGACATGTGAACAGATCTCTGACAATGTGCTCCTCAGACTAAATATCTTTTGAGTTGACACTTCGTGTTTGTGTGTCTCAGATTTTAAAAGAGTCCTTGTGCTGGAGAAGAGCCCAAAGTGGGAGGCTCTAACTGAAGTGCTGCAGGAGATTGAGAGAGAGAACAAGAGCTCTGAACATGAACCAGGTTAGCGTTCTACTTACTCCTACTATTAATGACATGATAATTTAGATAACTGCGTAATCTAAATTTATTTTAAGTATACCATTAATGTTATATCTTAATTAGTAAATACCAGTCCACGTTACTTAGAAGCTGGAACGGCAACAAGCAATGGAAACATTTAGTCTGATTTCTTTTATTTAGGAATTTGATACATTCAGGCTTGGCATTAACACAGTCTGTCATTTAATTGTGCAATTAAAATGTCAATGTTAGAAAATGTCTATTCAGATATAGTAGAATCCTAATAACATATGTTTAACAAGTCCAAATAAACACCATTAAAAGGGTCTGTTAAAATTTGTCTTGTACAGTATATCTGTCTAACTGCCCAACATGTTGCCTACAGGTCGGGTCTTGATCTGTGCCAGTGATGACCGGACCTGTGCCCAGCTGCAGCAGTACATCAGGCGCGGCTCTGAGGGGCTGCTCAACAGACTGTATGCTCGCACAATCGGTAAACGGGACCCTGCTGCCGCCGCTGCCCTGGAGCTCGACTCTCACAAAAAGGGCAATGGCTGGCCCAAGAGAGGAACCAAGGGGAAAGAGCCTGCTCAGAGGAAAAACACAAAGTCCACCAAGAGTAAAAGCCGACCGTCTCTGACCCTGACCCAGATGGTCGGGAAGGGGGAGATGGCGGAGGCAGCAGCGATGGGCAGCAGTGGAGACGAGGAGGAATTGACGGAGGACGAAGAAGGCGAGGAAGGGCAATTGAAGCTGGATTTGTCATCTGACGCTTACTATGGTGTCCTGAAGGAGCCGCTGACTGTCATCCACCCACTGAAAGGCCTCACGGACCCCCACAGCTTAACGCGGGTGCTGCACGAGGTGGAGCCCAGTTTTGTGGTCCTGTACGATGCTGAAGTGAGTTTTGTGCGGCAACTAGAGATCTATAAAGCCACTCGGCCTGGAAAAGCACTCAGGGTGTATTTCCTCATCTACGGAGGGTCGACAGAAGAACAAAAGTACCTCACAGCCCTGTCTAGGGAAAAGAAAGCATTTGAACACCTCATCAGGTCAGAACAGTTTCTTCACTTTGTATTTTTGTTTAATTTAGGTTTCTCCACAGTAGGTCATTGTTGGTGCTTCTTTGTGTAATTTTGCAGGGAAAAGGCTACCATGGTCATACCAGAGGAGAGAGAGGGACGGGAAGACACCAACCTCGATCTTGCTAGAAGTTTAGAGCCTGCCAACGCCACCACAAACACCCGCAAAGCAGGTATGACTCTTTCAGTTCGCTACATTCCTCAGGTATGCTGTAAGTCACTCAGAGTTCACGATGCTGAGACAAAGTGTTTATATTGACATCAGTAAATGCGGCAGCTGCATAAAAATCATGACTCTTGTATTATTTTAAAGGACGATAACATTATTTGGAACATCTTCAACTGCAATTTACAGCTAACTTTAACTGGCTTTAAGGCCATTCAATAAAACAGATATAGTTTTTAAGACATATCTAATCCATTATTACTACCTTTTTTAAATCTGTGATCCTTACTGCCTAATGTTATAGATAGATAGATTACTTTATTCATCCCCGAAGGGAAATTAAGTCACGTTCCAAACTTCTACACTGCACTGTATCCGGCCTACAAATCAAATACACAGAATCTTCGAAAATGAAATCAGGTCTTGTAATTTATGAACTTTTTTTGCCTCGCAGTTGCAGTCTCTCACCTGTAAGTGGTGCTACAGCTACCCCATCATGCTCAGTACCCAACGCCTCTGACATGTTTTTCTATATTTTGATTCTCTTTGAATAAGTGTCTTATTTTTCAATTTCCTGTTTCCAATGACCAGGAGGCCAGGAGCAGCCCAAGGAGCCCTCACGAGTCATTGTGGACATGCGTGAGTTCCGCAGTGAACTCCCTTCCTTGCTGCACCGCCGCGGTCTGGACATCGAGCCTGTCACCCTAGAAGTCGGTGACTACATCCTGACCCCGGACACATGCGTGGAGCGCAAGAGCATCAGTGATCTGATTGGCTCTTTGCAGAGCGGCCGTCTCTACACCCAATGTCTCTCCATGACCCGTTATTACAAAAAGCCAGTGCTGCTCATTGAGTTTGACCCGGCTAAACCGTTTTCCTTAATGGCTCGATCAGATTTCCGGCATGAGATCTCATCTAATGACGTCTCCTCAAAACTCACCTTACTCACCCTGCATTTCCCCCGCCTGCGAATACTCTGGTGTCCCTCCCCACATGTCACAGCTGACCTCTTCCTGGAGCTGAAGCAAGGCCGCCTGGAACCCGACGCTGCAGCAGCTCAGGCAGTCACAGCCGAGTCGGACACGGTGGCTGAATCAGCTGGGCTCTACAACCCAGGACCTTATGACTTCCTGTTGAAAATGCCTGGGGTCAATACAAAAAACTATAGGGCCCTGATAAGAAATGCCGACAGCCTGGCAGATTTAGCCAAACTCAGCAAGGACAAGCTAGCAGAATTACTGGGAAATGCGAACAACGCTAAGATACTGTACGAGTTTCTGCATAATGTTGCTGATGTTCCTGCTCCAGTGCAGAGAAAAAAAAAGACATGATAGGAATAATATGTTTTGTAAAGCTGGATGAAAGTTATATTTCCGCATATTATATTAATGTGCAGGATGAATCAAAGTAATGCAGGTTTCTCTCTTGTATTTTGGAAACTACTCTGTAGATATAAAAGATATGGAACTTTTATCATATTCTTAAAAAGTTGTCGAAAAATGGTATTTGGTAATTTGGATAAATACAATCTTCATGAATTTTGTATTAAAAAAAACTTACGTTTTTAATTCGCAAGTTAGATCTATTTGAAATCTTAATAAAATGTAATTTAAAAGATCTCTTTTACCTTGTGAAGTACTTTCTATCGTGATGTTCAATGGAGCTTGTGGAATTATGACAGAAGCAAAGGAAAACATACTAACAGTAAGGGAACTATAGTTGAAACCTCAAACTCTCTCACTGTGCTGTTGATTTTGTGCACATGTGTACATTAAGTTTTTAATGTTCAACATGGGGAGTTGTACTTTGCAGTCATTTGAGGAAAAGTCTTATTTTACTTTGTTTGCAGAGCTCTTTAAATACTTTATTTTGCAACCACAGTACTTAACCTACATACATAAATTAAGTATTTACAGAAAAGAAACAGATGGATGGATCATGGAGAGGTGAATGGACTTGATTGAGCCCAAACGTACAAAGCAAAGAAAAGAGTCACCTTCACAAGGATTACATAAGGTGATATAAAGTATACATAAGGACTTATCTAGATGATATAATATATAAACATTTTACAAGACTAAGATATATTCTGATCAGTACAGTGCTCCCTGCCCTCCGCCACGCCCCCTCGACGCTTCCTGTCCGGCCGCGTCATGACGTCGCCAAGCATCCGAACCTAGACCCAGTCGCAGCCATTTTACTCCGTGAAATAAACTTCAATCTCGGAGCCGGAGGAGAAGAAACACAACAACAAGTGCGGCAGCCCAGCGGGAGACCATGGACACGTCGCTGTGAACCAGAGCTCGGGCGGACACGGGTTTCCAGTCCTCGCACTTCGGTAAGGACCCGACTCCCCGGGGGCGCCGCTGTCTTGTTTTTAGCATGTTAGCCCGTGTTAGCTAAGCCGAGCTATCTGGCGGAAAAATGTGAGGGAGGCTGCTGTCGGGCAGCGGTCGTGATGTGACAGGGACACAGCACGCCGGGTCCGGGGGACAGGAGCGTGTAGGGCGGGTATCAGACTGTACTTTATCTCCAGACATGTTTGTTAGACCCAGGGACGAAGGCCAGGGAGGCGGCCCATCGGGGTTTTTATCAGTGGCGCTGACTGCAACTCACTCACCTGTCAGATTTCAACTAGCTAACCTGGGGTAGCTCACCCCTCCGCAACCCGCCCCCCCTCCACTGAGAAAACACGAGCTCACTCAGTAACACTCCCGCGTTTGTGTTTTTGTGTGTCTGGCTGTGTGTGTGTGTGTAACCCAGTTGTTTGTGGTCGGGCTGAATGCTGTCTGAATGCTGAATGAGGCGGCGCTGCAGCAGAACCTCGCAGGTCTCGGTCCGTGTGAATCCCTCAGACAGATCCTAGCAGGATGTGGTGGTTTTCAGAGTGGAACCCAGTCCGACCACAGCGCCTGTCATTGAAAAGTGTGAAATAACAGCGTCCACCGTGCAGACGCCTGGATGGCAAACTAATCATCCTCCCGAGGCACTGAGCCACGGATCCCTGTGTGTTTTCTACCTCCCAGTGCAGTGTTAGTTTTGCTGGAAGCCTGCCTGCTCAGATCACGTCAGACCAGACTCTCCATGCCTCAGCCTGTGGCAATGTACATTAAAATAAAACCTAATATCACAATGTAAACAGAAGTGTCCTTGTTTAAATATAAGGCTTAATACTCCTATGTTATGGTACTGGACTGTTTTCCCATTTGCAGCGATTGTGGAAATCCGACTCGTACGGAAAGGAAGGAGGTTTCGCTACTAACATGCTGTAGTTCTTCCATCTCGCAGAAAAGCTGCAACAGAGCATGATGGGCATTGAATTCACATCTGAGACACTACTTTACATCACAAGCCTGCATAACACTTTATTGCGGGCAGCACAATCTAACCTGTGTTCTTTCGCCTTTTAGCTGAGGTTGAAGTTTGTCTGCGTGGCTGGTGAAACTGTCCCTGTTTTCCTAGGTGTGGCTGTGCTATTGTCTTTTTGACTGCAAGCCATTAAAACCATGTCAGTGTTGTTTGTTTGGTCCAGTCTTTTTGTACTGTTTTAAGGGGATCTAGTCAACAAAGTTCACAAAGGCAGCCAGGAAGGAAACAACACGACATGTGTGTCTGTGGGAACAGAGCGGAGCGCCGCCGACTCAAGTGAATGAGCCGCAGCGATGACATCACCTCTGTCTTATCTCTGGATAGAAGCAGACTTGTTTTTTTGGACAAGACATGGTCTATTTAAGGCCACGAAAAATGCAGACGCAAAAACCGTAGTCTGGCACAGATTGATTCTCAGGCTGTGTGTGTTTGTGAGTCTGAGTTTTTGTGCGTCTGTATGGGAGGGCTGGCTTGTACCTTCATTTAACATCTCTTTTATAATTACAGAATTAATGGCTTTCAGGGTTATGAGAAATATACCTATTAAATTACACAACATAACTTAAGCAAAATTCTGTTTGACGTCTATTGCCTTCAACTAACCCCTCTAAACCAAGACTAGTGGGTATAAGCAGTAAGGGAAAACCTGCTGAACAAAAGTGGTTGACACCTTTTCCCTTCCCCATAGTTTTTGTCCCTCCGACAAGTCATGTTCTACACCTTGAAAGGGGGAGAAACCAACATGTTGGAAAACCTCTCTGTCTTGCTAGTGTTGTATCCCGCAAGATATAAAGAAAAACAATATAAGTGCACGTTCTAACCAGTATAAAAGCGGTCATTGTTATAAATGCACCGTTATTAATGTTGTGCCAGAAAAGTTGCTTGGTCATTGCTGACAAAATACAGACGGAGAATACGAAATTAGCACGTTCACCCAGGTGTCATGTTAGTGCCGATTGAAAACCTGCGTCCGCTGCAGTCAAGTGAATATTGCATCTATTCCCATTGCAGACAAAAGCCAGATGTTGGTTGGTGTCAAGGTATGGTTCTTGACAGTTCTCAACATTCCTGTCTGCTTTAGATTTCATGTTGTGAGGTTAAATGAGTAGCTTTTTTCTTTTCTGAGATTCCAAGTCACCCAGCCTAAAGGGGTGTGTTGTTATTAGACAAAGCCTTTGTTTTATAGGTTGGCCTATTTGTTTTATTTTACAATTGTGCATCATCTCAGTGTTTGATCACAAGATTTCATGGTGTGTGTACGTCTTTCAAACACAAACCAGTCCTTCCACAGGTCAGTGGTTTATTAGCTCTTAAACCCGAAGCTGCAGATTCCAGTTATCTCGTGTCAGGTGTGTGTGTGTGTGTGTGTGTGTGCATGCATGTGTGAGTGGACCCTTTATCACTGAAAGTCTTCACAGCCGGGGCCTATGTGGAGTAAAGTTGATTCAGGACCTCTTCTTGTCAGTATGGAAAGAGACTGGAGATGGGAACTGATGAGTTCTCTTTCCTTGTTTCTGTTGAAGATTAGTAGCTCTGTGGTTGTAATGTTCCTACTGCCTCGGATGGCTGTGCCGTTGTTGGGCTTGTTTTGCTCAAAACACAATTATAAAATAATCGGCTCGGTCTCTGACTATTGTCTTTAACATCCCAAGTGCTATCTCCCGTAAAATAACTCAGTCGCTCAGTCCCATCTTGTTCCGAAAGCCATCCGCAAGATGTTCCCAGTTAAACTTCATGAAGCCTGTCCACTGCGCCACATATGTCAGGGCCTTTATAAAGCCGTGAGATGGAGTGAGAATAGCTTCGGGGTGGGGCGATGGGGGGCGCACACACCCACATGCAGTTGTCAGCCTGCAAGAATGTCGACTCAAACAATAACCTGGCTGAACTCAATCAAACATAAATGAAACTTGAGGCCAGTGATTATTTCCTGGTCAGAGAAGCCAACATGGTTAATATGGTTAATGTGGGTTGGTCCGAGATGCCCGTGATTCATTTAGCTCCAAACTAAGCATCAGTAATGTGGAGAAATAGTTTCAAACCATCTTCAAAGTGCAGTCGGTTGGGTAATGGCTGCTTTAATGTCCCACAACTAAAATGTCTCCAAAGGAGGATGTATTTTTAGCTCGTCCATTGAGAGCACAGGGATCTGAGGAGTGGCATCATCTGATGGCCGTTTGGTTGAATATCGAAGAGAGGTTCCAGGGCGTTCCAGGTCCTTACAGCCTCCCTGCTCCATGAGCATTGGCCAGTTTATGTGATGACTAAATCTGTTCGAAAACGTATTCTCCCTCCATATACACACTGAACCTTTGCTGCCATTGGCTACATCCACATTTCTATTTTTAAGTTTTAAAAGGCATCACTGTTGCAATGTGTATGCTTGTCATCCACCCGCATTTGTTTCCTGATTGGTTCAGATCAGTCACGACTAAACAGAGAGCAGTGAAGCCAAACAGTTGTACACACTTTAAGTCAGTATCAGTTGCACCTTGTTGTCGGTCCATGAAAATAAATCCCTGATCATACTTTTCACTACTGTTGTTTCTTGTAATTTAGTATTTTCTGTAAAGCTGGGCAAAGACTTTATAAATGAAACCCTACGCCTGTGTGAAGTGGCAAACATGGTGAAAGTGAATTGGACTGAAGAACTGAACCTCTAGGACGAGAGATTAAACGTTTGATTTAATCACATGACGTAGCCTATATAAGGGGCTTTAGTTTGACACAGTCTGCCCTGACTCTGATTGAGGCCACACTGTGGTGTACACACTTCTAATTACTAGTCAATAAAAAAACATATGGGGCCCTATTCTGCAAAAGCGTAGTTAAATGTCCATTGCGGTGAGAGCATGACTGTGCGCATTTGGCAAACTGTTGACAGGATGCCCCTGGCACAACTGGAAAGAAGGAAAATATTGAGATGTATTTGGTGTGTTAGCGGCGGGGATGTTATTAAACTTCACTTATCCTTCCCTTTAAGGAGACTGTGCACCGCACAACAGTGTAGTGTCATTTTCGCGAGGACTGACTGCAAAAATCTCAGCGGGGGGGGGGATGTCTGTCACAAGGTGTACACCTGCACACACATGCAGTTCGCTCTCAAGTGCTACAAAGCCTGAGTGGCAGATAGATAGAAGTGAGAGAGAAGTTCACTCCTGTGTGAGAGAACTACCACTCCGGGTGTGCAAACATCTGCAGCTGAAGCTACGAGGTCTGTCTGTCTGTCTGCTTGGACAATAAAGACCTAATGTACGTAAGTGTGAAGAGGAGGGAGGGAACAAGCACGAGGCAAACAGCGCTGGCAGTCAGCTCTCAGTCAATGGAACAAAACACTAACTCAGAGATCTCTTATGTTATTTTGAGAAGTGTCTATTTTTTGAGCTCATTATGAAGCTTTGGTTGGTCAAATTAGAATTGGGCGGGCTGCCACAGTCTAGATAACTAATGGGAAACACTGGTTTGTACGTTTTAGTTTTGATGTGGCCTCTGACACCTGTAGCTGTGTTGTTGTTATTTCAAGATCAATTCTCTGTTCAGACGCAGTGAACAGCTGTTTGTTCTGATGGCATTTTATGCGGTGACGACTTTCGCAACTCATCCATATGAATCATGTGTCGAGCGAATCAGCTGACAGGTTGTTGGCAACATGTTCAGCAAGACAGAAGGCTGTGGGCTGACGGAGAAGGGATGGGTGCACTGGTTGACATAAGCGTGGGATACTGCAATGCCCCTGCGTGCCACCTGTGCACAGTTCTTAATGCCAAACAAACACACCCAGTGGCAGAATAATAAAGCACATTCCCCGACCGGTCATGTGACATATCTGCTGATTGTTCCCAGAAATGTTTATAGCTGTGGCGTCTTGTTTATGGTCGGAACCTCTGTGGTGAAAAGTAAAACTGTACTACATTAGAGCGTAACCATAAGTAGCAGATGTCCACCCTCATTGTACTTTGATGACACACATGGTGCTAGTTGCAGCCATGCTGTTAAAAGAATCATCACGCAGCACCCGACATCTGGTTGTGCTCTTTGATTCTGACATGGCTGCGCCGATGTTTGTCCCAAAACGCCTCGTCAGCCATGACAGTTGTTTGCTACTTCCTCTCTCTCTCTTCCTCTGCTCCCCCTCTCCTTACACCCGCCCTCACCTCACTCCTCCCTTTCCCTTTGCTCCTGATACGTAATCACACACAGCGTGTATTTCTCCCTGTGTTGGAATCTTTCCATCACTTTCTTTCCCTAGAATATATTCAAAGACGTTTCCGTTGCTGTTAAGCCTACTGACCATGTGTGGAAGTGATGTTTGCTATCATTGTTGTTGTATGTATGAAACAGTTGTGCAAACCCACAATACACGTCCCCGTTTTACTTGCTAGAATTTTGGATTGGGAAATATGGCCAAGTTACATTACAGCAAACAGTACATAGTTGACAGTGGCAGCACAGTGAGACTGCAGAGGAACTGGGTGCAGCGGGCATAATGTAACTGCCATTCAGAGATCACATGTTTTTGTTTAGAGCACATTCACAGCAGGGTTGGCTCTTGACACCACAGACTCTCTTGACATCTTCGTCTGCATCTTCTAGGCATTTTTCCATCCTTAGATATTTGTGTTTTTGAAAAGACATCAACCCCCTTGACTCGCTGGCAGTGGATCGCCTGCTGTGTTTTCACATCGGCACTACCGGAGTGCAGACTTTGTACAAGGGGGCCATGTGTGAGGTGTCTGTAGAAACATTTGCATTCAAACATACACCTCCTGATTGTCCAGAGTTCAGTGCATGTCTGAAAGCAACTCAACGTTTACTTTAGTCATCCAAAATCCATCCAACATACTTTTTTGGGGGGGGGCTTATTTCGTTATTTTAAAAGTCATTGGTAAAAATATCTTCTAATGAGACAAGATGTTATATGAAAAAAAATGATTAATGACCAAATTTGTTAGGTACATCAAATTATTAAAAGCATAACATTGTACCTATTTATCTTGTGATTCTGTTTTTGTTCTTTCTACCTCAATATTTTTTGTTTTGTTCTGTTGTATTGTATTTTATTGTATTCAAATGTACCTGCTGCTATGACGACTTAATTTCCCTTCGGGGATGAATAAAGTTATCTATCTATCTATCTATCTAAAAGAAGCATTAAAGTCATTGCAGTTCTTAAAGATTGTAGTCAGGGAATAAAATATTACTTTAACCCATAATGTAGTATCAAAACAGTCTCTGCCTCTCTGTCGGCAGTGTGATACTACATTACAGCTCTGAAGTAGTCAGCAGTTTGAAGCACCTAGGGTTTCTATCGTCTGTGCATGAAGGACCCACTTCCTTTGTCATAGAGACGGCTGCAGGTTTTCCTAGCAACCTGTGAACATCAGCGTTCAGCCCCTGATGCAGCCTCGAGTGTGGGCTAGTTTCATTCAGACAGTTTGAAGTGGCACTTCTCTGTCTATCTTCAAACGCACCCATTCAAGCAACAATGTGTGGTGCTAGCAGTGCCGTGTGTCTATGTTTAATTTATTAAGGCTTGTGTTCGCTCAATTTTTTTAAGTATTTTTTTCCAGAGAGAGGAACAGTCAGTTGGTTTGTTTGTTCGTCAGATGGATTCAACCTACTGAATGGGTTTCCAAGAATCTTAAGGTGTTTTCAGATATGAAATCTGGAAAATGTCCGGAGGGACCCAATTTCCCAGTCTCAACTTTCAAAGAACGCAGCAGGAGATTGTCAGCCACGTTCACAACATTAGAAACATTTCTAGACCAATCAGGTGAGAGGTGACGCCTGATCATAGCATGAAGGAGGACATGAGATAGATTCTGCTTCATTTTTGTTAACAGCACATGGCACCTGAAAATTGAGTTGACATAAAACCTCTTCTTCAACCTAAGCTAATTCTATTCTACAAGTTTCCCTCCCATCATGTGTCTGTAACACTTTATGAGCAGGCCCACTTACTGTATTCTCTTATGGAATCCCTCTCATTCTCTGGACATTTAACTAGGGGGCTGGCAGGACAAGTTCTGGTCATTGTCCAGAGCAACTGAAATGTTAGAAACGTCACAGCCCCTGAACGCAGTGGATTGTAATGTTTATATGTCCAGGTGGCTAATATCACGGATGTCAACACAAAATAAATGCTGGATGAATTTCGTAGTTTGTGATTCTCACGTTGGCTCCGTTGTCTCTCTGTTTGACTCCATGGCTTAACGTCACTCTACACAGGATCTCTTTCCTCCGTCCCTTGCTGTCCTCTGCTACTAAAGGTTGGAATTAACTTAATCATTATTATTATTCATTTGTCAGCAATTTTCTCCGCCCTCCTGTGGTTGTTGTGGTTGCCGCTTGGCCATGTACAGTCAAGCACACAATAAATAGGACTGAGGTTGTCATGGAGATTGTCATGCGCTCTGAATTTATCTTGGTGTTCCTGTTTTTCGTCATCACCCTTCTTCTGTAATTTGCTGATCTTTGTAGACCAATCCTGACAAATGTCCTTTTAAGGACCTGTAAATATGATTGTATCAGTTGATTTTTATCAAATTAAACACCTTTTAATTTAATTAACCTTTCTCCCTCTCCCAATGAAATTCGACCTGACAGCGAAGTGCATCCCTCAGTCAGGGTCAATGTAAGCAGAGTCCCCTTTCAAACAGCCTTGACATGGCCTAAGTTATTCAAAGGAGGCTCACAAAGCATTTCCTGTCATTGAAATCTGTTAAAGTTACATCTGACAGAGCTGAGACTTAAATTATTAAAGATGCTGTTGATGGACCACTGAGCTTGAACTGACACTTTGTCTTCAGAAGTTTTGAAGCTGTGGTCAGATTCAGCGCGCAGCAGTTCAGATTGCCAGTATATGCAAATTGATTTAAGTGTTTTCGCCCAAGATTTATTTTTTCACTAGAGGAATATTATCAACCATGGTAGTTGGGGTAGATCATGTTCAGTGAAAACCGGAAACACCGTTTCTTCTTTAACTTGTCATTGAATTAAGTAACATCTTGTACTGTTTCTCGAGCAGAGAAACTACACCATATATGATCATGTATGTTTTAAGGGATAGAAAAGAAAAGAAACACATAATAAAACGGAGTGTTAATGATTTGTTGTGTTTGGATACCTTACATGAGCGTCCAGCAACCACAGCGGACCACATTTACTTGTGTTGTAGCCAAATGTGTTCCTCTGCCGTCTAATGCCTTTGGCACTTATAGGCTCTGAAGGGATGAATAAAGGCAGCCATAGGAACACAGCTGTTCTCAGCCAAAAGCAACACATCAGGACGGTTAGTAAAGAGTGCTTACGTCCTGGAATGGATGGTGCGGGTGCTACTGGAGAGCGATAAATAGCCTACATGTTCAGACTGAGCAGTCTGTCTCTGGTTAAGAGGCTGTTGGGAAGCCATGGATACTAAACTGTTTGTTTTGCTCCCTAAAATGTTTCCTTACCCTCTGTTTGAAACCGCCAGCAACGTCATATTCCAGATTATGAAGGCCCGTCTGAACAGAGGGAACATTCATGCCCAAACTGGCGTTGTTTCTCATGAGCAGCGGTTTGAAGTGATTATTCAGTGTAATAGCCAAGCCAGCTCGTTTAATGAATAATTTGGGCAAGCGACTGAGCTCTTCCAGATGGCCGAAACGAAATGCCACTCTTCTCATTTCAGAAGTGGTCATACCAACTGGATGATTATTCTGAATGACTGTTCAGGAGGAGCCCACAAAGTATCCCAGAGTGATGTATTCCTCCTGTACAAGTTGTTCACTGAGAAGAGAAGAGCATTCATTAGTCCCCTTCTAACGCCTCATTCTCTTCTTGTATCCACGCAGGTAGCAGCGAGACGTAACATAAAGGGACAGTGACCTACACCCCGGTTGCTTGTCTGGGACCCTCGTCAACCCCTGCACCCCTCCTGAGGCGGGATGGAGCCCCAGGCTTCTCAGTGGCAGCTTGGAACAGAGGGGGACTGTAGGATGTTGAGTCTGCTAGTGCCCAGTCCCCAGAGCGAGGAGGTGACCCACGAGATGGAGGAGCTGACTCTGCAGCCCGCACAGAACCTACCTCCGCTCAGTCAACGCAAAAATGGTGAGTACATAGAAGAAGACACATAAACCGGTCTTTCCGGCTGGTTCAAAAAAATATTTAGTTTTTTTATCCCGTCTTCTCTCAAGTTGGCTCCAATCCCCCAAAAAATGAGGATTTGTAATCATGATAATTGTATTTTTAACAACTTTTCCAGCTTGATGACGTATGTAAATTCTCCCTGTTTAGCCTCTAATGCCCTTCATACAGAGATGGCCTACACAGTTTTCATTAATGCGAGTGCATCTACTCCCTGATAAGTTCCAAATGAAGCATAAAACCACGAGTCCTCATCTCCTCAAACTTGCAGCAGCTTCTCCTCTGCAGTTCAAACCCAAATTATCGTCACCTTGTTAGCCAGCCTGTGTGCTTCTCATCCTCCTTACGACGCTGCTGTTGCTTTATTTATTCACCATGGACCGTGCCAGTCACTGATGGATGGGTACGTCATCATCAGACTTTAGGAGCGGGTTAGATTTGCGCTCGCATTTGCCAGTTCCTAATCATGGCTCAGAAAAATCTTCATTTTTCAGATGCAGTCGCCAAGCAAAGGGCATCTAGCCAGAGTTGTTCCAGACTTAACATGCAAAATCCTATTCTTCTGCTGCTGGAGTGTAGCTGGGACCGAAACTGATCACAGGTTTCAGGGTTTTATTCCCACGTTCCCTTGAATACCAAGTTCTATCGGATAGCTGCTCAATTACTTTAAATTGATATGTCACTTATTATGCGCCCGTCTGCTCCACCTCTCGCCTGAATAATGCAGAGGATTAGTAGCTGTAGTGAACGCGTCCGTGCATGTGTGAAATGCAAACTGCGGGTAAAGTCAGGAGCCAATTCTCCGGATTTATTGATTGAGCAGGAGTCGGTGTAGATTTTCTTTAAGTGTTGTCATCTTGGCAGTTGTATGTTTTTTGCGGGCAAAGTTCTCCATGACAAAAGATTATGTAATCACTGGACTTATCCTGGAGGATACATGTACTCAGTTAATAATAACACATCAGCGTATCTGCGGTAGTAATGAATGGACAACAAAGTAATTCAGGCCAGCTGTTTCCTGTCGGAGCAGAGATTGTCTTTCACTGTGAGCTATGACGTGTCACCTCCTGTGAATGGAGAAGTATCATGACCAATGACCCAAGTTTGATTTGTGCAAATCCTGATGTTCTACTTCCAGTTCCCAACAATGGCTCAGATGGCGTACTACTGATACTTTTCAACAACACATCTTGACGTTGGAAAATTTCTGTGGAATGTCAACAGTAGTAGAACCCACACATCACATCATTTGTGTGTCTTCAGTGAGAAGACACACAAACCTTTCCAACAGCTAAGCCATCCCTAGCCCTTCCCCAACCAGAGAGCCCCTTCTGCACTGTTGGTTTTAACATGCAGGTGTCAATCTGTCACCCATCATGACACGTGTGAATGTAGAGGACCACACTGGCTTTCTGTTGGGCAGGAGGCTCAGGAAGTATGGAGGGAGACAAAAGGTGCTCTGAGAACAGAGGAAGATGATGATGTTCGGACTCAGGACTGAGTTTGTAGTGGGAGTGAGAGTCTGGTCAGTAAGTGGAAGTCTGTGAACTCAAGGTCAGTGACAGCAAGGACAATCTGTGCAGCTGATTTAGGAAAGAGAGATAGAAAATACTAGTGACTTTCTCTTTAGTTGAGGAATTTAGCCGAAACCTTTAACAATAAATACAGTGACTCTTTACAAGAATCGACTGAATTTATTCCTGAAAACGTTGAATATGTTGTGATTCCTGGATGGTCTTCTGATACCACAGTTTTATATATTTTTTGGTTCTTTTTCACTTTCAATCACTCATCTTTGATTGTTTTTCTGGGGGGGGATGTTATTAAATCTCCCTCCCTATCATTTATATTCAAGCCTGTGTTTCAAATGTGGACCCACTTGCAAACGGGCTGATGTGTACGTGTCTGCCTGCATGTGGATAAAAGGCTCAGTCTTATCATTCACTACTCTCCGCAGCAGGATGAGGTCAAAGGTCAACTTGTTGTTTGTGAGGCAGAACAGTGCTTCCTGGAGGAATCAAGGAGAATGCCACTGACTGGAAGTTTCTATATGAGTCACCTTGAACAAACATGTCCCCCCTAGTTACCTTTCTTAACTATTTACTAAGTGTAGCTGGGGCCGAAACTGATCCCAGCTCTCTGGGTATACTCACTTTCCTTTGAATACCAAATTCACTGGAAGCTATGACGTGTCCCATCCTGTGAATGGAGAAACATCTTTACCCATTTTTTATTAAGGCAAATTTAATGTAAGCTCCCTTATAAAGTCACATACAAAGCTCTGAATTACCTGTGTTGCTGCCACACACTTAAAATCTAATGTTGTTACATTTTACGTCTGTGCTGAGTCATATGCTCGATTCTTCCTCTGTGGTAACAAGGAACCAGTGTAGTTTTCCACATCTGGAAGCATGGATTGCCCACAGCCAGAAATTGCTATCTCAAACCGAGCTGAGTGAGAGAGGGAGGTCAGAGTCGAGTGGGAGGAGGGGGGGCTTTGGACTAGTTATAAAAAAGATATAAAGGACAGACCCAGTGTTGCTTCTCTATCATTCTTAAAGGTGTTACTGTGCTGTGGATTAGCGTAATTGATTATGTGCAGTGTCTATAGTCTGGGCATAATACAAAGGCTGTCAAACTGGAATCAAAGTCAGCAGTAGTACAAGAGCATTGCCTGTATGGAGGTAGAGATACTCAGCAACTGCTGTGATAGGTTCAGAGCAGGTGAGAACTCCTCTTCTTTTTTTTTATTATGAACAAGCTGTTTGCTTAACTTGGTTGCTGCAGCTTGTCCTGGAGATCTGGAAACGTAGCTGGTTAATCAGCCATTGGAGGCACAAGCTCGATCTTTACATTTAAAAATCCTGATTTGAACAGATCTAAATTAAAAGATTGGATAAATGTACAACTGTGTCTGCTAGGGGTCAATCAATCAAAACAAAACAAACAATTGGGTCGCTTGGTTTCCTTGTGCGTTGGCGCTCTACTGGAAGAGCTTTCACAACAGAACGCACAGTAAACAAGAATTAATGATTGTGATACATTACGACAGACCAATACAAACAGTGGAATGGAAACACAGCCAACTAGCTAACTGGGTAGCTGTGTGTTTTTCCTTCATCATACGTCATTTGCCCCGGAAGTTATAGCAGAGGATAAAGCCACAGGTAATGTGGATTTGATGCAATTAAAAAGCAACCAAAATGGAACGTCCTGTTCCCTTGAATAAACGTTTTACTCTGAGATGGACGTTATTGGGAACAATTTATGTGCACATAAAGTTCCATTATTGTGAACACGATATCCCCAGGACGCATACAAACACAGCGTGGTAATTCTAGTCTTTTATAACATTTTTTATCTCTTTTTCTTTCAGTCCTGCAGTTGAGGCTTCAGCAAAGGCGAACCCGGGAGCAGCTGGTGGACCAGGGCATCATGCCACGTGAGTCTCAGCACTTCTCCATAATTCACCTAAAAGCTCATGTGGACTGGAAAGGATTATTAAAACAAGCAATGATAACTGAGATAATACACATATTAACTCTGTTTGTTTTAATCTGGATCACATTTGTTGTCAATGATATGCTTCAATTACGTGTGTTGCAGCTCTCAAGAGCCCAGCAGCATTCCATGGGCAGATTCGCAGCTTGGAGAGGGCCAGGGTAAGGGCACACAGTTTAAAAAGGAAGCGCTCAATATGAACTTGCAGCCATTAAGCAAGTTTACTAACTGTTCTGTTCCAACTTTTTTTAAAGACTGAGAATTTCCTGAAGCACAAGATCCGCCAACGTCCAGAGAGAGCGGAGCTGGTCAGGATGCACATACTACAAGGTACTGATAATTGTGCTCTTCACAGTTTGTACATTTGAGGTTTAATGTAGTGTTTCCTGTGGAGCTTTAAAGCTGCCATCTACACAAGGTAGCATAACGACTTTCCTCCTTCTGTACATATGTTTAACAGTGGTGGGTCATGCAGGCAACAACATGGATGCCAAATTTAAAAGAAGCTTCCAGATTCAAACACTGAAAAGAGGACATCTTTAAGCTGACACTATACAGAACGATATCCAATTTACACTGTGTGACATTCCCCAGAGACCGGAGCAGAGCCGTCGCTGCAGGCCACCCAGATGAGGCTGAAGAGGGCCCGTCTGGCTGACAACCTGAACGAGAAGATCGCCCAGAGACCCGGCCCGTTGGAGCTGGTGGAGAAGAACATCCTGCCAGTGGATTCCAGCGTTAAGCAAGCCATCATTGGTGAGGGTAATGGCAGCAGATATCTTAAAACATTCCCACCTCAATAAGACACATGATACAGGGCATTATAGAGAGAGAAATAAAGGATTTGTTTGTCTTCATTTGTCTCTCAGTGGGCGAGGTGAATTTCCCGAAGGTGTTGGATGAAGACAGCTGTGATCCCCTGTCCCCAGAACAGCCAGCCAGCCAGGAGTCCCAAACCTCTGTCCCCTCACCCGCAGAGAGCAAAGCACCAGAGACTCCTGCTCCTGCTCCTGCTCCTGCTCCATCTCCTGCTCCTCCTCCATCTCCTGCTCCTGCTCCTGCTCCTGTTACTGCTCCTGCTCCTGTTCCAGCACCTCCACCACCATCAAGCACCATATTTCAGGTTAGATAATGTCGTGGTTTGGTCACCTGTACGCGGAGATTAAAGCGAAACTCTCTAAATCGTCGTCAACCAGTTAAGCAAAATCACAGGTGCTCACAGACCCAGCTCCCAGAATAAAGGGTTAGGGTTAGGGTTAGGTACATCCATATAAAAAAAATGCTCTTATCCCTACTACCACTATGCAGCTCAATTGAAACAAAGGAAGAACCAAAATACTCATTGAGCTGAGCATGAACACAATGCTTTGTATTTGGTATTTAATATTTATTTTTAACTGCCACAGGTAAACTTTTACTTAATTTTTTACTCATGTTACTAAACATTATTTTGTATTTATCTGAAACGTTTTTGTCTTTTTAATTCAGGCCCACCCAGGTGCTACAAAAGCATCAGACTTTATGAAAGTGGTCTCTACCAGTGAGTTTCTGGCCACTCGCCCAGCTGCTACCTCGAAACCGGGACCAACACTGGTGAAAGTGAGGGCAAGGATTTCTCCCACCTCTCTGAACATTATAATGCCTCAATGCTGTTGGCCAAACTGTATGTTAAAGCATTTCCCTCCCACCACAGCAAAGCCAGCCGAAGACAGCCTCAGAGAAGAGTCGCAGTAAGAAGGGCAAAGAGCCAAAGTCCAGGATTAAGAAGCTGAAATACCACCAGTATGTTCCTCCGGACCAGAAGCAGGAGGCCAGTGAAGAACCCATGGACTCGTCTTATGCCCGACTACTGCAGCAGCAGCAGCTGTTCCTCCAGCTGCAGATCATCAGCCAGCAACAGCAGCACTACAACTACCAGACTATATTACCAGCACCACTCAAGTATGTATACAAAACACTACCAACTATGAATGAAATGCAAAGAAAAGGGACCATGTTTTATTTTTAAGTATCTCGCGGTCTTGTTCATACGTGAGGAAAAGATGGAGTGAGAGATGGACAGGCCAGTTGATGTAATGTGACCATTGTTGTCGACCGTTGTGCTGAAGAGGCACATGAGCTCCATGGCAATGCTTTTGATTTACGTGTCAATCTACGTTCCAACCCTCACCTGAATCACAAGCTCTGGGTAGCAGTAGTAGTAATTTGTTTGGCTCACCTCCATGATTGTTAGTTTAAAATTGCCTGAAAGCAAGCCAAGCCAAATTGTTAGTTTCAAGAATCCAGAGGGCCATTTGCTAGTTTTCCAATAACTACTCTGTGTCTAATCATATTAATGAATAACAGGATATTGTTTTACCATCTGCCGTTTTCACAAATGTCATCTCTGCTGCTGCACAGCCTGGCTCTCTGGGTACTGTGGTTTGGTTGACTGCCTTTGTTCGTGAGGCACAAGGCACAGGATGGATGGTCCGCTCATGTAGGAGCTGATTTCCTCTGTGTTTCCTCTCGTTCCAATTCTCTAAACAACAATATTCTTTTGTCCTATATCCCTCTTTCTCCCCCCTCCTCTTCCTCTCTCTATATTTTTCCTTTGTGTTAATGATTTCCTCCAATAACAATGACTTCAACTTTTTTCCCCGTACTTCTCTGTCTCTCTGTAGACCTATGGCAGAGGGTCAGAGCAGCGCTGGCAGCAGCCTGCCAACCTCCATCATGGTGTCTCTGCCCACTGCCCCCCCAGCTCCCCCTCTGCCTTCTGCGGCTCGGCCAAACAACTCGCTGTCCAATCGCAAGCCAGGAGTCTTGCCTGCCAACCTGGAGGAGATGAAGGTCCGTGGAAACATAGTTGTATTTTTGTAGCAGCAAACTTTTCATGCATGTAGCTTGAAACATAACATAAAATACTCCAGCTGTTTAAAAAGTATTAATAATCTTAATATGAGGCTTAAAGAGGGGCTGACATTTCAGTCTTCACAGGTCTGCTCAGCTGATGTAACCAAACTGTATCAGGTTAATTGTAGAGCCAGTTCTTGAAAATCCGACAACTCTACATAGGATTATCAAAGTTTTTATTCTGTATTCGAAATAAATGAATAGCTGCAGAATAGTTAAAGAAACCACAAAAAACGTGTTTTGTTATGTGTAAAGTGTCTTCTGTGTTAGAAATGAGCCTTTAACCTTTCCGATTTATTTTACACAGGTAAACATTTCTCACACCGGCACAACACAGAAATTGGATTATTTGCTTTCTCGATCAGAGTTAGAGCAGAGGATTGAAACCAATCTCTTGTCTCTATAGTAAATATGGAAAAAGCGTGAATCTGGCTCTGTCTGAAAGTGAACAGACTAACAGTGTGACGTTTTTAAAGCTGAGGGATTAATGGTTCATATCTATTTAGTTTTTTAGTCTGTACACAAAGCAAAGTGTTAAAAGTTAATTTTTTATTCACATGTCACACCTCAGGTAGTTCTCATTTTTGTGTGCACCATGACAGGAGAGGATGGAAACATATATAGAACATACATGTATAAGACATGACAACCAGTGACAATAACCTCAAAAGAGAGGCTAGGGCTGCTGCCTCTCCACGTCATTATAATACTATAGATTTTTTTATAGATTTACAGATTCTAATTAAACATGATTAACACATCTACTTAAAACTATTCCTACCAGCTTAACGTATATCCCTCCAACACTTATCCAAAGTTCTGATCGGATCACACCCATATCTTTGTAGGTGGCGGAGCTGAAACTGGAGCTGAAGCTGCGAGGCCTTCCTGTGTCAGGAACAAAGACTGACCTGATGGAGAGACTTAAACCTTTCCAGGACAATCTCCGCACCTCTGCTCCTACCAACATTCCTCAACCGACCACCACCACCTCCACCCCCATGGACGTCACCACTACCACAACCACCTGCCCCAGCCCCGCCATTGTCTTCCCAGTACAGCAGGTGACTCTAGAGAGCATGAGATCCACGCCGCCAGTCTCACCCAACCCCACTGAGCCCTCCACCCTCCAGCAGGATGTGGGCATGTCTGTGGCACATTCCGAAGTACAAGTGATGAGCTCTGGCTCAGCAGGTCCACAGACCTCACCGCTCCTGTCTTTTCAAATGGAAAAGGACCGGAGGCTCCATGAGAAGGAGCGGCAGATAGAGGAGTTGATGAGGAAGCTGCAGCAGGAGCAGAGGTTGGTGGAGGATCTGAAGAATCAGCTGCAGGTGGAAAAGAGAGGCCTGGGTGCCGACTCTACCTCTGTATCTCCCAAACTGACCTCAGTCCCTGCCCTGAATCCTGTTCCTACTGTCCTGAATTCAAATTTAGTAAAAATGGAGAGTACGGTCCTGTCAAACTGTTCATCCACTACTGCCACTATCCAAACCTCTGTCTTGGGCTCCCCGGCTCTTACAAGCCCCCTCCCGACTGTGGTGAAGTTGGAGGATCTGACTGTTTCTGGTGGCAAGCCGCTGCAACTGCAGAGTCCAACCCAGCTCATCACGAAGATCCAGCCCCAAGTAAGCACCAGCCCGCAGCTGCTCCAACAGTCACAGAGAAGTCCCAAACTCCAGACTCAGTCTCAGACCACTGCCCCCAGCCTGCAGCAGTTCTTCATCAGCCACACAGGTGGAGTCTCCCAGATGCTGACTGGCCACGCTGGGACTCAGATCCTGCTCCCGGTCTCACTACCCAAAAGCGCTACTGCAATCCAGCTGCCAAACACCACTGTCAGCCTGCAGGTAAGATCAGAGTGACCCTAGACTCTTATATATTGGGTTTACGTGAATCGTTGGGCATGCTGACGTTATCTGGATGTGTAGACTCAGGGTTCTGTTTGCTTCCCTCCGCATATCAGCCTGTCCTCCAGGCCACCGTCTCAAATCCAGGCCTGGTACCGACGTCGGTTCCTCAGCTGCAGAGCTTCCAGATGGAGACGGCACCCGGCCAGCAGCTACCAAACCACAACCCGCTGCTACAGGTCAGTCAGGCCTCCCGCGTAGCTGTGTACCTTTTTGTCAAAATCAAGAATTAAACTGTCACTGTCCAAGTTATTTTAATGATGAGAAAGCCGTAGCTGACTGTAACTAAGGATTATTTTGATATTGTCTACTACAGAGATGTGTGTTTTTAAAACTTAATACAGCAGCTATATTTGTTTTTGTCTATAATTAGAACATTTATGACAGATATGATTGTGCCTTGTTTCATTTGAAGGGGTTTTGTATCTTCTCTTATCTCCTCTCTCTGTCTTGCTGTGCTGTTATGATGACATCAAATCACATGATGCATTACAAACTAATATCATATGTTCTCTGTGTCTTGACAGACTCTGACAGTGAGCAATAGTTCTACTGGTTTAGAGAACCAGGGTCGGCCTGAGATGAATCCCCAGCGTTTCCTCAGAAGCTCCCCAGAGAACAGAGTCTCTCCCCGGGCCTCACCCAACCAGCACATCTCCAATGGACCCCTTCATAAGGTATAAGTGCTGAGTCATTACAAGAGGGGAGGGGGTTTACTTTGGTTCAACCTATAATACTTTTTGATTTACTATTTCAATGAGCATTTTTCAACAAGAGTTGCTTCACAAACCTCCGACCTTAACTCCATCTCCATGTCCCTGTGGTTCCTCCAGTCTCCTTCTCCCCAGCCTGCCTTCATCCTCCAGCCCACCTCTCTAATCGGTCAGCCTCCCAAATCAAGAGAGCCCCCCCGCTACGAGGAAGCTGTCAAGCAGAGCCGCAACATGCACATCAACAATGTCTCACAGGTAAGTTACACATTGTTTTTTAGTTTTTTTCAGTTTTTCCGCATTGACGATTGCTTCACTTTTTTTGTGTGCTAGCCTCAAGTTTCTTTACCCTATTGTCTTCTCAGGTTCCTACGGCAACCAGCCAGCAAATGGATGACTTGTTCGACATCCTCATAGAGAGTGGAGGTAATTTGAAAGTACACAACGATCTGTTCTGAGACTTCAAAGGCTCTGTAACTCTATTGTATTGTAGATTATCTGTCTTTTGAATTTTAATGTAAACTATCATGAGGTGCTAATTTTTGAGTGATTCTGATAATTTGAAGATTTTAATAATTTTTTCCTGTTCTTTGTTTCCTGTCCAGAAATGACACCTTTTATCCAGCAGGACCCCTCAGTATCTCATGGGAAGAGCCACCCCATCACAGCCAGTATCACCACCCTGCCTGTGAACACAGTGCTCTCCAGACCCCCTCCACCGATCCACATGGCCCCTCCGCCCACCCTGAGCCTCACCGCTGACCCCAGCTTGTCGAGCCTCTCCTCTCTGGCCACAGACAACCAGCTGGAGGCCTTCCTGGAGGGGACGCTGGCTGGAACGTCGCCGGCATCGGACCTGCGCACACAGGGTCTGATAGAGGAGCTTCAGGCCCAGCTGATGGAACAGCAATCCTACTCCCCCATGGACACATCAGACCTGTCTTTCTGCGATTCCTCCTCACCCACTTCCTCGTTCAACATGGGCCTGTCTGACCCGGCACTGGACAATATGGAGTGGCTGGACCTCACCATGCCCCCGGGTCCTGGGGGGGCACTCACACCGCTGGGGATCCCAACTGACTTCCTGGATTCCCATGACCTGCAGCTGCACTGGGACTGAGGGAGGGAGATGGAGGAGAGGCCGCTGAGCAGCTGAGCCAAGAGTGAAAGATGGAGCGATGAAGAGAAGAAGAAAAAGGAAATTTCCAGCACTTTGAGGCTGACTTTAAACATTTTAAATAAGGAAACAAAAGAAGGAGAAAACATGACATTCACTCTTTAACAGCTCATCCATACATCTGTTATATTCCCACTATACTAGAGGAAGACACACTGTACAGGCAGTGCACTGATCAAGCTGAACTACAAGCAGGAGTTTGCACAGCTTTTAAAAAAGAGGCCTACTTTGACCGAACAGCCAGAAAACAATATCATCACTAAGGTGATAAAAGGATTTTAACGTGATGAGACTTTTATTCATGATTTAGCAGAAATGAAGAGACAGAGCCAAATGAAGACTGGTAGCATGGACTGTTTGTAAATACTGTTAAAACCACATTAACAACATTCTGTCAGTGCAGCCTCAGCTGGTGACCACTGCATTTAGAATCACTCTCAGAACGTCTTGCTTTTCATTTCAGCGGCCATGTTATAATGTCCCACTGCCTGTGTGAGCCACGTGTCTCAGGTGAGTCTCCTGAGCTGCTCCTCTAGAGAGTCGAGGTCTCGCCTATTTTCTCCACGTACTTTGCTCTGTTCACAGCAGAATGATGAAAGTTATGTGTCACCACAGGTTCAGTGTCTATCTGACGCATATGTCACAGACAGAAAAGTTTGCAACACTTCCTGTACCTGTTTTAAATGAAAACTTATCTAATCATTAGTTCTAACTCTAAGGAGTTTGTTATTATTGCAGGATCAGAAGATCCATGGCTTCATACCGTAGAGTCCTGGCATTTTGTTAAGTACATCACTTCACTTATATTTGAGGAAATATTCATACCATAAACCTCACATAGCATCTCTGCAGCAGCTCCGCAGCTGACACCCTCCCTGTAGTGTAGACTCACTAGATCACAGACACAGCTGTCAGGCTACACACACACACCCAGGCCTAAACCAGTCTGTGCTGTACTGTCAAATCTGTCTGTTCCCTGTGCTCAGACATGTCACGGAACCAAGTTTTACAATTTCTCAACTGAGACGAGGTCAAGCCTCCTGTTCACACTGGTCCAGTCCACCACATGCTGTAGATTACGTGTTTTCAGACAAATCTGATTTGCTACATCAGATGTGACTGTTTTCTTCTGACCTATCGCGACCCCCTCGGGTCAAGCCGATCAACCAATGACTCTAAAGAACAAAAAGACTCGACTCCAGTCGGACGACGGGAGGAGGAGGCTCCTCCCTCTAAGTGAGAGCTATGCACTAATGAGGCGGAGCGATCTACCGACGCGCCGCACTCACCTCAGAACAAGGAAATGTGAACTTTGCATATCCAAGACGATCGTGAACAGAAAGCGATCGAAAAAAGGACTGTGATCGATGCAGCGCTCATGTGGCCAATCACTATAGAGATACTGCAGCTGGTGTCCAAGTTATTTTGAATGTACTGTTTGACAAGAACCAAACATCTGACTTTATGTACAAAGTTGGCAGCTGTTTTTCTTCCCCTCTGATAGTAAACTGGCTTGAAACAGTAGAAAGGGAACAAACACGAGCAGATTTAAAACGTGTGAACTATGTGAACACTGCAAGTTATATCAAGAAAGATGTCTTTTAGAAGATGAGCTTTATATCTGTCCTACAGTATCCCTGCACTTTGTGTGTGTGTGTGAGAGAGAGAGGGAAAGATTGTGTTTGTGTGTGTGTGTCTTGGTGGGGAACTACTGCATCACTAGCCATGAAACGTGACTGTTAGGTTTGCCTGTAGCTGATAAGTTAGCCTGCTTTACCGTCCCATTTATCTACAAACCAACCATCGACGGGTGGGTCTTTGTCAAAATAACACTTTGCTGGTTCGCAGCACGAGGGTTCCCGGTTTGAATCCCTGCTTTCTGCGAGGGGCCTTTGTGGGTGTTCTCTGAGTGAACACCTACTTTTCTCCCACAGTCTCAAGTCGAGCAGGGCTAGACTCTACATTAACTGTAGGTGAGACACTGTGAACCTAGGAGTTGTTTGTCTCTATGTATTAGTCCTGCTGTCGACCTGTAACCCCGCCTCTCGATAAAAGTCAGCTGGGATTGGCTCCATCTCCCCCATGCCCCCCTTATGATAAGCGGTGTGGATAGTGAATGGACGGATGATAAAGTAGTCTAACAGTGATGCATCAGCTACAGTGACCTGTCAACAAAGTTTCCTGACCTTGCGAGTGAGTGAAGCGAGCATGTTGATCTATGTTTGTCTGTTTGTGTGTGTGTATGTGCGTGGAATCGTCTTCCCGTCTCCTGCATGAACATCGGTGTGCGTCTCCGTGTGCATGATCTTATCCACATTTAATCTCGGCCACCGTTTCGAGCACTTTCACAGCCATCGCACTCAAGTTATGTGAAATATCTATAAAGAAAAAACTCCATTTGGCTTCTCCTCCAACGTTCTCTCTTCAAACGGCTTCTGATGACTGTTGTACTGTTGTTATCCGTGTTGTCCCGTCCGGTGTGATACAGTCACAAACGCACACAAACACCTTTCGAGGGCTGAGCTCCCTTTAAAGCCGTCATGAATGCTCCCATGGATTGCATCATATCCTAACTCACTAAGCCAAATCAGTGAGTTAATGATTTAGTATCTGAGTCTGAATATTGTTTAAGGATTGATACAGTCCTTCCCTATGGCACTTTGAAATGCGATGGCTCTTTTTAATTCTCTCTTTTTTTATATCAGTCACATTCAGTGAAAGGATGCTCGCATTTTAACCACTTTATCGTGTAATGACGTCCGTGGACACTAGAGGGCGTGGGCTCTCCAGTTGTGGCATGACGGCACTTCAGGGTCATTTCTTGCAGAATAAAAAGTCAATTGGGCTATTTTATTTTGAAAGTTTCTGTTTTGATTTGGTGTTTACATCAGCAATAATGTTGAGACCTGAGCAGAATGACAGAGAGCCCGCGTCAATACCCAGAGTTACGCCAAATACTGCACAGACACACACTTTTTGTTGTGTTGTATTTTCATTGTTTTCCTTTCGTCACAAACAGTAAAAGTCACGTGTTGTTGTATCCTAGAAGAGACGATGAGGTCATGGTTGTTTTTCCTCCTCAGTGTGTCTGCTTTGGGGCAGATTTGATATTTTGTTGCCTGAAACGGCAGAGGAACATATTATTATGATTATTATAATTTTTCTGTTTTTGAAAAGTAGAAATCATGTAATCTTGTTTGGATGGTTGTGTAAAATCTGTAAACAAAGATTTCATGTGTATATTTTTGGTTTGCAGAGTATTTTTTTTGTTGTTCATATCAGCCGGACACAAACCTCTTCTACATGACGACTCCCAGTGTCGGACATGGTTGTTGCTGATTTGCCAGACAGGGACAGCTAAAAGCAATAATGGCTGCTCTCCTTGGATATACTGTACTGTATGTCTAATCCTGCCTTGCTCTTACTCGGGCAGGAGCCTTTACCACATACACAGTCACATCTTGGTTCCAAATCCCTTCTCACCCGAGTGGTGAAGCGATGGTTCGTTTAAATCAAGTTGTTTTAGAGGTGTGTCTACGCAGCGTCAGTCAGTTCTCCCACTCATCCTCGTTCACCCTGTGTTGTTTACCTTCATGGGAACATTGTAGATTTCTTCTCGTGGCAAAGCTGAACAAGAGGACTCAATACAATATATGTATTTGGATAATATCCACTCATCAGCTGATTCTTCTTCCCATTCTTCATTGTACCTGAGTCTCCTTCTCTGTCTCCACCTCCCATGCCATGCCTCTAGTTTGTAATGCCATATGTTTTGCACATTGTGTATATATTTATATAGATGCAATGCATATTTTTATACATGTGTAACATCCATGGGCTCTGTATTTTGTAAATACTCAAAAAACGAGATGTGTATATAAGTACTGTATGCCTTTATGTGTCAATAAAATAATTTGGTGTACTGTGAACTGTGCTTCTGCAGAAGTTAATTGTAGAATGATTATACCTTTTTAAAAGAAAAAAATAATGTACATTTATATAATTATAATGATTATACATTTATTTATATAGCGCTTTTCACAAAATACTCAAAGATACTTTACAATATTAAACATTATCATACAACATTATAACTATACAAGTGTGTTGCCGTTTCCAAAGAACTGGGCAGGGCCACCTCCCTTGTCTTTAGTTCCTCGCTGCACGTAAACAGTTCCTTTCTGGTCAGGTGATTTGCCTGCGTTTGCATCTCTTCAGTAGTTCAGCTCCCACTTTACATAAAAATGGTTTGTGCCTATAAATATATATTCCCCCGTCCCAACAGCTGCTGTGTCCGCACACCAGCACTCGTCTGTGACACACTCACTAAGTCCTGTTTCCATCTTGAATTCCATGTTCCGTGGATATTCACAGTCTCGTCACAGAACCGGGCCCATCGAGCAGAGATACGTTTCATCCGAGCCTCGGTGAAGTTTGCAGTAGCGCCGAGTCGACTCCAGGCACATTTCACTGATCAGCTCTGGAGTCTAAACTCAACTCCTTTGGGGAAGATGTTTGTGGCATTTCCTCCACGGTGTCCATGTCAGTAATGCTTGAAGGTGTGTATGTGAGCCTCACACTTGGGACACCAGTGCTCGATGTTCTTTAAGTCGTTGATGCAGAAAGGGGTCAAACAGCAGCCGGCCACACACCTGACAGGAAGAGAAAACAGGGTTCAAATTGAAACTTTTGCAACAGCAAGGTCTTTAACTACTAAGGTTCTAAGAGGTGAATATAGATATCTTATATCTGTCCTTCAACTATGAAGCCTGAACCTGGCTCCCCTCAAGTTTTACCCTCAACATGCTTTGGCTTCACTTTTGGGGAGCAGCCATGTCGTCCATCTTTGTATTTTACTCATCTTAATCTCTGCCAAAACTTCTCCTGTCCAGCAGTAACTTTCAGACTTTAGTTTTAATGCGGCAGTCTAACAAGGTTATAAAAAAGTTGGCTACCCAAACAAGGACAACAGGCAACAGAGTATCCATACTGTCTCGCCCACCATCCTGCGGGTTTTTGTGAAGACGAGCTGGTCACAGGATGGACAGCGGGTGAAGGCCTGCTCCACAGCCAGGCTTTCCACTTAGAGAGACAGAGATTTGACTGTCATTAGTCTTAATTGAAAGCAGGATATTTATATACATGATATACAAACACAAACACATACATAGGTTACATGTGTACTTTGAGTAAATCTGTAAAACCCACCTGGAACGATCGGGCCTGTTGGTGTTTCTTCAGCAGGAGGAGTTTTTTCACTCATCTCCTCTACAGAAATATCTGTGAGAAAACTGTATTTATTTATACATTTATTTGTTTATAATTGTGTCATTTTGTATTTCATTAAAAAAAAAGCCCTGTGAAATAATCGTATGTTCATTAATTAATCTAATTTTATTTATATAATATTTGTACAGGATAAAAAGCTGAGTTTATTTATTTATTTGTATATTTAACGTACCTATTGATGTTTCTTCTGCAGGAGTAGTTTCTTCACTCATCTCTTCTTTGGTGTTCTTCAAAGAAATATCTGTGAGAAAACTGTATTAATTTATACCTTTATTTGTTTATAGTTGTGTCATTCTGTTTTGATTTAAAAAAAGTCCTTAAAATAATCATATGTTTGTATTTAATCAAATTTTATTTATATCATTTTAGTAAAAAGCCTGCTGTAAAGCTGGGTTAACTTATTTATTTGTATATTTAACGTACCTATTGATACATCTTCTGCAGGAGTAGTTTCTTCACTCTTGTCCTCTATGGGGTCCTCCTCTGTCATCTGAGGAGGTGGAAGCGTGTAGATCCATCCACATTTATAAATATCCTGTCGACCTGATTTAAAACAGTGAAAGTATAGATGCAGTAAGAACTACAGGGAAAGCAGGCAAACCTCCACCTAGACGCTGTGTCTCGCCATGTTGAAGAAAGTACAAATACATCCCTGGATCCACAACAAAAGTTTATAGGTTCATATCCCATCTTTCCACCAAGTTTTGATCAAATTGGTTGAGTCGTTTTTGCGTAATCCTAATAAAAGCCGCCGGACTGCTATGTAAACATGAAAACAGAATTTCACAAAAACTACTGAAGAGATTTCTAAACATCTTGGTGGAAGGATACGGTTTGTGTCAGAGAGGATCCAGATCAGGGGGATCGTCCAGGAATAATTCAACAAGTAAGTAAACTGTATTTATTTATATTTATGTTATTTATTGTCTTTCATTAAAATCCTGCGAGAGAAAACTGTATTTATTTTACACATTTATTTGTTTATAATTGTACCTCTGTTTGCTGTGAAGGTGACGTCCTCCTTCTCTGACTTCAGCTGCATCTTATTCAGCAGCTGCTCCTTCAGCTCCTTCAGCTCCTTCTGAATGTTCTCCAGCTCGCCCGATTCCTCACTGTCCTCACTCGTCCCTGAGGTGGAGACGTACGCGTCAGTCAGTATAAAACTCTCCTCAGATTTAAACTCAGACTATTATCCCATGAGGTCAAAATATCTTTATCTAAAGTTCAATGAGGAGCTAATCTGAATTTAGCTTGAAATAATTTGCTAAATAACCATAATAAATAATAACAAAAAAACAACATTGTTGCTGAAATTATGACTTTAATTTAAAGTTGAATTATATAAAACTATCTGACACATGTATATCTAATGTATAATGACAGCTTTCTGTCAATCTAACCATTTGATTATTTAAAAACATGAAGGGGTGTGGTTAATTTTCAAGCACTTTCGGTCCAGTTTTTATATTTCTCAGTTTGTAGTTTGTCTGTAAAACAAGTATTATGTAT
Organism: Pseudopleuronectes americanus; assembly: GCA_038501795.1. Classification (NCBI taxonomy): domain Eukaryota; kingdom Metazoa; phylum Chordata; class Actinopteri; order Pleuronectiformes; family Pleuronectidae; genus Pseudopleuronectes; species Pseudopleuronectes americanus. Next base: position 6,919,167 of record CM076735.1, read on the forward strand.
TATGTGTAAGCTATCAAATAATTGTATTAAATACTAATATCAATAATACTAATCATATTATATAATGTGGAGTACTTGCTCATATTTATTTATCTTTCTTTGACTTTTAAAAATTTTTTTTTGTGAAAGCAAAAATATATCCTATGACAACAGGTCACAAGCTTATTAGACTATAGTGTTATTATTTTTCTAATGATCATATTAAGAAGATGAATCATCTCCATTTGTGCTCCTGTCACCTCCTGCCGTCTTCCTCATTTGCTGCATCCTCTGCAGGATCTCTTGTCTGCTGCGAAGCTGCTGCCTCCGGGACTCCATGTGCTCCATCTGCAGGGGCCCGCTCGGTGGCTCCGGGGTCTCCTGGGTCTCCGGGGTCTCCGGGGTCTCCTGGGTCTCCGGGGTATCCTGGGTCTCCGGGGTATCCTGGGTCTCCTGGGTCTCCTGGTCGGATTCAGGCTCCGGTTCCTGATGTGGCTCTGATTCGACCCCTGCATTCTGCATCTCGCTGATTGTCTGGATGAAAGCGGGAAGGGGCCCTACATCCTGTTCTGGATCCTCCATCATTAGTCAAGGAGTCGACTCAATGTTTGTTTGAACAAATGCTGAAAGCTCAGAAGTAGAATCTGAATCCAGGTTCGTCCTGCTGGAAAAAGTTCAAGTCTTGTAGAAAATCGGTCTTGAATTCAAACAAATAAACAATGAATCCGAAACATTGTGAGGACGACTCATGTGAACATTTTCACTGGAAGGTCCGAGCTGCTGCTACTGACGGCATCTGCAACAGAGGCATCATTATACATATATAAAACCGGTTTTTGAATTATGTAAACAGTGCGCATGAGCACGCGTCAGCAGAATTTATATAACATGCAAATGTTGTGAACAGACAATGGTTGCCAGTACAGGAGGACTGGGGCCATAAACATTATTAAAAGCAGCTCTCAGGAACTTGCATGAACAAGGAACAAGAAAGACTCGTATTAAAATGTGATGATTGTTGTTTGCACACACTTAGGCCAATATTTACCTAGCTTTTAGCTCTGATTTGTGTAGCTAAATAAAAAGATGGATGCCGTGACGGCTCCCCACGAGTTCAGCAAAAGTGACGCCAAGTCATCCGAATGGCCCCCTGGTGGCCGGCTGCAGTAAAGCTCATAGACATTCATTCTTTTTTTTTCACACAGGTGGTTTCTGTAATTTGAGTTAGTTCTTACAACACTGGTGTTTTCCTGTAAGTTTGTTTATAATGATTTATTTGTTGTATAAAAACAAAGGGAAGCGTGATTGACAGCTGAGACTGTCTTACCAGCAGGAACTCGATGCCGACGGTGTGTGTGTGTGTGAGAGTGTGTGAGTGTGTGTGTGTTTTCCAGCATAAACAGAGACTTCATCAGGACCAGTGGACCTCATGGGGACCAAAGATTTGTCCTATTGGCACAAAACATCATTTCTGAGGTCCTGGTTGAGGTTAGGGCTGAGATGTGAATTGTGGGTAGGTTGAAGTTAGGGTTGGAATTGAATTGGTCTTGGTTAAAGTTTGAGATAAGGTTTAGATTGAAGAATGAATGAATATAAATCAATGCAAACTCCCAATTAGGATATCTGTGACAAAAACATATTGTTGAAGATTTAAAAGGACCAAATTCATTTGTTCTGGGAGTTAATATAAATTAATATAAATCTGGGAACACAGGACACTCTGCTGACGACGTCACTGATCTGTGACCAGCAACTGGCACTTTTTATTTTAGCCTCCAGAAACCCCTGAAAATGATTTGGACCCAGTTAGTGCTGATTCTAGGTTAAAAGATCCCACTCTGAACAGATGTGATCTTATCCATGTGTTGTTGTGAAGAAGAGAAACCTCGTGGAGCTGGGTAGCACACAGCGCTCCGGCTCGTTCAGCTGTGAAATGTGGCAGTTGGCCCTGTACGACAGTAGCCAGCCATCGTAGCATCAATAAGGCCTGGAGCCATTTTAGAACATCAGCAGAGCAGATGATGTCTGACCCATATTCCACACACACACACACACACACACTGCACCACTCCACACGTGTACAGTCGGCTGGCCCGTGAACAGACGGTCATTTCATGCGCACACAGATTTCATAAGCCTTATCTTTGACCTCCTTTATATTACCCATGTATCTTTTTATGCCGCTTTATACAGTGTGATGAGGTGTCATCATCATCAACCGGTGTGTGTGCATGGCGCAGTGGAGGTTTTGTGGGTCCACCAGAGGACACACACCCGTCACACTGAGGAGCAGGAGAGAAACTGATTATACATTTGTATATTTCACAGTGTTTTAAGAGACAAAGGAGAAAACTAAATATCACACTTACAGAGTGTTGTTCTAACGACCGACCACTAGATGTCATGGTGGTAAATCGACGGAGCGATCCGATGTTCAGAGGATTATGTCCTCAGTTTACAAGGCTGACGTCACCCGTCCTGCAGAGGCAGACATCACTTCATTCCTGCATCCATCCATTCCTCCATCCATCCATCCCTGCATTCATCCATCCATCCCTGCATACATCCCTGCATACATCCCTGCATCCATCTATCCAGCCATCCATGAAATATTCATGTTTAATCATTTATTTATCTATTTCCCTCTATTCTTCCAGTTTTTATACTCTACACACTATCCACTATGCACACACACACACACACACATACAAACACACATAAACAAACACACACTCATATACCTTCTCTACTTTCTCACCTGCTTATCTGACAGGTGTGTGTGTATTTGTGTGTGTGTGTGTGTGTGTGTGTGTGTGTGTGTGTGTGTGTGTGTGTGTGTGTGTGTGTAAAAAGCAGATCAAATAACAGTAAACTCTGGGTGTGCACCACCTGTCAGGGTATTAGTCCCCCAGGGCAGGATACTTGCAGACACTGATGGTAAACCAGCTTCATTATTAATAAAAAACAAAAAAATTATCACAATTCAAAACATTTCCCCCAAAAAGACTTGATCTTTCGAGGTCAAAGCAGAACCTGCTCCCACTTATCTGTGTCTCATCTGACCATGTATGTTATTTTTTCTTTTTGAATGTAAAAATCAAGATCTATTTTTCTCTGCTATGTCAAATCAAAAATGTAAATATGAAAAAGAGGCTTGAAGTATATTGAACTGAGCAGTTAGACAATCAATGAGATGAAAAACTAACTAACCTGCTTCAGTTTTGTATATTTCTAAAATATTTAATTGTCTCACAGAGGTGAAAAATAGATTTAAAATAATTAACGGTATTATTCAAAGCTGTAAATCAATATTTTTATATTAATAATGGATTTAAATACTACCTGTAATACAAATGCCCCCTCAGAGAACAAGCTAAATACAGAGTTTATTCATATCTGATGAAAGAGCAAACTTTCCCCCAGGAGATGGTGGAGTCCAAAACAGTGAGTGAATGTTACACCATGCTAATGATGCTGCGTGTGTATCTGAACTGTGCTGCAGGTTCAAGTTGCTACAAATTTAAATATATCTACATCTAAAGTCTCTGGATTTTGGACTATTAATACATTTTTAAATCACTTTAATTTCTATTTATGTTTTATATCAAACACATAACACCTCTCGAGTTCCTCTCACTAACATGAAATGTAGACAAACATCCAGGACATGAATTCTGCCATCTTGAACATTTGCACTATGGCTTCACTTTTCGGACGGAGTAATGTCACCTCTCATTATGCAATATGTGAGCTTGTGTGTTTTACATAGTTTACAGTATATATAGTGAATATCACTGTGCTGTGCTGTACAGTGTAGACACAGTAGATGTGAACACACTCTGCTGACCAGTGTCCATGTGGCAGAATGTCGCTCTGGGTCTCACTGATGATGACATGGAGCTGCTCAGGGGATTGCGTCATACCCGGCTTAGTGTGTGTTAGTTTCTTTGTGTGTGTGTGTGTGTGTGTATTCATGTATTTCCTACACTTAAGAGGACCAAAGTGAAACCCATCTCAGTCAGTGATGCATTTTAATTAACAATTTAAACATATTTCTAATAAAACATATTTCTGTTTGTTATGTTACCTTGTCTTATAGATGTAATGCAGTTTTCTAGTCTAGACAAGACAAACTGGAATACATGAAATCATGGAGGAGCTTCACAAGTTCTGTATGACAACATGGCTGAGTGTGTGTGTGTGTTCATGTTCTCTTGTCTGAACTAGACCATTGTTGTACCACTTCCTGTGCAGCAGTTTGCAGCTGGACTCACACTGCGTAACAGGAGGGGAATTTGAATGCAAATGCACACACACACATACACACACACACACACACACACACACACACACACACACACACGCACACACACACACACATACACACACACACACACAGCAGTTATTTTCTGTCATGGTCTCGAACACACTGCCCTGAAATGATGTCAAAACATAGAATCCCCACCCCAGATTTCCTTTGGCCAGACAGAGGAGATCATTGCACCACTCGGGCAGATCTGAGGAAAGAACAGGGGACTCGTGTTTGTGTGAGAGGACGAGTAAGACACATAAAAAGAGGTGGAAAGAGGGAGGGGGGGGGACAGGAGAGGGGCTGCCAGGCGGGCTGCCAGCATGCAGCGCTAATATAAAACACAATGTCTGCAGCTGCAGCAACAGGCGAGCGAGGACAGATCCGGTTCTGCATCAGAGACACTACATCACATTTCTCCACTGACGCAGGCCTCTCTGCACCACAGTTATGTTCACACACACACACACACACACACACACACACACACACATTGCTGCTGTAAATCAGCTGTTGCAACAAGACGGTTATGTCATAGAGCCTCCCTTTAAATCCTCGAGTGGACCTGATCAGCAGTAAAACGCTGATATTAAAGCAACATGCCACCTCATTGTTATTTGTGCCTTGGAACAACAACAATGAATCAAAGTGACAAATCACACACGTGGCCTTGTGTGTTACCACATCTGGCCTCTCCTCTCGGTGCACGGTACATTTCTCTCAGGTGGATTGACCTGTCAGCACATCTGCAGCCACTTCACCTGACATGTTCATTTTCAGACGTGTGGTGAAAGTAAAGAGAAGACTCCTCCCCCGGCAATATGAAAACCAGATACAAAGATGGCGTTACAAGATGGACGACATGACATCCCAAAAGTAAAGCCAAAGTGTCGCCCCCTGCAGGCTGGCTGCAGTGTAGGTCATAAAGACACAAGAGCTTGAAACAAGCTTTGTCCTGGCCTAGTGGTTAAGATGCATGATTCTTTTTCTGCTGCTAACTCAATTATTGTGCATCATACAGTGTGTTTGTACATGTAAGTGCTGCATGTGTCTATACACCTCATTTTAGAATGTTCTCATTTCTCTCTGATGTACTCTGCCATTGCTTTGCTCACTGCAAAGGCCCGACTCCCCGCGGGGATGATTAATATTTCATCCGATCTAATCGAACCCCTGCTGTCACCACAACACCGCCGAGCTGCAGAGTTGGGACTGGAACACAAAATTATGTTTGATGTGGAGCAGACAGCAGCGAGCTCGTACTGGGGGGTGGAAATTCAAGGGAGGCGTGTGGAAATGTTACATTGTGTCAGTCGGTGGTGATCAACTGTGAGGCTCCACTGTGCATGAACCCAGACTGGCAGTGAGGCTGCTGCCAACCCAGCACAGCTACGGCACAAAGGGTTAACAGCCGCAGTCGCTGTTCCCATGTCTGTGGCTGTGATGCCCTGCTGTGTAACAACCTGCTAATTCACCTGTAAACCTGCTGTATGGCCAGTTTCTCCTCTGTGTCGCTTTAAAATCTCTCTATCAACATTCCAGGCTGTGAAGGAGTGAGCGAGGCAGAATGAGAGAGAGGAGGAGAGAGAGATCATGTGAACAGAGCGTCTGTCACACACACAAAGATGGAGAAGGAGGCTGATATTGAAAAGAACGTAGAAATGGAAGTGAAGAAGGAGATTAAGAGAACCACTTGGATGAATAATGTTGTTGAAAGGCCCAATCCAAACATACACACACAAACACACACTGGTTAGAAGACCCAACTACAGGAAGACTGATGTCAGGTTTGTCAGGAGTGTTTTTGTTTGAAAGTTGGATGTTATTATTTAGCCAGGGGCTGCAGATCTATTGGGTTTTGGGGGTTTGGGGATTTCTAGTAAGCTTAAATGAGCTTATACCTTTACCACTGTGTTTTTGGCAATGTGGTTTTCCTGTTATTTATTGTGAACGTTGAATTATCCCTGCCATTTGGGAAGAACAGTGCATCAGTTTGGAAGTTTTCAATCTTTTCACATAATAATGATGTAACAAACATAAAGCGATTCAGTTTCTAAAATGTTTTTATTTATTTAAGAGACTGAATAAAAATTAAATTAAATTGTTTTTTTTATTTTTTATTTTTTTAAGAGAATATGTATGAGAAACTGAAAAAAGGTTGAAAAAACTGTGAGAAGTACACATCCATAAAAAACAAGATAAAAAAAAGAACATGCACAGTCATACAGCAGATCGTTTTATTAGGCTATGTTTCCAATTTCAAAAGGATCACCAAATAAGAGGAATAAAAAATATATAACTCTGGTTGATGAAAAGTTTTTCTCAGGAAAACTGGGACGTTTACCAGTATCACTGTATGTCATGTCAGGCAAGTGCATCCTGAGAGAAAGGCCCCGGAGAGGTTCATCCACACTCCTGTTTGTTGAGTAGACATAAGAAACACTGGCTGTGTGTCCACTGGCACCGAGTAGGCTGTGATGCTACTTGCTCTCTTTTAATGTTTCTAACAGTTTTACTATGACAGCTTGAATCGTAAACCAAGTCCTCTGTTCAGCATTCTTTTTAGGGTTCTTAAGCGAACTGGCTCCACTACTTTTAGAACCTCTTTGCATTTGACATGATAAGGACATTCGGGGCACGTGCAGTTGAATGGACCCCTGGAGCCTCGCTCAGGAATTCTCTTTGGCCTTCGTTTCGGTATTCGCCATATAGAGGGCAGTGGTATTTTCTCCTTTTCCCTGGCAGTTGAACACCTGACTTGAGACACTTGAGGTGTCTTTTCTTTTACTTCCTGTGATGGGGCTTTTAATGGTGCTGGTTGGAACGGGGCAGATACGATTGTAGGGGGCGAAGGGGGTGAAGGGGGCAAGATGGGAACAAAAACAGACTTTTCCTCTGGAGCTGAAGAAGTCTTTCTTCTCATCCCTCGAAAATGGTTTTTCTCTGAAAAAATTAATAAATAAATAAATGAATTGAGTACATACAATTGAAAGCTCATTTAATAATTGTTTAGAACTGTGGACATGATCAAACCACTTAACTAAGACAACCAATATGTATGTAGACTAAGAAAATATGATATATTTGTGACTTCATGAAGAAACTGCTGACTACTGGATTTGAATAAATAGGTAAATTGATACATCAAAATGAATGAAAAATGATTCCATACTCATTTGTCCAAAATGATAAATTAGTACATATCTTGATCGTGCGTCCTTAATCATATATGGACGCACGATCAAGATTATTAGCTTGAATTTTTCAGTTTCCTGCGTGTTTAGTTCTACACACTTTAAAATGACACTGACATACCCCATTGTTCCTCAAAGCAAAAGGCCACTTCACTGGGATCTGTAGCGTCATCATCCCTGGAATCGAGCATTTCGTCCACATGTTTGGAGACAAATGTGGGGATGTCATCCGGTTGTTTCAGGAGTGCCGCCCTGTGGCAACACTCCGTCACACTTTTCAGTCCGAGTGTTATCGTAATACTGGGATTCATCTTCAGTTTTTAAGGGTCTTTATCTCGCTTCAAAAAAATGTGAACTTCAAAATGTCTTCTTCTTCTTCTTTGCTGGGTTTATTAGCGACCAACATCAAGGTGTACCACACCTACTGCATTGAACCGTCCCAGGAGGTACTGCAATATCCGGTCAATGCTTGGAGGGGTCGGTTTATTGGCAGGTGGCAACCAACATCAAAGTGCATTTCTCACTTACCTAAAATGTTGCCTTTGCTGTATAAGAATAGAGCAAAGGCAACATTTTAGTGGTCTGCTCATTCAGAATATAGACACAACAAAGGTACTTCTTTCATGTTCGCAGAGTGAAGGGGCCAAGAGGGAGTATTTTGCTTGGAGCAGTACAACAGTAGCCAGAGACATGTCATTAAGTCAGAAAGGTTATATCCCTACTACACCACCCTGGCTGTTCCCTTCAGAGTCTTCTGATTTCTATTAAAGTGCCGAGACGTAAAGTGTGGTATATATAGCAGTTTTGGTAGAAGATAGATTGCATGCATTATACTAAAACATTTGTACCAGTATATAGATGGATCCAAAGATCATGTTACACGGAGAGGTTTTGGTTTCAGTATACGAGACTTGAAAGTTTCAGGAGAACAGGAGAACCTCGGATCATCTGTCAGTTTGCACGGTGGAGAAGGAAGGGAACGATGGGGTGGATTTATGGGCTGAGCAAGCACTAGATCATGAAGAAGTCATAGTCTTAGTAAATCAGAAGCAAAAACAATAATCATCATTAAAGAATGGCAGCATAGCATCAAAAAGGAGCAACAAAGAGGAGAACATTAAGACTAGAATGAGGATAGGATTACAAGACTCAATAACACAGTGAACGTAAAAACAGACATCCAACAGGGCTATGTGATTACTGGCTAATAGAGGAGTTCAGTGGAGCATGTAATGCGTCACTGCAATAAGTATGTTAGAGAACGGGAAAAGTTAAAGAGGGGTATTGCAAAGCATGGACTGGAAGAACTTATCCTGGAAATGGTATTTACCATTGGAATAGGGAGTATGCTCCATTATCTAACGGAGACTGGATTGGACAAAATAATTTAATATGGCCTAGATAACTCTGATTCCCACTCCAACACAATCGGTTGCCATACATTAATAGGCCGTACGAAGAAGAGGGAGAAGCTATCATATAGCAAGGGTAATAAGAGATATACAGTACTGAATGAAGAAGAAAAAGAAGAAGAATATTGAAACACAAGTGTGAAGTCCTACCATTCTTTTGGGAACATTAAATAGACTTGCATTAATTTCCTGTAGACTTACAATGACAGCTCATCTCCATTTAACTGGTTAGTTGGGAATGTAGCCTATGATGGAACCACACTCAGTGATGTCATAGTCATGGTGTCGACACACAAACACAGTGACAACACATCATGAAGCATCAGTGACTTTTCATTAACACCTCATGACATGGCACGAAGCATGTCCACCTGCTTCAGTCTAAGTAGCCATTGCTTTTGTATTTCTTACCTATTGGTTCTGTTAGTGTGTGTGTGTGTGTGTGTGTGTGTGTGTGTGTGTGTGTGTGTGGTTGACAAGTTCATTGGGTACATTTGGGGGTAAAAGTCAAGCCTCCAATTCGACAAAAAAGCGGATTTGTGGGTCTGTTGATAAGGCTTCGAGGTTAGGGTCAACCAAGTAGTGATTATTGTGTATAGGGTGTGTGTGTGTGTGTGTGTGTTACTGCTAAATCCGTAGCTATGCATCCAGACAGGCTCTACTGATACAACAGTGAGAGCAGAGATAAAGCCGGCTTTGTGTGCAACTCAGCATCTCAACCGCAGAGTGGCTCAAATGGCGCACAGCCATTGTCACAGGTTCACTGCAGACACACACACACACACACACACACACACACACACACACACACACACACACAGGGAGCTGGTGAAAATAGTAGTGAAACCACCGTTATTAAAGGTGCAACTGACACTAGTTCCAGTAAAATGCTGTCATCATTTTTTTGATGTATTTCCTAAAATAAACAAATACCTAATTGAATCAATCCAGAGAGCTGTGTTTCCAGTTTTATTGATTCAAAAAGCTGTATTCACAGATTTTTTAGGCCACTTGAAAGCAGATATATCTATATATAGTCAGCTTAAATTTGTTATATTTATAAATCTATATATTTATAGATATAGCAAATAGCCTGTACAGCAGTTGATATCAGCCTCTAATGGAAGTTGTGTTCTAGGCCCCTGTAAAAAAGTGGGTTCTCCACCAACCTCTGAGGGAAACGTCCATTGATAAATGTTTAGCAATGGCTACTTGATTACTTTATCTGTCTGTCGTGTGGTGCTGAGCAGAGAGAGGGCAGTGACTTTATCAGGGGGCAGATTTTTTTTCTAGGTGGTAGAGGTGCCAGGTTTCAAACGCACCCAATGTCACTGTGTCCGTTCTGCTCCTCTACCCGCCTCCACTCTGTGCGCAGTGTCCTCTGTCCTCCCCACACTTACACAACTTAGCCATGCTGCCCGTGGTCCCTGCAGATCTCACTGTACCTGCTGATATGATGCCAATAAATCACTGTCCTGCTTTGTGCCAGTAATACCTACATGCAAAAAGGGAAAGCTCAGGTGTAAATGGCAAAATGAACGAGAGTTTCAGGGTGTGTTGTGTACACTGGCTCACTGCCACACTGTCACGTCTTCCTGAGACACAAGAGCTGAACGGAGCCGTCGTGTGATGTTATCAGTAACATCTCAGCTTTTCTCTACCATGTCAAAATGCCTGCTGAGAAAAAGGCCTTCAGCTTTTACAGTGTTCCAAAAAGGCGTTCTTCTGGTGTAAACACACTCACAGTTAATCTTCCTGTGGTCTTAACCAAATCGTTCAATCTGTATGTTTGCATGTTTAATCTAAGACTGACAGCAACTCGTTATTTAACGGACAAAATCATTTTTTTAGCTTTCATCGACAACATCTTTAGCTCATTAGCAACACAAGCAAAACACTTCTTGGATTTGGTTCAGTCCCAAAATAGTGGCCTGTACATCCAACAATTAAGTGAGTCTTGCCCTTTGTAACAACTGATGTGTGTCCAGAGACAAATAAAGATGGCCGACACGCTTGCTTGATTTTCTCAAAGATGGTCTCTTTTGGTTTCCTTTCTGGATAGAGGGAGGAAGTGGAGTCAATAAATAATGTGTTACTGAAATTGGACTTGCATGTTTTAATGTTAAAGATGCTCTGTTGAGTTTTGAAGCTCTGTTATTATGTGTATCCCTGTGGTTTAACAAACCTTAAATGTTATCTTTCTAGCAGTCTTCGTCTTCCCTGCAATTGTTGACACAAAGCTGTGTTTCACATCAACAACCGTAACCAATGGAAACAGCTTACTCAGGGTGCATGCTATGAATGAGGGGGCACCTATACATAAAAACAGTGCTCCATAGCGCTACCAGTGGGCAAAAACTCCACAGACAACCTCTAAGTGACATTTACAATATTTTGCCAACAACAATATTTTCTAGCTTGTAGATTGTGAAAAGCTGGAAATCCTCCTCATCAAGTGTTGCCACATTTAGTTACAGATAACACAGTTAACACATAAAGGTGAAGGTCAAACTAATTTACTAAACCCTCTCGAGTGCTCTGCAGTAGCGAACCAACGCGGTGATGTTTACACAAGAAGCAGGACAGGTGTACCGCCGGTGAGCCATCTGTGACGCCGTGTTGTGTCCACACCGAGCACTGACCCAGAAAACCAGGTTTTGTGTTAAAAGATAAACCGAACAGAAGTGAATCCCCCGCACCGTGCTAACAACGGCCCGCTCAAATGCTGAACGCTCTTTCCCTTATAAGCAGAGGCAAACTTCCAAAGTGTTGACATCAGAGCGTGGAGTGATTCACGCACTTGTTGGAGTCGATAGATGATTAGCCGTGACCACAACGGCCTTTTACTGGGAAGCTAAAGATACCACCAAAGTGAAACAGGGAGTCTGCATTTTATTTTGCCGGTGGCCTTGCCGCAGCATTGTCTGAATAAGCAGTGCAGTGCTATCATTAACTTATCAGATCATCGTTATTAAGCGATGGCGGCCTCGAGTCTCCACTTATTCCCCTTCTCTTGGACCGGCCCTGTGTGTTTATTGCTATTCCTGTTCCCACACGCTCGTATGCAGAGCGGTGGCCGGTGCCAAGCTGCAGACATTCACCCGAGCCCTCTGACACACTCACAGCGGCTCAAAGTGGCACACAGCGATCAGCAGAGGGTTCCTCTCTTGTTTCCTGCAGAGGAAGAAGCAGCTGAGGACATGGAGAACTCCGTGACCCTCCTTCACCGCTGGCCCTCCACCACCGGCATGTGGGTGTGTGTAAAGTGGTGGGTGTTTATCTACGGTGATTTCGTGCATGCGGGGCAGCTGGTGTTTGTGTTTACGACTAAAAGAGGAAAAGATGGCGATGGTCGGGGAGCTTTAGTCTTTCTAAAAGCCTTTCTCCCTCTGCCGCGCCACACTGGCTTTTATCTGCGGCCCCTTCCATCTTCAGCTGCCGAGCATCAGACAGAAGGCCTCACTCTCCGACACGCGGGGCGAGAGAAAGACAGACGGAGGAGCAGGAAGAGACAGAGAGGTTTGTAGAACATGATTTCAGAGTCTGCCTCGGTGACTTTATGACATCCGCCCTGCTGAGACGAAGCCAAGCGTGAGATTATGATGCATCCATCTTCTTAGTGTCATTATTTAACACATTGCTCTGGCGTCTCTGGTTCTCTCTCTGACGCACACACACCCAAACCCCCACACACAGTCGTATCATCATGACATATACAAAGAAACAACATCTCTTTCAATGTTAAACAAATTACTATCAACTATATATAAATGGACGAGGTATATCCTCTTCCAAAATATCCAAGCTACAATTACAGGATATTATATTGACTTATCATATTATCATAGTCCAATTTTAAAAAACTAACTTTAACCTTTAAAACATGTCTTCAGCTAAAAGTGTAATGATTCAAGTTGTGTGGATTTGATTTTTGTCCCCACAGACTTTGGTCCCCACAACATGAGTAAAACACATCCACCCCCTATAGTACTTTTAATGTGTGGCCCCTTCCGTTGAAAAATATCCTATTCACCCTTTTCAAACTGTAAAGTGCCCAGACTCCCACACCCAAGTAAACCATGCACGTTAGATTGACATACAATATTTATTTAGGTTCACAAAAATGATAAGTTAATTATCAGGTAGTCCACAAATATTGTGGGAATGGTCTCATACAGTCATACAAGGGGGGGGAACATACATGAGAAACCATTTAGGAACAGGCCCACCCAGAAACTCTGATTTTACCAAATAAAGTATGAAGCATGGAAAGAAGGATGAACTTGAACATTAGTTTAAATCTAAATAATAAAAAAGGAAGTTGGTTATTTAGTCAATATTATATCCATAATTTTTTTTCTAATCATCTCTTTAAAAAAAGACCCTCAGCTATTCAAAATCTCTCATCTTACTCCGCCTGCTTTTATCGAATGTAAAAAAAATCCAAACAGTACAAACTAAAAAAAAGGGCAGACCCAGCGTTTCAATATTGCTGTTTGTCAGGGTCATCCCTGAACTGTCCCTCAGCAGTATCAATGGACCAGGGACTGGTCAAAACTTCAAACCTAAACGTTGTAAAAACCCCTCTGTAGTACACTAACTGAGGGTATATATATTTATTTATATATATATATATACTGTATATCTGAAAGTAGTCTGTAGTGTCCCCAAATCGCTTGTGGTGGGCTCCCCCCAGCTGCCCCAAACCCATTTTCTTCTGTTTTGTTTCTCATGTGGAACAAGACACTGTGACTATTGCATTTCTTTTACCTTTGGGAATAAACACCAACCACCCCTCCCTCGCCTTTAACTCCAACCCCTCCCATAGACGTGTCTCGACCTCATGTATATTTGCTACAAAAGATTTTACACATTATGAACACATCATGCAAAGTGGCAATTCTGTTTACAAAGATGGAGTAGTCGTGTTTCGCTTACATTTATTAAATATGTGGCCATTTGAAGTTGCGTTTGATTCACTCTTTCAAAAAAAATAAAAACCTGAAGTCCCACCCAAGTTCAAAGACTCCTCCCTCACCCTATCAACAAAAACAGAACAATTAGCATTAAAAACGATATATTACATTAAAACCCACGACTGCTTGTTTCACTTGTAAATAATAACCCAAATCTCCAGTGGACAGTTGTCGTCTGAGTCCGTGTTTAAAACTGTGTCAGGAAAAAAGCCATCGCTGCGAGAATCACTTGGCGTAAACCAGAGAGCGGCTGCTGCCTGTAAGAAAAGAAACCTTTAAAAACATGTCCTGTGTCGGTGGTGGCAATGGTTGGTTTAAGAAGAAATCCCTGATTGGCTGAGAGAAGTCAGGTGACCACCAGGTGAGGTAACAAAAGCCCCACCTTTGACGATGGGGGTGACAGTATGGAGGCGTTTCCTCGAGACGCGTGTCAATATATACTGTATGAGTGTATTGTGTGTGTGTGTGTGTGTGTACATTTTTGATTACAAACTTGACCACCCGCCCACATGCGCACACACTCACACTTTAAGTGCGTGATGATTCTTGAGTCAATCTAAAAACACTGCATTGCGACTTCCTCTCTCCTCATGCAGCACAGACAGTTGCAGAAACACAGATCACCAGTGACAGAAAAACACACTGGCTGAAAAGACGAAAAACTTAACAAAAAAAGAAACAGAAAATTAAGTTTGCTGCCTTGAATGTCCTCGAACATCACATAGAATCCTTGGGCGTGACAATTTTTTTTTATAGTTAATAATATTTCTCTTATCTATGCATTTACTTAGGAAAAAACTAACAAAGATTTCAGTTGCTCTCTTATTACTATGTGTGTGCGTATCTTTTTTTTCTTCTTCTATTTTTGTATTGACGTTTGCATTGGTTTTCTCCTCTTCTTAAATTGTCCTCGTTGAGTTTTTCTTGGTTTGCGTAGTTTCCATCTCTTTCCGTCCGTCCATCCGACTTTTAGGAAAACAGACAGAAACCCATATTTTTTACCCATATCTCCTCCCCTCCCCACTTTTATACCCCCTGTCCTTCCCTCCCCCGGGGGGGCTGGGTAAGGGGGCTTCTCAGTCCTGTGCCGCCCTTCATCTCTCTGCCTCCATCACTACACTAGCTTTCTGCTCAGTGCCCCCGTGCTGGTTCACACCCGTGGGCCAGGCAGGGCAGGGCTGCGTGGGGGGCTGCCCCTGAGTCCAGAGTCCCTGTTGAGGTTGCGGCACGTTAGGTAAGACCCCCCAGCCGCCGACCTGGGGGGGCGGGGGTGAGGTGGCCATGGAGGCGGACATGGGGCTGCCGCCGCTGCCGCTGTTGAAGCTCTCGGACGCCTTCAGCCGCGAGAACATGGTCAGCGCGTCCGGGAAGTTGGGGGGCGTGGCTGGTGTGTTGGCTGGGGTGCACATCTGGGAATGAGGAAGAACATAGAGCGATTAATGAAGATCCAAAACAGGAAACACACACGACTTAGAGAAGTGGACTTATACAGGAAATAATTCATAATTCTTGATGTGTAAAGGGGACTGTTGAGTGTGTGAAGTTTAGTGCAGCTCAAGTGCTATTCTAGTTTATTCTAGGACATTGTAAATTGATATTTGTGTTTTTTTCTGTTGATCTGCTGATTTACGATTAAGAGAGAAAATGAGCTGCAGAGTTTTTATAACAACAATCAAATTGATCTGAAAATACAATTCTCTGGTTCCAGTTTCTCCAATGTGATATTTTAAAGCTTTTTCACTGATGACATCACTGTAAACTTGGATCTTGACATCCCTCTTTAACTACTTTACAACAATGGATGAAAGCAATAAACATTTAGTTGACATAATAAGCACCAGATAGATAAAGTAGGATACAAATATGTACAGTACTTGCTTCAAGTTTTGTACAATTTGTCATGCCACTGCAGCACATTGTGTTTCATTGAGATGACATCAGTGGACAAATCTCTCGCTCATGTAAACACACTTGCACCAAACAATGATATTCTACAAACATCTATCAGGAAAAACCAGACTTTGACATTGTTTAAAAGACAGAAAAGGGGATCGTTTGAAATGAAGGGGAATCCCAGGCGCCCTCTGCTCCCCCCAAGGTCCTGATGGGGATGGTGGTTAAAATGCTTTGTTTACATCCACTTCCCGTTTCTGATTTTAGCAGAGAACACAAACCAATAACAGCTAATTTGCTTTGTGGAAACAGCCACAAACCAAGTCTCCTAAGTCTAATTCCACTCTCCTGAGCTCTGACCTGCTCCGACCCTCCTTTGTGCCAGCGGTGTTATTGTTCCACTGCCAGGCGTTCCTTCGGTGACACACCCCGAGCTCCCATAATACGCCCGTGTGCCAAAAACAACACTGGACCTGACACCTTGTACCTAGCATGTCATTTGAACAACATGTTTGGTTGTTTGAGAACAGAACGCCTTCATCGTCGACCGTCGTCTTCCTCACAAACTCTGTGCCCCGCTTCCTCTTCCGTGTCCCCGTCCATTTATGACCAGGAAAACAACCTCCAGTATTCCAATGGGAAGCAGAGGTGCTGCTACGTTTAGCTAGTAGGCTTGGCAATCTAAAAATAAGAGCCTGGGCCAAGACGTTAACAGGACGGGCACCTTACATGGCAAAATAATCCTAAATCGCTGAGAATAAGTAGTGGAAGGAAACAGCTTGGCGACTCCAAGGATTAGGATTTCATAAAGATCACAAATACTTATGATTCCAGAAAAACTGACGGGACAGAAATACAAAAATCATCTTCTCTCGAGTCCACACAACTTTTTACTTAACTAACTACTTCGATTGTGGTTATGTCCTTATATTATATATCTTTATCCTCAAAAGGTGATTTTCTTCTACACTTTGACGATGTCCAGACATTTCCTTCAGCTTCAGGTTGTTTGTTTTAGGACAGAGTGTGTGTGTGTGTGTGTGTGTGTGTGTGTGTGTGGCTGTATTTTCTGGGAACAGCAGCTGCAGTCACACATGAACACTGCATGTTAACATGCTGAAGAGGAGGAAAAGCTGAAAAACAGAATTCCAGGCTGACAACCAGATCTCAGGCCGACCTGTGGTATCTAATCTACCCTTCGGCTCCGTCACCATGGTTCTCAGACTGAGCACACACGCAGCCTTCAGGAGAAAATAAATAAATAAACAGAGTGACAGGGACACCATTCCTCCCTTGGGGGCGTTATTGGACTACCCTGCACCTTCAAAAATGCTGCGGCTTGCAGGTTGGTCCTGCGAACAATGCATCCTGAGCTGGGCCAGGGGTTCTCAGGGTGGCATGCTGTTATGAAAGGTGAGCGTGTCCACTGTGCACTCTTGACAGGGAGCGCTGGCTCGTGTCTCTGAGGCCACTTCCTGCGGTAAAGAGACACCCTGGAATGCTGAAGTGACCTCCGTGATGCTTCCTGTTCTTGGCGGGCAGCGGTGGACGTTACCGGTTGGATTTCTCAAACCTTGTGATCTGTGTATTAGTGGCTCTCTAGTAGAAAACAATTCCAGAAATGCTGACAGATTGTCAGCTGAGACCTTTACATCTGACTTACTCATGCATAGACACATACGTGAATGAGCACGTATTAATTTACAGCTGAAAGACGCCACATTTCCCCTGCACAGATTGTTAAGATACTTTGTGGCTTCTGCTTCACATAGATCCAAATAAGAACGATAAGAGAGGGAGGCGGAGGACAAAATCAACTTCTTTGTTACCTTGTGGGCGTCTCACAAAAGCCCACCTCGCACTCCTCCACTCGTAAAATAACACAAACACTTCTACTGTATGTGTCTGCAGTCTGAGCAGGGGACCTTGGACAGAGACGGAGAGACGCAGACGCTATCGACCCACCGGGAAGAGGATCTGGTCCAAAGACACAGCAGCTGTGTTCTGCCAGAGTTTGGGTCCAACTGCTAATCTGACACTTTGTCAGTGATCAAAGCTTCAGCAGAGCCCAGAAGTGTCTGCATCAGTGTCAGTACACTGCCCCCCCCCCGATACTGTACATAAACAACAGATATTTCACTGCACAATAAATAACCTGCAGTAACGTTATCTCTTGATACGGATTCTCGTCCAATCGCGAGTCAAACTCAGCTGTCAATCATGACGTTTCACCCAGTTGTTAAGAAGTAATTAACTAATTAGAACAGCAGTGAGATAAGAACCACCAAAAATGACCGAAAATGTATATATTTTCATGAACTCAAGTTTAAGCGTCATGCCAACTGTATTACAGAAACTGACCTGTCTGATGTCAGAGCAGAGAAAGCAGTGGTAAGAATGGATTTGGATTGATTTCCTACACACGGATTAAAAAACTACTGCAGCAGAACCCAGGCTACGGTGTCTCTACCCTTCCTGTGTACTATGCAGCTGACTGAGTCACAGATTAACTCTCGCTGCTCTGAGGCGAAGAGTAAATACTGCATGAGCCACTGAGGCTGGTGTCTGCACATCGAAGTTCAAAAATCCAGTCGGCTCTCAGACCAACAACAGCCGATGGGGGATATCTGAAGTCACAACGTGAGGGTTAATGATTCATTGGAGAAAATCACTAACTTTGTGCACATTTGCAACAACACACACACACAAGTGTCTTCAGCATATGTGCACTTATGAAACTAATATGGACAAAAGCTGGCAAAGAAGAAAAATATATATATTTATTCCAATATCATTTTTTCCCAATGTCAATATTGTAATGCGCAGGGAAATAAATGGACTTCTATTTTGTAAAATGTTGAAATGTGAATGTGAGATTCTCTGTCAGACCTTCAAAATCAGCCTTTAAACTTGAAAGAAACAACAATTGTGATAATTATCAATATCGACTCATATGACAATTTGTATGTCAATATCATTTTTGGAAATATAACCCAGCCCTAGGATCTTAGTCTAAGGTCCCACAAGTGTTTCCGCTTTTATAGTGTGGCTGTTTCATATTGTTGATAACCAAATCTAAATTCTTATCTATTGCCCTTTCAATCAAGACTCAAAACGGAAACCGATTTTATGATTGTGACTAATAAATAATGCCTGATTTATCTGTTGCCAAACATTTAAATTGTTCAGAGATGAGAAAAATAAATCTCTTCATCAGGATAAACATGGGCCTTGGCATTTCTCTTCTTCCTCTGGTTATTAAGCCTCATTTCCACATAAACATGTTATTTAAAACTATAAAGAAAAACATACATGTATAATGATATAACATATTTAAGATTGTGTTATATTTGATAAATAGTACTGACTTGTAATCTCACATGTGTGAATCAAATAATATGGAAATAAATCAATGAAACTTATGTTTCTGGCTGCATCCGTGTCTGGGAACAACTGATCAAGGAAAAAAAGAAAAGCCCATGCAGCTTCTGGTTGCCTTGAGAGCGCCTGTCCTTTCAGGATTAATGCCAGAGGTCCACTGAGGTAAACCTGCTTCTAAATCTCAACTGATGTCACTGTACTGTGTCACAGTAAATTGTCGAATTCTAGTCCTCTCTCCAAAACAGCATAAGATGTTATGTGAGAAGACTGCGGGCTTTGTTAGTCAGTTAAAAAGCCTGGAGGATCATTTAAATTCAATCCCCAGTCAGAACAGCACGGAAACAAACACTGGAGGAATATCTTTGAGGTTGTGCAGTGTTTAGGAACACACGCACACGTTAACAGCAGTTGTGTCAAGGTGAGGGCCTTCAATGGGACAGACTGTGTGTGTTACCGCATCAGAAAAATGTGTTACAGCAGCCATTTGTTCAAGGCCTACAGATGGAGAGACAAGGGGGGGAAATAAAAGAGACAGCGAGACACGGTTTGTGTTCAAAACAGGGCTTACAGAGAGGTTGTCATGGGGACGGTTGTTATGAGGAAGCGGCACAGATCTCCTGTTGATGGGATGGAGCTGAGGCAGGCTCCGGCTCCGCGGCCCCGGTGGCCACAGAGACCCGGCCCTGTCCGCCCTCCCTTCAAGTCTGTTTGCTGGGCCCAGTGGCCGGGATGGGGTGGGGGGGACGCAGGGCTGCGGTGAGGCTCCACAACCTTTAAACAACCCTCCGTTTGTGTACATACTTGTGTGTTTGTCCACAAACACAGATGAGCTGAAGTTATTTCCAGTGAGACAGACCACATTTCTCGGCAGCATCAAATGTGCGTGTACGTGCCGGCTCGGAAGAGAAGCTCTCTTTTTCCTCTTACATATTTGTGCAGAGGGTCCAGGACAGGTACATTTAACGACCCGGAGCAAATCTATTGAAATTTCAAAGCCACTGAACACATGCATCACTTCCTATTCAAAAGTCTTTGCTTCAGTTGTTTCTGACGAGGGCTGGTTACCGGAATCCGGTGGCTATCAGGCATCTGTTCCTACCAAACAGAGCTTACAACACAGAATTCCGTGCTTGAGCTACGTACTGAAATAGTTTCCCTGCTTACAGACAACTGAAACATCGCTGCACGTGCCAAGTAAACATTACACTTAACTCTGTTGGCAACAAACTCTGTACATGGCTCTGGCAGCATGGAAAGTTAGCCCACAGTTAGCTAGTGGCTCCCTCAAACTTGAATCGACATAACAACAAAATTCCTAAAAGCTAAACGGTTGAAAGTGCGACTGTTTTTCACGTGAAACTATTTGCCACCAAGACATGCAGCAAATGTTTGAAAGTACTGACAAAATCAGCACCTGGCAACACACAGGGTACATTTTGGATGTAAATGTAAATGTCTTTGACTGCTTGTGTGACCCCCATGTCAAATGTAGTTTAAAAAATACTGTAGTTGTCTTAGGTTTTAATTATTATGTCATTTTATTGTGTTAATTTGCTTTACTATTAACACAATAAAGTTTACTATTTATTCATTGTTGCATATTTAAGTTTAGCAGACTTAAAACTTTTAAAAGTTAACATTCAATTTCAAATTCCAATATACCTTCGCAAATAATAAGGCTGTTGTAATAGTCTTTTGTTTTGGTTCTGTCACTTTTCAAGTAGCGTGTTAAAAGTATCGATTTGGGTACAACCTTATCTCCCTCCCGTGTTCAAGCTACTATATATTTTTGTAGTGTTTGAATATTTTTGAATCACATGCATTCAAATTAGCACAACGTGACTTTGGTTGAAACTCAGCTATTTTCTCTTGTTCATTTCCTCTGTTGTGAAATTTGTGTTGAACCTGTGACAAGTTTTGGTTTCTCCACCTTCTCCATCATTCTCTCACTTCCCTCTCGCCTTCGGCTCATACAGTTCACACATTCTTTGTCAGCACTTGCAGCAAACTGTTCTGAGAGATCTGTGAGACACGAGGATGACGGGGATGCACACCGCCTGATGTCTCCGCTCTCATCCCAATGTTCCTACGAACTCTGGATCTTCTTATTTGTGGATTGTAGGTATTAATCACAATACACGTCGACAGAAACTTTTCAGGGAGACTGTCGGGAACAGTTTCTTCACTCCAGCTCATCTATGAGCTTGCAATATTAAAACAAACCCTATACCTGTCAAAACAAGACCAGGTCTCATGGAGGTGAACTCTGAGATCAATTCTTCTCCAATAGGAGACTTAACATATTCTACATCATCACGTGAGTCAATAACTGAGAGTGAAACATCATGTGAACATAACTAATGCACTTTTACACTGAGAATTTCTTTTGTTTTTATTATGAAACACAATTGTGCGTCCGGAATCACATGTGACAGGTTAGATCTCAACAAGTCTCAACTCCAGCAGCCTCTTCAGTGTTCACAGGAACCAGTCAATCAGAAAGGCATTTAACCGTAATCCTTAATCCAAATTTTTTTCCATTGAAACTGCTGAGCACTATTAAAGGGCAGCTCAGAGGTATATGGCTGCTGTTCAGCAGTGAAAATGTAATCATACTTAAAACAACTCCATGTAGTTTGGCAGTACAGGTAAATGTATCACTCACAAAGGTGCCATCAAATAAACCTTTCCATTTATAGATAACACAAAAGTGTGAATCTGGCTGCAGGCTCATGTAATGCAGGGCTGAGGTTTAAAAACGATTTTAGATCGAGTTTTAAATGTGCAGATTTGTCTCTTATTCAAAAGTCTTGCAGTTTGTCAATTGTCTGACTCTTTTCTTCGAAACTTCATAATTGTTCCAAATGCTTGAATAGTGACCTTCTCTCTAGGATTCTCCACCACTGGTTCAGGACAGGCTTTTCATTCAAGGGAACAGCATGTGCAGCTGCTTAGTAGAACAGCAAACAGGAGGGCAGCGGTCCAGTTTTCTCTCAAAGCGTTTGACTAACATCATGTTAAAATGAAATTATTGCTCAAATACCCCAAACATATGTGACTGATACGCCCGCTTTAACGGGAAACCTTTGTGAAAATAAAGGAGGCAAACGGAGAAAGAAAGAGGTGGGGGAGCTTTTAGTAAAAACAGGAGCAGGAACAAAATGTAAAGAGAGAGATCACACAACATAAACCATTAACTTTACATGACTCGGCTCCGCTGTTAAATATTTAAAAAGCGAGAGCTCTCATGGTGAGTGTGTAGTGTAGCAATGCTTTCTTTTGTTTCGGAGCTGCAGCAAATGCAACCTTGACCTACAACTAGCATGGCGACTATAATAGAAATAGTACTTAGCATTTACCTTTGCATTAGTCTGTATCAACGGAAATTACATAATAAAAACAGCCATTGTGGTGTGTAGGAATTGCTACTATTATAAAAAGAATATGTTAATTGTTATTATGACTTTACACCTGAACACATTAACCTTTGTAAAGACTGAAACTCATAGGTTTGAGCCTTTGCAATAAAGTGTTATATGTCATATGAGTAAATACTACAAAGTCTTGATTTTAAAAACAGACCAGACATCCACTCATCTGTTTACCAACATGCTTTCTAGAGCTGCGCGTGGAAATCTGCTGATCCCTTACATAATGGAGGTTCTGCACCTGTGTCACTATGTCATAGCATCACACACCAGAACCGGACCAGCAGCTTTATGCGTCTGTGTTTTAATATATCCCGTCACACATTGCTCACCGACAGGGAGGCGACACTCTGGTCTTTTATGATTGTGGCCAGGTGTCAGATCTATACGTTTCTTTCCCGAAACAAAATGAAGGAGGCCGACAGGTGCTGCTGAATATTTCAAGTGGCTGCCTCCTCACCTCTGACCCCCTAACCCACCTTCCTACATCTGAGCCCCAGTATGTGTATATCTGTGTGTGAGTTCAAACTGTATACACACATACACCCAGGGCCAGGGCTGGATCTGAGCTAACAAGGGACTCGGCTGATCATTAGCCAGGCTGGGCTCTGTTTCCCTATGTTTTTCTGACACTGGACAATAAAAGAAAGCGACTGAGAAAGAAAGAGGAGGAACGGAAATAGAAAGCTGCTGGGTGATGGGACGGAGTGGGGCATGTGATCTAATTGACCAAATGCACCCACTGCACTGCTCAGTCACAACAATGGCTAACAGGCCAACAATAGGTGCTCAGTGGCCCTCTCGTATCTAGAAAAAGTGCTGTCAACTGGTGACAGGCTGGCAAGAGAAACTACTGGGCCGAAGGTCAACACGAGCAAGTACAAAACAAGATTGCTGTGCAAAGGCTCAGGTTTAGATTTGCAAGAGATATATTTTCTTCAGATCAAAATTAAGGTTTTCTTTCACCTCACATGCAACTCATACGTTTTCTAATTTGCGTAAGTTTCTGTTTAAACCAAAACCATTGCACTAGAGCACTATCAGGTAGAGATTTAATGTGAAATCGCAAAGTTCCTCAGTGTTGCTGTGACGAAAAATAAAACATTTATCTGCTAAACCTTTTGCACAGATAACAAATGCGAGGATAGAAAACACAACCAATGGTAGGTTTTCTGCAGCGGATTCCTAAATTAAAAACTCAGCCTTCACATTACTATTATTACGATTCATCTATCTTGCCTTCAGTTTCATATCAGGACTGGTGAGGGGAGGACAGGGACGGACAAGGCTGTGGAAGTTGGCAGCACAGAAAAGCCGGGTGAGGGACTAAAGGGTCAATGCTCTCAGGTCAGCTGGTACGAGAGCCTGGATGCAGCTAACCTTAGAAAGCAGGCCAGTGAGATGTAATGTGACAACTCGGTCTTTATGCAACAGACACGGTTCCCATGTGCTGTTTGTGTTCCCTGAGCCATAGGCCTGAACCCATTGTGTGCCTTCGAGTGTACTCTGTGACTCAGAACCAGTGTGAAACCCAATCCAACTCCAGCGCCATAAACACATCTGGTCCTCACAGTCATCCCACATGGATTCCCATTCCCCTGAGTCCCTTGAGCCAAAGACTCTTTGTGTGTGAGAACATGGCTGTGTGTGTGTGTGTGTGTGTCTGTGTGGTTAGACTTCTGGGAAGCTGTGCTCTTGGAAACAAGCAGGGCAACACGCTGGAACATGCAGGGCACAGGCCGAGCCTCTTCAGATGTGGCAAACTGCCTGGCATGGCTGTACAGTCCACTGGTACAGACACACACACAGACACCCGTGCACAGAGAGAGAGAGAGACACCAATGCTTGCACGCTCATTAACATCTTTACCAGATCTAGACATGATTAACTCTGAAATCTGACACACACTTAGGGTATTATAACTCCGCACACACACGGACACATGTAAACTCATGAAATCACACACAAACAGTATAAAACTGGATTTCACCTCATTCTACACTTACTGACTTCTGCAAGTAAAGTCTGCAGCAAGACAGAGAAACAGCTCGTCTATATAGAGACGGAGAGACACAAAGCAGCGTCCAAGTGAGCCCATGGCAGAATACAGCAGGAAAATGTCCAGAAAACACGCATATGATGCAAAAACTGAAAAAATCTAAAAGGATAAATGATCTCAGGATGAAAAAGTGGTGCCCTACATGTAGAAGAATACCGAAAAAGATGTAAAATAGGACAGACTAAGAGATTGACAAGCTTTTGGTGATAAGGGTAGATGCTGATTTCGACATGCTGTAAACAAAACCATTTAAGTCATATCCTGCCTCCCACCAGCTCTGCTCAGGCGTCACCCCTCGCCTGAATTTTCCTGCTGTTGTGAAAGTGTCTGACCCAAACTACCTCTTGCGCCGTTCTTCAAATGTGAAAGGGGAAAGCTGAAAAAACCCAATTTTCCAAACAATTTGAAGAGTTCATGTCTGAAAGCAGCTTAAGAAACAATCCAAGTATGTTTTAAATACTGAAGTTATCTTTCCTCCATCTCTCAGTGTGGTGATAAACAGTTAGAAGTAAAGACAAGAGAAACAGGAGCAGTAAGTCGTCCATGTTGTCACGCCATGATTTATGAAGGTAATTATAGCTTTGCTCTTCTGCATGGGCGCATGTTACACTCCAAATCTAATTTGGACGAGATCCTACATGAATGAGAGTTTGGCATTATAAAATCCTTTTGTTAAGCCACACCCAGACACCACAACCGAATGTTTGTAGTTACTATAAACAAACGCACACAAAAAAAATCCTCCTTTCTCCTGGTGGGTGTTCATATTGCCAGGAAACGGCCTTTAAAAACCACCTCACGCCCACTTTTATCACTGGCCCCGCGGTGCCCAATACCATCCGGCCACGTCACCGCACCCGAGCAGTCAGAGCTTAAGGTTGCCCTTCATAAAATTCCCAGTTTCATTCAACCTTGTGCGTCTTGCCACTAACAAATGGTAATTATAACACAATAAAAAAAGTGATCATAGCCACTATGGAGCTGCTTCTTCGTGATTCTCCGGGTGGCCGAATGAGTGTCGAGGCAAGGTTGTGCTCTGCAGCAGAAGGAAGCAATAGAAAATATATGGGTGGATATTGAATTACTGCTTATAGTATCGTTAATGTGCTCATGTACACTAGACAGGGCCTCATCCACATAATCAGGATGGTATTCCTTCTATTGTAATGCGTCTTTTGCAAGAGAGGGAGTTTCTTTGTCTGCACTTCAATACAAGAGCACATCAGAGTGAGAGCAAGAGGCAGACATAAACTTAAAGTGAAGAAATGATTCAAGTGGGAAAGGAGAATGTGAAATATTCTTTAAATGGATTCTTTTTATTACCCTGACCTACTAAAGACAACACGATTTTCAGCAGCACAGTCCTGACTCAGGGCTGCCACATGACGACCTCGCTGCCGCTTCATTATTACTGGTAGTCATAACTTTGAGCAGAAATTACACACATGTAAACCAGGCTTTGTCGGATTAGTCCGCTCCTTTCCAAGCTTAGTCACATGTTCCCAGACAACAGTGGAAGTCATCCAGTAGCGGCTACTTCCTCTTCAGTGGTCACATGAGGATTCATTCACTTTATTGTGCCTGTGTGTGCCCCACATGAAGTGATGTAAATCATGGAAACACTGACATCGGCGTGAGCACGAAGTGAATTATCAGTGGTATTTGTTTCCAGATTTCCAGATAGAGCAGTGAAAGACTGAAGGAACTATTTCCTTAAGTTGCTCATAACTATACGATACTCTCAGCGAATGGAAAATGCAGCTTTGAAAATATAACAATAAACTGGTTCAAACCTACTCTACCTTCATTCAACAACTGGAAGTCAAATTGGAAAAAATCATCTATAGTCAGAAATCAAGACCTGGAATATCTGAAAGAGTTTTTTTGTTATATTTATTTTCTGAACATTTATGCAAAACGTATGATATGCTGTCCATCTATGTTTGTAAATATATTAACCTATATGCATGCAATACCTGCGTTATGTTATTTATTCCTTTATTTTTATATTTTAGTTGTCATAATTATTAGCATCATCACCATCATCATTTTTAATATTATGCAACATCCTTTTCTTCATTAACCAAAAAATGCATTCTCTTTCTAATATTATTCTTCACTGAGGCAACAATGTGAACATTGAAGAGCATTTTGGACAGCTGGCATTCCGACTGTGTAAGGAGATATTGTAAACACCTTGTCAGAAATAACTCAGACTTTACAGAGCCGATGCTTTAAAATGTGCTTGAAACAGCCCTAGAATATGCATGGAAATTCCATGTGTGAGTGGACACGCCGACATGTCGTGAAGGTGGCAGCTGCTCTTTGTGGCTAAAAACAAGAGGACGAGGACTGGACACGATTAGAAACTCTCCGACAGGAAATGTGGACGGCAAATTGAATTCTTGAGCCTGATGTTTTGTATCTTTGAACAGAGAGACAGTAATGAAGCTGGCGAGGGAGGTTAGATGAGTGAGAGTGTCAGTGTATACAGTAAAGAAAGAGACAAGGGTGCTGTGTTTTTTTAAGTCATACCGGCCCTCCTCTGCTGTGAAAGGGTCCATTTTTGGCCGGTGCGAGCATCGCATCCTGTAGGAATGTGGTGCGGTTGCCGTGTTCGTGTGGGCAGTGTGCATGTGTGTGTGTGTGTGTGTTTGTGAGGAGGAGAAAACTGGGAGTACACAGGGAGGGGTTCTATGAAACAGAAATGAGGTTGAACTGAGCTTAGGGCCTAGGTGTCCATCTGAGAACATACTGTAGATGTACCTATAGGTGACTACATTTGAGAAACACACTGATACCCAGGCAACTCTCTTCGAGGCAACATTCATAAGTGGATCTCCCTGAAACACATATTGCGTGCATAAACACAAGTGTGGTAAATAAATAAACAGGCCTAAATGCATGCCTGTGCAGAGATTGTAGCTGTTTCACATCATGTGCCAAAGCAAAGGCACTCCCCGCGGTCCAGGATTGTTAATGAAAGGAGCTTTAGTTAAATCCTACAGTATTCACAGCCTTACAAAAGACTGTACTGGTGTGTGGACCGGTTAACCTCACAATTTGATATTGGATACAGGGCACGAACCTGTGACATACAATGCACAAGTGATGTATTAACAATAGTGCACGTCAAACAAAATCAGACTTGGCTTAGCTCACTAGGCGAACGCTAATTGCTTCAAATCCCGGCCAGACAAGTTTTGTTTAGCGAGGAATAAATGTATATATTAAAACAACAGCACTTTAGATGGTTTTCTCTTCCGTGAAGCCGAATTGAAATGGGAAAGTGATCTGCTGTACCCCCACATTGAGCGCCACATACATACATGTGTGTTTGGGCCTCAAAAAAAGACAATGGCCTATACCAGCTCGCTGTGCAGCATCCACATACCGTGTGACCTACATGACGTCCAAACCTGACCCGCTGCCAAGAGCTGCATGTCTACAGGCGATCTGCTGGGGCCACCGGGGCTGGGTTGAACTGAGGCTTCTAGCCAAAAACGCAATCTTTGTGTTGCAACACAAAGCACTAACGCAACATCTTGAATCACAGAATTGCAACTTAAAATGATTCCCGTTTACTGTAAATTGAGGAAAGAGAGAGAAAGACAGAGGGCGAGAGAGAGAGTTCAGAGTGAGAGTGAGAGCGAGAGAGAGAGCGAGAGCGAGAGCAAGCAAAGTGGATTAGATTTGTATACCAACGTACACTGCGGCCTGATAAGCTGCAGGAAGGTTGGACACGCTGCCCTACCGTAGTACTGTTGTGACTCACACACATACACCCACTCTGTGCATGCACAAAAGACAAATTCATGCATGTGAATTACACAAGCGAAAACACAGACGTGCGGCCATATCAGCATGTGTAAAAAAAGAAAAAGAGGATGTTGTTAACTCATGATTATGCAAGAAACTGCCTCTAACAATAACACCACAAACACTCCTAGGTGTTCCGTGTTCTGACTTTCATTAACCAGTGTCTGCAGCATTCGT
The DNA here is from genome assembly GCA_038501795.1 of Pseudopleuronectes americanus. Classification (NCBI taxonomy): domain Eukaryota; kingdom Metazoa; phylum Chordata; class Actinopteri; order Pleuronectiformes; family Pleuronectidae; genus Pseudopleuronectes; species Pseudopleuronectes americanus. The sequence continues at coordinate 6,947,794 of CM076735.1, forward strand.
GCTCAGTCCTGTTTGGCGGACAGTTTATTCTCTAAATTGAAGTGACACATCTCATGAGCTAAATAGAGGCTGCTGTTATTTACTGATCTGATAACAGGAGGGTTGCATTTTCTTTATTATATCAAGGCTGTGATATCAAAAAAGGAATTCATCTCACTATGAGCCAATTCTATGCTATATTGCCCAAACTCTGAGGATATAAAATGTCACACACAATTAGATAAAGCAATACAGTCATGAAATCCTCCTTCACCAGTCTCTCACTCTCTCTAAAGAGACAGAGAGGGAGCTCCAATAAATGATCAACAATTTCATCCAAAAATCCCCTCACATCCATGTCAGACTCTTCCGGAAGGCAGCTGTTGCTGGATGCTGCCATGCATGCAGCTGCAAACAAAGGCTTGTGTGCTGCCAAAGTGGGCTGCTGCTAAAAGCCCAAACACTGCTGGTGTTTCATAATGTCCAACCCCTGTGTGTGTCAGCTGAATGTCTCCTGCAGCCCTAACGCCTTCTAGTTTACTCTTTACCGATTTAGTCTGCTCTTTAGTCCCCGATGCGTGAAATCCGGGGAGTAACAAACAAATTACCCATGGATATTGCAAAAGCACAAGGGGGTCTATTTGTAAGAAGTGACTCTACTCTTCCTGGAAACAGACATTTTTTTGTCTTCCACCCAGCAAATGAGAGGCGCTTTCCTTCCTTTCTGCACCTCTGTTGATCCAATGAAAAATGTTGAATTTCATATATCAACATTAATCATTTCCACTCCCTCTTTCTCACTGCCCCCTGCACACACACACGCACTAGAGAGAGTGAGTGTGTACATCTCTCCCTCAGTGTGGCTGCTGCTGCAGCTGCATGCCTGCCTGTGTTTATTTCTGGAAGCTCACAACATGGCCGACATGTGCTTTGTTATTGTTAGTACAACATCATCCCTGTCGGCCTATAGGGGCCGTTTATCGCCCCATCCCACCCATTACAACACAGCAGCCTTAAAGAAGCACCATCTGAAAAGTATGATTGATGGAATAGAAGAAACAGGACAATGAAGAGCATTTAGAGAGCTTGTTATTATATATATATATATATAAATATTTATATATATATAAAACCCTTTTCCTCCCCCATCGTCGTCCTCCTCCCTCCTGCACTCACCATTTGATGATGATGGCCGTATGGAATATTTGTTTCTTGGAAAAAGGCACTGAGGGCAGTCTACAATGAAAACACAGAGAGGATTAATTGTATCATCATTGTCATTGTGCGTGTGGCAGTTTCACATGAAGTCAGAGGCACAGAAATCGTCCGATCGCCGCTCGTTTTCACAGTTGACACAATTACACGAGCTTAGAAACGGGATCTGTAGGATTTGGGTCTATATTCGCCTCAGACTACAGTTTAGTAGGCTAGTCGATACGACGCGGCGGTCATCTCTATTGCGTAACAGCCGTCGCTGGCCTCGCCTGCTCGCCGCTGTCATGTGTCGGATTACTCCATTTAATCTGGAGTAAAGTCTAATTGGATGTGCCCGGCTGTACGCTTCGCCCCGCCGCATGCCTGTGTGTCCCCTGCTGATTCAGCCTGGCTAAAGCTAAACAGATACTTTAAATACAGCTAACAAACTTCTGGCTTCAGGGAGGAACACGAACACACACACACACACACACAGCAGAGGGCTAACACTGCCGCTTTGTTTTTTGTGTTCGCTTCAGTAGCCAGAGGCAGACTGTGAAGCTAGGCTACATTTAAAGCTAACGGTCGCTCGCAACGTAAACACACCGGCGCCATGTTGACTCCTAACCTAGTTTTGTCCTCCCTTGTTGTGTTATTGTGTTACCTCGAACTGCCAGTGTGCCGCCTGCAGAAGCTGCTTCGCCTGGTCTGCCGCACAGCCCGCCGTCAGGACGAACTGGTTAATCATGACTTGATGTTTGAGTTCATCCATTTTTCGACGAAGCCCGGTGTCCTAACTCGCGGCGGCTGGCTCTGGAGCTCTCTGCGTGACTGGTCCTCTCTCGGTTTAGCTCGTTCTTCTTCAGCCCAGTTGTATTCCGCTCCCCTGCCTTCAGTCATCCACCATTACAGCCGGTTGAGCAAACACAAATATTTACTGTAGGAGCGGTAGTGGAAGGGAACGTCGCGTGATTGACGGGAGGGCGCAGCCAATCAGGGGCGGAGCGCCGCCGGTGGGATTTGTATGCTGGGAGCGGAGGGTCTCGGAGCGGCGCGTCTTTATCGGACCGATTATCTTAATAACTCACACTTAACAACACGTTAACCGACAATCGTTCATTTCAGTGACCCTCTCTAGCATGGGGGGACGCGTGTGCTATGGGAATCGCCGCCATGTTCGCCAATCGTCGCTGGAGGGATCGCGGAAAGGGTTTGTTTTGGACTACAACTCCCGTGAGCGCCCGCTTTGTTTGGAAAGCTGCAGGAGGCCGGGCTTTTGTGAACGACGGCCGCTCTCGTCCAATTCCCCGGCGCGCTGTGTCACCATGATGCCAAATATGGTAAACAAAACCCACCGTGGCCAATCACATCGCTGCGAGTTAAGTTAGGGACAGGCCGACAGCCGTGGTGCACACACAGAAACACACGCTGAAACACGCACACGCACACACACACACACACACACACACACACACACGCGCACATAATCATGGCGCACACAACCACCTCAGTGTGTCTGTGTGTGTTTCAAGCAATCGTTGTATTTATATAATAAAAATATAACCACAATTAGTGCCATAAGACTTAAGTAGGTGCAATATCCTCTGCCCTTAAGCCCCTACTGGGAAATAAAAAATTGTAGAACTGACAGAGGTGCAATAGATCTCACGTGCAGCAGTTCATGTCAACAAAATAACAATGTTTACATTCATGAGGAAGGTGTGTCAATATTTACACTATTTCAGAATCAGCTTTATTTGCCATGAATGTGTACACATACAAGGACTTTGACTCTGATGTAAGTGTGCTCAGTGTACTTACACAGATTGACAATTAACAATACAATCAGCTGCAGACTACAAGGAACTAGCACATAAAGTACTATGTGCAAGTAGTATTTAGACAAAAGATAATGTCCGATGGAGTTGAAGGGAGCAGTATTGACATTTGTAACGGTAGTGTACTGTATATCAGTATAAGCAATCTGGTTGTTATCATATTCCACAATCAGCTGCCACCAAGATCACAACCCATGACCCGCCATCACGATGTGCATGTGTGCTTCTGTCTATGTGCTCAGAGGAAAAGCTTCTGAGGATAATCGTTATTGGTACCAATTTTCAGAGGGTATGACATATATATTCAGTAGTAAAATGCACAATCAAATGTTACTCCAGCTAATCTATATACCTCCAAATTGCAATTTTGCAACAACGAACCAGCATGTTAAGATTCTTGCAGACATGAATGATATAATCTCCAGGTTAAAAATAAAGAATATTTAATAAGTTAATAAGCATATCATGATTAATGTTTTGCACTAAAATGGCAATTAAAAGGCACCCTATGATCATAATTAACACAAAAAAGAGGATAAATGGCCAATACACCAGATCAGAATTATTCAAATACCCCCTTGTCTTATTATACAGCGTTTTTGAAAATGCACATAATTAATAACACACAGAAATACACACACACGCACACACCCTTTTCTAATTCATTAGGGTTAGCAAAGCACACTGTGTGTAAACGAGCCCTCACATACAGCTCTGAATTGTGGGTAATTGAAATGTAAACATTCCCTTATCAATGGCACGTTTGTAGCAGAGTGAGCGAGAAGATGGAGGAAAGGTGGGAAACAGAGACACCTGCTGGTGAAAGACGGTACCTGAAAGAAAAGTGACTGTGACAGTGGGTGAATTTGAGGTCATCGACATGCACGGTTATAAAATCATATTTCTATATAAATGATAAACCTGGATTCTTCACACCCCATGTTTATATTGTGAAGTGACCTTTGACATTGTGGTTTGACGGCTGAGATGTCATTAATGGTCTCATACAATAAATTATAGATTCTTACTGATGTCATTGCTTAAGATTTGTTTAATATTTTTTTGTAGTGACAAAAGTCAGAAGCTTTTAGATTTTTAGATTCAAAAAATTATTTATAGAATTGCTGATGTTGTTCTTCAAAAAGATTATTTATTTCATGACTTTACCATTGTAGTGGAATCTGAGATTTTTTTTATCAGGAATCCAAAGATCCATATATAAATTTGCAATTTCAATTTGATGCTTTTTCTAGTTCAGGAAGATTTTGCAACATCTGTTCGTGTTCAGGGACAACAGATGATAAATAACTACAAAATGCATATGGATGTGCTCGCCCACTGTTGAATAAATCAACAAATAAAAAAAACTGTTACCTGCCAAACAAGTCAATAAATAAAAGTAGAAAGTCTAATAATAAATCTGTCACTCCTGTCGATTCTATGACGATCACAATGTGCCTTAACTGGAGAGAGTGTTTGTTTTGTTTCTATGGGACTGGGTTGCAGAGGGACTGTGTATTGTCTGGGGACTGTCAGAGCAATTCACACTACTTATCATGAGACACTGCTGCTGATCTATTTTAGGATCCTCGATGTTTTAGAGAAGAAAGAAGCTCCTCTGTCGACCAGCGTGTTTACCATGATACTCCTCTCTGTCCTCACGCTACCTGGCCTTCACTCCATTTAAAGTTGTTCAATGCTTTGAAGCTGGCGACAAATGATGATCCGGAAAGGAGAAAGAAGCATTTTACCTTTTGTATGAATTCCTTATTTGGACTAGTTTTTTATAAGAAAAACTAGTCCATTTAAAAAGCAATTAAAAGTGCTTTACAGAGCATTTAAAAGGCAACGTGACAAATAGAAGACAGTTCAAAAAGGCTTCTGAAAATATATTTAAGAGAATTACATAGAGAACAACAGATAAATTCATAATATAAGATATAAAAGAGTGAAAGTAAGAAATTAGTAATTAGTGAAAAACAGGAAAAATATTCAACATTAATTTAAAACAGTTATAACAACAAACTAAAGATAGTATAGATTCACTGAATGAAAGTTGCGAAAATAAAATACTCTATTCTCACCATACATATCACACAAATGTATTTTCACTGCAGAAACCTTCTCAAAATATTGCATTATCCGCCTACAGAACTATAAACCGTTGTAAACGGTGCTATTATCAAGAAATGGATACATACTGTTGTATCAGCCCATGAGATGTACTGTAGCCTTACTGTATGTGTGCTCAGCTCCTGTTAAAGGACAGAGCAAAGCCTGGCAACAATAGGAACAGCTGTTTAAACATTTACCCGCCTCACCAGCAAACACTTTGTCAGGAACCTCAACAAAACCAGGAGATGTTTACGAAAAATCAAACCTCCTGCACACGATGAAACAGATGGTGATGCCAAGTGTATCCCCCGGTTCCTCTGTATAAAGATTTGGCCCCTCATCCTTCCTGGTGGGTCTACACACCCAAAGCCCTCGTCAGCCTCCGCACTCCACATCTTTGACCTCGGCAGATGAACTGATGAAATGTGTGTGTGTGGGGGGAGGAAGAGGGATGGTTGGTGCTGCACACTGTTGGAAATATCCCCAGGCCTATACAAACCATAATTTATGTATATGAGCTACAGCTCCTGTAAAAAAAAACGCCTGTGCAAAGTGTTTCTGTACGCAGAGTTCAACCTACACTAGATAGTAACGTTGACCCAGAAATTACCATTACACCCAACATGATTTGTTATCAAGTCAGAAAAACAAGATTTGGTGACTGGGGTCAGCTGACTAATGTGAAAGGTGGAAAAGGTTCACAGCATGAAGTTGTGATTTCGGGCAGATTTTAGTGGCAGCAGATCAGGAATCAGTGGCAGAGGAAAGGAGGAGAGATAATGTATTGAGTTTGCATGTTCTCCCCCTGTCTGAGTGGGTTTTCAAGCTCACTCACACAGTCACAGATTTGGATGAGGGTTAATACGAGATTCTAAATTAACTGTATGTGACAGTTGATGATTGTTTGTCTCTGGATGTTGGTCCTGTGATACGCTGGTGACCTGTCCAGGGGCCACCCCACCTCTCGCCAAATGCCAGCTGGGATTGGCTCTAGCTCCCCCCATGACCCTCAATGGATACGCAGTAAAGATATTGAATGTGTGGATAGTTTGCTTTGGCATCTTCTAAACCCCCTGTGCTGCCTGTACTCACCACAATGCACAGGATTTCATGAGAAACATTCTCTGTGTTTGTTACCTGTGAGTAGTGTCTCATTAAAAAGGTGTGTAACATTAAAAAAATATATATTCTAATACAAAACCTTGTGCTTTAGGTGCCCAGGCGTCCTCTCACACATTCATAAACACTTTGTCTTCACACTCCATGACAACACAGAATACACAGTGAGAGCTGATTATAGCGTTTGCATTTTAATGTGACTGGCCAAGCCGTCTGATCTATGACATTTACCCTGAAAATATAAATAGCTCACAACGTTGTCAGGGATATGTGAGTGTGTGTGTTACATCTCTAATATTAATGCAGTGTGGTGAAAAGGCCACAGTGAACACTGACGTGCAGATATGCAGCCTTGAATAATATCATGGTCTGCTCCAGTGCACCCCTGCAGGAAACAATCACTGGTTTAAGAACGGGTTTTTCAGGGCCTCTAAACTGCCTCTTACAGCGGGTAAGTGATTAAACCAGTTTACCTGATTCAGTTACTTATTCACTCTGTGAGGGAACAACAGGGCTGCAAAGCAATAGGCTGGCCAGTGGAGGTGAGGACCCCAACTGGGACCTGAGATGTTAGGGCCTCGCAACCAGGCCTGATCAGCCTGTAATTGTAAAGAGCCTTCCTCAGTGTGGAAGACCTTCATACATACAAGGGATATTCACCATCTTGTCCTTGTGTGATCGAGCCCCTCTGCTGTGACTGCAGTGCAGTATCAATCCACAGTGTGGCAGTATTTCCTCATTATTCACGTTGGCTCTTCCATGGGCTTTTTGCATACACAGGAGCTGCAACGTTTGCATAGAGCATGTGTAGAACATGACACCAGCACTGCCTGATTATCACCTTAATCATCCAATGTGTGTGCGTGTGTGTGTGTGTGTGTGTGTGTGTAAAGTGCATGAATCTACCTCCATTATGCTCAGTCTATTAAAAATAGATCGCACAATTCATGTGCTTACTCCCCCCTGCTCTTACAGCAGCATATATGCCTGTGGTGAAGTCAGAGAAACGACCTGAGGATCAATCTTTGCAACTGTTGCTGAAGAATTCAATTAGCATTATCCGGTTTCCACGTTAGAGGAAGGTAACAATAACACCCACCCTGACACTGTGGGGTCTTGGTAAACACAGGCTTATCAGTTCAAATGGGTTTCACTGTTTCCTCCTCTGCAGGTGCAACAAAGTGCGCTGCAAGCGGGACGTGTGGCGCGGCTTTTTCAGCGCCACCAGGGTGGAGGGGTGGTGTTACACAGTTCACGTTTCAGGCCAACAAAACGAGATTAAAGGGAGTGTGTGCGCTCGCGTGTTTGTTTGTGTGTGTGTGTGTGAGTGTGTGTGGTCCAGGTATTACTCCTGTCGTGGGGACAAAGAGCAAGTCCCCATGATGTGTATCATTGAATTCTAAGGTAAATTCATGGGTTAGGTTTAAGTTAGGTTTAGCTTGGGTTTAGGGTAAAGTTAGGTTAAGGGTTAGGTAAGTAACTATTGTTATGAATCAATGTAATGACCTCGAAAGTCATGCAGACTCGTGTGTGTGTGTGTGTGGTTCAGTAATTATTGCTTGCCTTTAATATTTAGATGCGCAATTACGCACAATTATATATATATATATAGAGAGAGAGAGAGAGAGAGAGAGAGAGAGAGAGAGAGAGAGAGAGAGAGAGAGAGAGAGAGAGAGAGAGAGACTTCTGGTGAGTAAGACCAGGAGAGGCAGAGGTAAGCAGCCAATCGGAGCTCCCCCCGGGCGGTTAAAGGGATGGTGGGCAGGTCTCTGGGGCTTTAAGAACGACTTATTTTACAACCTCCACACATTCTCACATCTTCAACTCCCACACACACAGACACGCTCGGGTGGATGAGTAACAGCCCGGTTCGCCTGAGTCCGACACGGATCTGTCCTGAGTGGCGTTTCGTTCTATCCCAGTTCCTCAGTAGACTACGCGCGGCTGCTGCTGTCGGATGCTCCTCGCCCTCCCCCCGCTGCACTTGTTGCGCAGACACTGGATGCGCCGCTGAGACCTCTGAGAGGAGAGAGAGAGAGGCAGGGACTCGCTGCAACAGGTGCACACGGAGCATCTCCTCCACACACGCCGCCGGAGGTAGGGAAATTACGCACCATTAGGTTCATCTCTGGCACGAACGTATTTGCTTGGCTTTGGCTATTTTGACCAAGCACTAGCCTGCTCATTTCTGTGGCACCTGAGTGTGAGGTAGGGTTTGGATTTATTTAGTTAACAGCATTTTTTTGTTTTTTAATACTTTTTCCCCACCTTTGGCCTGAAGATAAAACAAAACTTTAGATGCTGATCTGAGGATCCTGTGCTCGTCTTCAGCCCCTCGCCGCGCGCACGAAGCCAGGATGCCGGTCTTGACGAGCCCCGACATCGCCAACAAGTTTAAGGAGACATGGCTGGGGGTCTTCCCGGAGGATCAGGGCGCGGGGACGGACTCTGCCCCGCTGGACGACAGCCTCACCAGCCTCCACTGGCTCCAGAATTTCTCCATCCTCAGCGCGGACCCGGAGCGACCCAGCGGCGCGGCAGGTCCGGGCTGTCCGTCCTCCCAGCAGCACCTGTTCCTGAAGAGGCTCGGCTTCCCCAGAGGAGGCGCCGATTCTCCGTCCAGCCCTCCGGCCGGGGACACCGCCTCCACCGGGATGCCTCTGTACCTCGGGAGCCCCGTCACCTCCGGCAGCGACTCCACCGCTGCGCCGCGGTTGTTCGCCAGTTGCGCGCTCTCCACCTCCGGGTACCCGCAGATCCCCATCCAGGCCAGCCCGCCGGTGGAGGTCGACTACAAAAGCAACCCCAAAGTCAAGCCGCCCTACTCCTACGCCTCTCTCATTTGCATGGCCATGCAGGCCAGCAAGCAGCCCAAAGTGACTCTGTCCACCATCTACAACTGGATAACGGCGAATTTCTGCTACTACAGACACGCGGAGCCCAGCTGGCAGGTAACCGACACCAGGACCAGTCCGTCTATTATTGATGAGTGCGATAAATGTTGAGGTGTGGGAGGGAAGGGTGAGGATTTGACTCCAGTGTCACCATCAGACACCACGTCTGTGGACCTGCGGGGCACGAGGCCTTTTCCGTTAGCGTGGGAAAACAAACCCCACCAGATGTAGAGTAGGTTAAAACTTAAAGGAAATAAGTCTAATGTCTCCTGGATTATTATCCTACGGGGAAACGAGTGTGTAATTTCCGCCTGATGATTTCCATGACAAGTGGGTTTTTTTTCAATGCAAGAAATGTCCATCTTCTTGGAGAGTGCTCATACAGGGTTTTTGTCTGAGGGGAATGGTGATGAAGAGAGCACTCTAGTGTGTGTGTGTGTGTGTGTGTGTGTGTGTGTGTGTGTGTGTTTGTTAATGAGGGCTCCTGAGAGAGATGGCAGCTAAGCACAGCTGATCATGTTTGAAATGCACAGAGCTGCCTGTTACTAGAAGCCTCATTAGGTACATTTGCCTTTCCTATACAAACAACAACAATACCCCCCCTCCCCTTTCATATCCTCTTGTCTCACTGGCATTTTTATTTTGCGCATGACTGACTCAAATTAGCTCAAAGCCAATTGGATCACGTTAAATATAATTTTTTTCATCTTTGTCTCTGTCACAGAACTCAATTCGTCACAACTTGTCCCTCAACAAGTGTTTCAAGAAGGTCCCCAGACAGAAGGACGAGCCGGGGAAGGGAGGCTTCTGGCAGATTGATCCCCAGTACGCTGACATGTTTGTCAACGGCATCTTCAAACGCAGGAGGATGTCTGCCAACCAGTACAACGGCATCAACAGCAGCAGTGGCGGCACGCAAAGACAGAGCAAACTGGAGCAGGGTTATCACAGCACCCAAAATGGCTGCCCTTACCAAGTTGTGGGCGGCAAGCGGAAGCACCTGTCCTCGAAAATCAGCAACCACGTGATGAGGGTGACTGAGTCTCCTCTGCTGGCGACCGAGGCTCACAGAGCAGACATCCTGAGGGGGGACTTTGACCTGGCGTCCGTGTTCGACGACGTCCTGAGCGGGGACTGTAGCAACTTCGAGGATTTGGACCTCAACACGGCGCTGAGCTCCCTGGGGTGCGAGATGGAGGTGTCCATGCAGGGGAGGCAGCATTCGGCGGTGAGGTGGTGCGGGGGAGGCGACCTCTTGGGTCAGAGCCAGCATCTGAGCCACCACCAGTCCTACGGCTACATGGACCTGAGCGGCTCCTCGATGGAGTGCGCGGCCAACCTGGGGGAGCTCCACGTGCCGCTGTCGCAGCATGTGCAGCGGCAGCAACTCGCGCCGCAGCTGGACCAGGATCAGCTGCTCCAGAGCCAACAACACCTGCAGCAGTTTGATGAGCCCGCCACATTGTTCCCGGAGCCGCCAGAGGAGGCGATGCTGCAGCCCTGGGATGAAATCAAAGAGGAGGCGCAGGCCATCCCTCTCTCTCTGGATCAGGGCTTCGGCCTGTGCGATGGCTTCTTCACAGAGATGCAGCCATGGGAGCGAGTGGAAGCCTATCTGTGACCTTTGACCCAAACTCTAATGACTCTATAATCCAAACACCTGCTTGTCCAGCTCCTCCCCACTAAAAAGGATAAAACTGATGAAAGAGCCACAGCACGGTTATGCCCACATTTCTTCCAATTATTCTGCAATATCCTGCATCTGTAATTTATTTTTTGATACATTTCCTCTCTGTTTTTGTGACAATAAGAACATGATCATGTCGAACTTTGAACTTGAACTGCAAGCCCAGCTAACAAGTGATGCCCTCAACAAAAGACATTATAGAGTTTGTTGGGTAACATGATTAGGGACTATGTCCCGGGACAGATTTCTTCCTGTCAGGTGATTGACAGGAAGCGGTGCGTATCACTACGCAGAGCTGGTGCATGGGGCAGAACGAAATGACAATACGACGGAGTGACTTTGATTTAACCAAATTAAAGTTTCATGCAGACTATGAAGGGTCACCTCGTGCATTTGTGGGATGAATGCCAGCAAACAGCTTCTTCTAAGTTGGACTCGTGGAAATATTAGTGCTCACATTTAAAGAGGTTGGATATATGAGAAAGTGTTCATGTGTTCTGAACCGGGAGCTTCAGCCATTTGTGCACGCGATGAAGAAAAAGCTAAAATACCCTCATGCTAAGCACTCTCTACACACAAGCACGGTCACAGTGCGACTCTGACGATACACAGAATTCTATTTTGCTACATTAGCATCTAACATTTTTTTTAACTAACATGCAGTGAAATCATTCATCTCAACCGCCAGCTGTGTTGTGATGATGACTCATAGTCCTCAGATTAGAAATCAGTCACTTACGACTTTCTTATATAGTCAATTTAATATATATATTCACTTAGGTGTATAGCGAGAAGCCGGGCAGAAACGTTTGCCGTTCGACTACAGTTATGTATTGCAGAGTAAAATAAGGAGCCGACCTGAAATTGAGTCATGAGATCGAACATTATGCACTTTGAAAGGCAGCGGTTTTAGGAAAGAGAGTCAGCTTTTACCATTTTTTTTTATGGTATTACAATGGTGTTTTTCTAAAGTTTACTGACCATAACGTATGATGCATATGTGCTGTAGCTGACCCTGTTGGTTTCTTCATGAACGATGAACTCAACACTGCAATAACATCTGTTTGCTTCACTGTAATCCTTTTTTTAGTTTTTTCACATATAAATATATACACAAAATTGGACATTTGTTGATTATATTTCGCCAAATTTGTTGATAAGGAATATGCAGTGCATTGGCGGAATTTGTTGTGTTGATCATTAAGAGTTGCATCTTCTGTCACTGGGTGATGGATTTCTTTTTGTCCTCTATTGATTACTTTGGTGTAAGTCTTTCGGTTTTGTTTGTATGGTTTGTTTTAACGAATCTGAATTTCATATTATGTAGGACAATAATAATTATTAGTAATAACAACTGCTGGTTTGGGGGTGACAAGCGATGAGCAGATACATAAATTCAACTCTTAAACGCCAGATTTTTTCACATTGTATCATATTGATCGCGTTTGATACAGACAGTTTAATCTTTACCATGTTTATTTTCATTTGTACTTTTTTAAAAAGCTGTTTGAAAATGCAATCATGCCTTGATGCAATAAATGGTGTCAATTAAAGCAAGAACAGTTATACAGACGTGCATCCTTCACTTCCGATGTGCTCGTGATGGAACGTGTGAATGATACTGTGGTCAAGATTATCGGTAGCGCTCTGTGTTAGAAGCCAAGACATAAAATGTCTGTCGGGGTTTATCATTAATCAGCACGGACAGGTCTGAACTCGCTCGGCATTATAAAACAGACAGGGGCTAAACGTTATTGCATAAACACTTGAACCATATAAAGTTACTAAATACATCATCCAATAGCAAACACAACCTTTAGCGTTATATTACAATTATGTATTTGATGTCTATTATTCAAAAATAAGTATAAATGGTCCCAACTCTTGGGTGTCCGAGGTCAACGTGGGGGATATCTGAAGAGGTAATGGTTGCATAAGATGTATGAGTTTAATAAAAAACAATTATAATACAATATAATAACAGAGAAAAAATTTACGAAGACAAAGGAGTTGGGTGTTTCTACAGAACTGGAGGCGATGAATGGACGTCAACTGCGGCGTCTGTACTTAATGTTGATCAGGTTTCACACGTTGACATATTTCTGGTGTCTCAAGCTAGAAATTAAAGTTAATGTTAGGAAGTGTAAGAAGTCAACTAACAGACTCTTTGCAGCACTTCAGAAAATAAAGTGGGACCATCAGAGTCAGGACTCATCCTCTTGTTACCATGAAGGTAATAATCACAGGGTAACACTAGATGTATATTATATTTCACTTGACAGGTGTAAACCTGACTCCACTTAACTTGACTGGAAGTGGTTCTGAATGGAAAACCAGGAGAACCAACGTAGTTCAGATTGATCCTCTGGGAACCATGAATATCTGAAACAATCATATGATAAAAGCTGTTTATATTTCACTTGATAGGTGAGAACTTGACTTAACGTGACTGGAAGTGCTGCTGAGTGGAAATCCAGGAGAACCAGAGTCACTCAGGTTCCTCCCCTGGGGACCATGAATATCTGCAACAATAGATTTAGGTATTTCACTCAATTCTTAAGAACGACTTGGTTCTTGACTCGAAATGTTGCTGAATGGAAACTAAAAAGAACCAGAGTCTGCCAGGTTCATCCTGTGGGGACCACGAGCATCTGTAGAAATATTTCAGACTAGACTAAGGACAAAATATAAAAGCTAAATGCATTTAGTGATAAAAGAAATCTCTTCAGATAAGAAGAAAAGAATGATGATGATTGAAATCTGTTAAGATTGTCTCTTTATAGAGTATTAAGAGTTTGAGACACTCACCATGTCGACCCTTGTGTAGCCTTCTCTAAGAAACAGGTCTTAGCTGATAGAAAATGCCCTCAAAACCTAACTGCCACTTCTCACCTCAAACTTTTCCACAGGTCTCTTTGCATGGCCTGTATGAAAATGTGCTTTTCTGCCGCAAATCTCTTTTTAATTGAAATTGTTGTGGGAAAAGGGGAGAAATGCGGCTTATCCCCGTCCCACAGGTCATGTGTGGAGATCTCCAGGAAGGGGCGGAATAACTCAGATTCCTGAAAACAGCAGGGACTACAGCCAGATTTGAGGCGTGTGCGACCATTGACCACTGACCACTGACCTCTCCAGCTGATAGAGGGGCTGATCCTGTGACGGCTATGGGCCATATTATACCAGATAAAGGCCTTGAGGTAAGAGCCGGAAAAGAAACAACGGGGTCACTCTCAAGTTGAAGGATAAAGCGGCGTTGGTTACACTTAAATATGTGTGTGTGTGTGTGTGTGTGTGTGTGTGTGTGTGTGTGTGAGTGTGAACGTTCACACTTGTCTCTGTTTGTCTGCGGCCGTGTGCAAGTTGCATGTGTGCGGTTACATTGTACACCCATAAGGTTTGTGTTGGTCCACAGGTTCCTTTGTCTGCACTCATGCTGATGTGTGCGCCGCCCGCTGAGCGTGTGTGTACACGGCTGCGATCGGAGCCCCATGGCGGCCCAGATAACACTATCTCTGTGGAGCCAGAGCCCTGTGGTTCTATTCAGCAGCGGTGGATGAGAGGCTGAGACTGCCCAGCACGCGGACCTGCTCAAAGAAGGAGGAACGAGCTGGGCTGTCACTGTGGGCTAACCTGGCTTATAATGCTTTATAACCTCCTCCCTGGTGCCCCCTCTGGGAGGCTCTGCATCAGCCAAAGTGATTCTAGCTGAGGAGGGTTACACACAGTAGGGCAACTGCAGTAACAGTGATGGGAAGAGGGTGTATTCTGTCTTTTATTGCCATCGTGGCACCCTCTGGACTGCTCCTGATTAGAGTCAGGCACAGACAGGGTCAGCCAGCTTTGCTAAAGAAGCACCCCTCCCAGCATGGCACAGACATAGAGTCAGAACTACCCGATTATTGGGGGAAGCCACAAAGCTATTCTTTGTGGGTCAGAGCAGATAGAGGACACATGATAGGGGTCCCTCACTAATTAGATTCCTCACTGTGGCACAAAGAAAAAAGTGGCAGCGGGTAAACGCCCTAAGCCTGTTTTATAGCCCCAGAGGAGCCCCTGAGTGAGCGTGATTACACGAACAGGTTAAGTGTTAGATCAACGCTGATGAATGAAATCTTCCTCATTTGTGCGTGGAAGCAAACGGATCACACACATCTATCAGGGGGCGACCTCCAGCAGGAGTCACCTCTGCCTCCCTGAACTGGCGGGAAATTGTCATCCATCTCTGGTTTCCAGGCCCTCATCACATATTGATAAGGGAAAAAGACCAGGATGATATTCAACTGGGGAGACCATCCATTAATGTCTCTCCAGACAGGGCCTGACAGGAGGGGCTTAGGCAGGAAACACACCTAGTCTTTCTAAAAGACTGTTGTTTATGCATGAAATGCTAATTAGCTTTCCATTTAGATTGCCTGTTCCATTTTGAAAGGAACTGCGGATGGGAAATTAGAATAAAAGCACCGTGCTGCAGCGGGCTGTGGGGGTTTTCTTTTCCTTTACAGAGAATTTACCTACTTAAGTGAATGTTGCGTAAGTGGTCAAAGTGTGCACATGGTAATGTTTACAATCAATAAGATCAGCGTCATTACTGCGAGAACGTCTCTCTGCATTATCCCTCATCAAAAGCCTTATTTGTGGAGTTTTTGTCCTGGGGAGCCTTTATCCCTCCATATGACTAATGAAGACGGGATATATAATTTGCCGGTGCACCATGAGCCCCCTGTTCAGTTTTGATGTGCTAATTTTATTTATTCAAAGCATGCCGTGCAGACAAATGCAAGGCTGCAAATGAGTGCAAACACAACTGCACACTGATAGATGGTGAAATGAAAATGTCATATAGAGGTTTCGTTAAGGCCAGAGGGGCTTTTTACAGCCTTATAGGAGGACAGAGGACATGTCACATCCATTGTGTCTCTCATACCTCTTTTACACCAATAACTGTCAACGCAGGTTTTTTAAATGTGGGTAAACCCACTCAATAAAAGCAAAAGACTCATCTCAAATTTGCCTTTTGTGTAATTTTTTCTCTTTCATGTTACAGGTCACAAACTGGGAGGCTGTTTCACGTGTGCCAAGATGTAAAACAAAGTAACAAAGTACAGAGCCGTCCATGGCTTTTTACCTGACTAAACCTCAAAGTCCATTGTGCACCGTTGCAGGGTTAGCCAGGGTTTCCCCTCCAGGGAAGAAGAAGAAGAAATTAACATGTTCACCCTGGTGTCATGTCGTTAAAACCAGCATCTACTGCAGAGTCACTCGACCCGAGAGTGAATTACGATTATAGCCATTCCTCTTGCAGCCGGGGTGTTTGAGGGTGTTAGTTGGTTTTTTGACCAGTGGAAAAGGGGCTGTAGTCTCTTTTCCCTGCTGTTTCTCTTTAATGTGATGTTTCTGGAGCACGTGGTCAGGAACGGACATTCACAGCAGGGTGCGGCATCATTGTAAACCATTTCCGTTACATCTGTAATGCTACTGAGTGCTCTGTCTGCTCCAGCCACTAAGTCCTTGACCTTTAGATTTTCTATTGTTCTTCTCAGAGTTGACCTTCAATGTCTGCCTCACTGAGACAGTGTTGCCGCCCCTGAGGAAGACGTTCACTGTACAGCCTGCAGAATACACAGCTCGTCTTCTCCGATGGCATCAGCCAGTCGTTCAGTCACAGCAATCACTTGACTGTGAACTGTGGCCACTCCTGTGCACGGCTGTTTTGTCGCTGTGTTGGGGACTGACTTTCCACTGGGAATATGACGGGTGTCATATGTCCTATTGTTTCTCATTAGCTCTTTGCATATATAACAAAATGTTCCCACGCAGCTGACTTGAACGTACGCGGGGGCTTCTCCATAACCTCGAGCTAATTATCCATCCTGAGCTTATTAAACCAACCTACTTCTAACACAGGCGTGATCACTTTCTCAGGGTGATGTCACATGACGATAAAATTGAATACTAATTTACATGTTGTCCATTTACATGCATTAATAGATGGACTAAGTTTATGTAGCAGATTACATGGCTGCTCCGCCTCCTGAGCCATGCTGCTGTGTTGATTGTGAAATGAAAAATGTTACAATAGAAACGTAATGAGAGCTCAACATGTTACACCTGTGGCTGTGGTGCTGGGTCTAAAGCAATCTAAATACATCATCTTGAGAAACAGAGATGATTTGTTTTGTAAGGAATATAAGATATTAGATTAGATTAGATTAGATTTCTTTATTTATCCACACAATGGGGAAATTCTTTGTTTTGTGTTGCATCTTTTAACAGCATACATCATATTGATGCGTCTTATACAATCGAACAAATTCATAGTGATATAAAATAGTATATTCTCACACTGTACTGGATCACAATCAGTCTCTGCTCTGGCTGGATGGTCAACAACAGTATGGTGGGAAGTTTCTATTTTGACCTTAGCAACCTAGCTTCCTTAAAGGGCGTGTACGACTAGCTGCCAGGCATGCTCTATGCAAATGTGTGGTATCATGATGTCACGTGACATCACAATGATGTGGAACTAAGAGCTTGAGTATCGATGAGGTGTTTCAGAAAGGAGCACTTCTGTCTGTGGGGGAGACAGGACTTTGGGCTGAAACTGAGAGAACATCAGATATCTCTTTTAATTCAAATCATTTAATTTACTCACCAACTTCTTTGCTGACGCTCAAATGGGTTGTAAATGGTTAATGAGCCAGATTCTTCAAGTTGTTTCAGGCGGCTTTAGAGACCTGGTCAGAACAGCATGTAGCAAAGAGAAATCTAGTTACATCATTGATCATAATGGTTGCATTGGCATTCATTCATTTGATGTTTTATGTGCTGGTTAATTGAGTTTTTCAAATAAGGAACATGCACACAAATATTCATAATGAAGTTAAATGAATTGTATTGAATCAATAATATGGCATCATACATATATATATATATATATATATATATATATATATATATATGCCGTCTTGGCTTATGTGTGTGCGTATGTGTGCAACTTGGCATCCACCACCCGCTCACTGAAAGACATTCTTGCCCTGTGCCTTTGGTCTCTGTGGTCGCAGCGAGCTGCTGATTGTCCTACAGGCAAACAGGAGGAGGGCACACAGCTGCCACACACACACACACGCACACACACAAACACACACACACACACACACACACACACACACACACACACACACTTACGCATACAGACACATACGCATACAGACAAACACACACACATACGCATACAGACACATACGCATACAGACCAACACACAACAAAGGCACTCACATATTACTCAGGCTCACAGACACACACACACACACAAACATACTCATGCCCACACACAGAGGGCTAGCCAGAGGGCAGCGTGTCAGGAGGGTACGCATGGAGGAGAGTGCAGACAGCGAGCCAGGACAGCGCTGGACCTCTGCCACTCACACAGCATCAACCTCGGTGCCAAGGAGCAGAGCAGAAAACAAGTCTGGACCGACCCTCTCAATCTGGCCTGCTGCTCCGCCTGGTGCTCGGCCAGAAAACTCCTGGTTGGAGCGCAGCACATCTTAGATCCAGAATCAATCTCCATGTGCAACTATTTGTCATGAGGCAACTTATTTTTATCGCTGCCTTTTTTTAGACGGACAAGTTGCTCCAGAATTAGTCGGTCATCTAGATCAAATGATTATTGCAACGTTTCTCTACATTAGATAAAGTCAAGTACATCACTGACACCATCTGCTCAATAAGTGCTAATTTCAACTAGAGTGAATGTATATGAATATTAAATCTTAGAAATATTCAAACTTCATCGAACTGTCAATATTTCAGTCAGTAGAGGGGCAGAGACGATTTGTTACTTTTAGTTAAGTATTTCAACGGTGTTCTTTTAAACCCGCTTTATTGTTTATCCATTGTTTTAGTCACACATAAAATGTCAACAATTATTTCAATGGTTTAACTGTGTTGCTCACTATTTATTTTTAAGTCCTGACATTTTCAGTTCAGAGTTCCCTCATGATCCCCAGAGGCTGAACCTAACAGATTGGCACTTTTCATACTCCGTAAAAAAAGTATTGGATCCAATTTTCCAAACATTTCCTGAATTTTGCCTTTCACATATGCTGGTTAGACATCTTCACTACATCAGGAAAATCTCAGGTGCTCAGGTGAGGAGCATGAGGCTCTCAAATCTCTTCTTTAGCATCTCCCTTTTTCTCATCCTGAGACTTTTGGATTATTTTAGTTGTTTTCAGTTTTACGTGTTAAAACATCATCAACACTCATTTTCCTCCTGTATGGGCTCACTCTGACATTCTCTAGAGTTTTTACCAGGGCGCTGACAGCAGCTCATTAAAGTGACAACATGCGAGTTGATTAAAGTGAATTTGGTGGGATCTGTTTTCTGTGGAGCTGTAGCAATGAATTTACTGGTTATTAATGTTACCACAGTGTGGAGATACCAGCCATGAATGTGTTTGCCATCACTTAGACCTTGTATTTGGTGATGAGTCTCCTTTATACCCACAAGGTCACTCAGGTAGGAGAATATTTAGAAAAAAGTCAAGGAGATGTTGGGAAAAGAAAATAAAAGATAAAAGAAATCAAAGACAGATCAAGGTTTCATTTTGTATCAGCCAATGTGTCTATTTAAGTGTGTGTGACAGATGAGTTTGTGCACTCAGCCACGGTTGTGTGACAGCAGTGCAAGGTGGTGCAGGTGTGTGTCCTTCCACCCCCACCTACTATCCAGGACCTCTTGAAGCCACTAGACTGCCTCCAACATCCCCCCCTCCAGACACACACACACACACACACACACGCACACACACCGTTCTCCCATTCTTCTCCCCTATGTCTGCACAGCTAAGGGCTCTTATTTGATTAGCTGCGATTGGCTTAGTGAAGCAGTGGAGCATTTGGCTCACCAGGGGAGCTGTATACAGTGCGCACACACTTTCTGCGGGGTTTCTTTGACAAAACACACACAAGTACATTTTGAATCCAGTACTTCCTCAAGATTACTGCGTCCCAGCGTCTGTCCCTTACATGTGCATTGAAGCGACAAAAGGATTTCATAACAGAAGCTCAGCTCCTCTGTCTGGATTTAGAATTACAATGAGAATAAAAAGTCAAATGTTCCTCTTTTTAACATTTAACAGTCACTGTCATCGACTCACTGACGTCCACTTACTGACCATGACTTCATCCAGGCCCAGGAAATCACCTCTGATTACATAAGGATGACTGCAGTGCGACATCCTATCTGCCGGGGCCCGAGCCACACAAACCACCAACGCTTCAATAATGGATGTGGCCGGTCAACGATGATGCGTGTCTGTGAAAAGACACAGCACAAACACTGGCTGTCATCGTGTCAGTGTCAGACTCAAGAGGTCTTCTCTTCATTCATCAGGGTAGATGTAGACGTGACAGAACAGTTCTGATGATGGTGGAGGGGAACACTCCCACACCGCTCGAACATTCATGAATAAGTTTCACAACATTTTCCACTCAGTGACCCTCTGGCTGCGTATGTGCTATTTTTTTAATTGAAAATGGCATTTTAAAACAATCTTAGTCCATGCAAGCATTTTAGATCCGTTTCAGTTTTAATCTCCATCCAGGATAAGACGCCTGTTAAAGTATATTACGTAACCACTCACATAAACTGGGGATGTATGTGCTGGTGTTAATTGAAATATGCACAGGGTTTGTCACAGATTGATCTCCTGAGCATATAAGAAGAAGTGTAATTGTAAAATGCAGAATTTAACTCCACAACGGTTTATGGCAAAAACAACAGGGTCAGCAACACTTGATGATCCATGTTGCGTTTTACACTGGAAGCCAAGGCTATTGCCAGTTATTTTCTTCCGGAAAGGGGTCATATGATAGGAACCTGATAAATTAGCAAACGCTAAGTCTTACTGAAAAGACCCAATCAGCAAGCAGTTGTGTCTCCACTATAATTTTCAAACAGCACTATTTCTTCCCGTCCACACTAAAATGCTGTCTAAGAGTTTTCAAACTAAAACGTGGCCAGCAGCGTTTTCATACTTTCATACTAAATGTCCAGAGTAGTGTTGATTCAAATCTGTAGCAGAGTTTATACGTTTTTTTTCATATCGAAGCGTTTGAATTTTTTAGGTCCCTCCACTCATTTCTATCCTGTGGTTTCTGTGCAGCAGTGAGTGAATCTCTCTGTGGTCACGTTTGGGTTCCGCAGGTGATCACCGTGTCCCCTGAGCCTGAGTGAGCTGAACACACCCTTAATGAACGGGATCAATGTTAGAAATTAAAAGCATTATAAATGAATGACCAAACCTTATGAATTATTTACCACTGTTGATGTAGATATGCAATCAAATGTGCTCAATTTTGAATTATTATATTTTGTGACACCTTCAAATGATTCTTGCTTGAGATTCATACACACTGGGATATGAATGCAAGTCTTATGAATCAAAAGTATGCACACAGTGATTACAGGAGATTTGAGATTGTTTTGGATTTATACATTCAGAGGGATTATTTCTCAAACACAAAATGTGGCCCAGAGATAATCGTCCATCCCAGTATTGTATCTTTTAATCATTCCTAACATTTACCCAAAGAATAGAGTTTGACTTCTATTTGACATTGTAAATTCACTATGTAGAGTTATATTCCTAAATGAACCAAATTGAACTTGACTTTTATATTGCGTGGGTATTTAATGGAACTATGCAAGTGATTAAAAATGAAATACCAGCTAATTTTTAAGCAATTAATTGGAGAGTTTCTTTTAATTAGATGGAGAGCCAGCATCTCATCAATTGCATTTTTTCTAGGGAAATGTGGACGGCTTTTTTCTCTGCTAATCCCCGTCTCTCCTGCCATGACAAGCACAAATTTCTCCTCACTTGGTTTTCTCTCCCTCTGCTCTCGCTCTCCCTCCCACACACGTCCCCCTCCACCCTCCACCACAAGGGGTTAATTAAAACTGATTGGGTCCTCCAGGACCACACCTGCCTCTGACAGGTAAGACATCAGCCTCACATGAGATGTGTGTATTTGTGCATGTGTGTGGATATGTGCTTAGCACATCAGTCTGTTAGCACATCATGTGCTCTGCTGCTCTCTGAGTCCAGAGCGGTCCCATTAGAACACCATGATAGCGAACAGAGTGTCTGTTGGTTTAAACATATGCATTTGGGTGGCCTACAGTATTTAACACTGCATTTGCATGTGATGTGTGTGGGTAGACAGATATGCATTTCATTTGTGCGTAACCTCTTTTCAGCGCCACTTAAAGGATCTCACGCTTGATGGCTGATTAGACTCTGCTCGCTGGAACCAATCGCTGCTTTGCTTTAACTTCACGCCTGTCCGCCTCTCTGTCATGTCGAGAGCCACCGGAGGAGGAGACATATATACAAACCTCATACAAAGATCATCTATACGAACACTGACATAATATACACAACATGGAGGATCACCAATTTAAGTGTTATTACATTTTCACATGAGTTTTGACACATCTATGCAAACAGTCAAATGCATAAAATGACACATCCATTCATCCATTAGCAATACTGTTATATCCTTTGAGGGTCACAGGGATGAACTAAACTGTGATTAAAAAAATGTGATGGCCCATTAAAGCTGTGTTTTTGTATGTGTATGCATGTGTGTGTGCATATTTGCTGGCAAGTGAGGTGTTTGAGTGTAAAGGCAAGAACGTGTGTTGTATAACAGCAGCTGGCAGGGGAAAAGTGCCCCACACACACACACACTCAGCTCCCGCTGCTAGGTTGGCAAGTAGAACAGGCAAATTAGCCACTGGAGAACAAAGCGATCCAAAGCCTCCGCTGGGAAAAAGGTGAAGGGGAGAAAAGCAAAAGAAGAGGGAGAAAGAGAGATAGAGAAAATAAGAGGGAGGTGGAGGAGAAGATGGAGCAGGAGATGAAGAAAGGACAGCAGGGACATAACGGAGAAGAGGAGATCAGAGGCGGCAACGTGGGGCGAAGACACAAAGATGAGTTGTAAATGAATTGGAGTAAAGAAGAGCGGGGAAAATGAGAGAGAAGAGAGGTAACTGAGTCAGGGGGAGATAGACTGCATGATGCTGGAAGCAAAATGAGCCAGTTCAAGTAAGGATGTAGGGGTTACAGGTGGTGTAGTATGGGGAGAGGACACTGGGAAGAAAGAAAAAGCTAACGGTTCCTGACATGATGATGTGAGCTGAAATACTCCAAGTCAAGAAAGCTAGGTTAAACGACAAAACACTTTGCTGTGACAAGCAATAGGATTCAATACAGCAGATCACATTTATTCCAGATTTAAGATCTCTACAGTTATTATCAATAATGAACTAGTAACCTCAGACCCAATAAACATGAGAGTAAACATAGTTGAACCCGTAAATTCCTTTTCCTAAACACAATAAAACATATTTAAATATACACTGTGACAAGCGAATGTGACAATACAGATTAAGATGTCTCAATGTTTTAAAAAATCTACCCGGTAACATAAACAATATTTCCTAATCTCAGATGCTTCACTGTCATAATTACCTGATAAGTGTGGCTTTGTTTGTAAGAGCCCTCCTCCATTATAATGCATTAGCTTCCTGTGAGGTCAAAAGGGCATGCACGTCAACCTGATGGTGAATTTTAACAATGCCCCCTGCTGGACCACAGGGCTATTTAACATAGTTTGATCAATTTAAACATTTGTTAAGACATAATGCATAAATTCCCCTGTCGAAATCAAGGGGTCTTTTTACAGCACTGCAGCATGGTAAGAATATCATCAACTCACAGTGAATCCTCTGGAGACTCCTGCTGTATTCTCATAGGTGCTCATATGCTGTTTTTACTAGAGGGCTGGCAGGAGAAACTCCATAGAATGTCCTCGTCAAATGGCTCGGACAAATGCAATCTCACATACAGCCTCTCTGGAGATGGTCAGGAAAACATTCAGAGATCAGTGCCCGTCTGAGAGCAGCTGAAGAGTAGAGTCTGCCCATTTCAGATAAGTGCTAATATCACATAACTGCAATGACAATTCAAACATTTTGATGTTAAGGAGGCTTGGTCCACATTCGCTAATTAAGTGTTGACACAAAGTACAGCTGATTATTAGCGTGTCACTGTTGAACATCTGAGCCTCTGAGTCCAACTCGTCAATCCTCCTCCACCATATTCATCCCATGTTCACCATTCACCTGACCAGCCCGGCCCATCCTCACCATGTCCCTGGAGCTTTCCTCACCTGCCGGTCGAACTGAAGCAGTAATTCAGGCCAGGGGGTTTGACTCCATCCCAAGTCCCCTCCCCCCACATCCCACCCCCATCCCCGCACAAACAATCACACTCCTAATTAGACATTTGGCCACTATCTTCATCCCGGAGAAAATTTATTCAGATTACAGCATACAACCATTTCTGACTGACTAAGTAGTTTAGTCTAACGCTGCATTCAGTTTACACACACAGTTTAATCTGTTGCTGACACTTTTGTGTTTCTGGTTTTAAGCTAATTGTTAGCTGTCATCTTTAAAGGGAGGTGCTTGGCAAATTGTAAATTAGTGGTCTGTAGATGACATCACTTCCTTTCATGTGGTTCTAATATTGATTTCAACATTCTTGCTATTTTCAATCTGTTGTTTTGAGCTGTGACTTTGAGCAAAGTTGGCATTTATTTTAAATTTCCTTCAGATGCTGCTAATGTTGCATATGTGGTGAGCTGCTTAGTTGCATCACTGCCTAATCCAATTGACTGCAGAGGGTCCCCCTCATTGTTCTAGTATAATATGCATAGAGGCTCACAGGCTCCCAATATATGGATTCCACTCCATTCAAACCAGAATAGAACGTTTGTGTAGTATAAAATGACAAGATTGTCACATGAAAGACATCTGTGGGAGTGCCAGTGTCTCTGTTGATCCCAGAGACACATTGTGTCTTTTCACCATTTGAATCCGCAGACTCACTCCGTTCAGATCCTGACAGTGAAGAGAGGCAGAGGAGGAGGAGGCAGGACAGACATATTCACTGTAATGAGCCGGGTTGATCCAGAGCCAGACCTGGACCAGATTCACTGCAGTTCGGTCCAGCTAATTATGCAAGTCTGCAGACAGCTCTGGCAGACAGCGGGGTGAGCCAGAAGACGAGAGAAATGAAGATGAAGCGAAAGAAAGCAACGCAAATGACGGGAAAGGGAAGATAGAGACAGAGCGACTCACACGTTTAGCAAAGAGCAGATTAAAGACAGGAATATGTGAGTGATGAGAAAGGTACGGCAGTGATGGGGAGGTATGCTCGCACAAAGAGAGGATGAGAGGGAGCGGGGGAGGGACGCGGCAGAAGGGCTGAGGTTTGTCCTTTGGCCGATGGTCAATTAGCGGCAGGGAGAGTAACAGGCCACGGTGATCAGTGTCTGCGGCTGCGGAGAGCTCTCAGCTTATTTACTCTACTTCTGAAGGAGACAGCTGGGGCACCTTCAAAACTGAGGCCGCAGAACATCATTAGGAGAAATATGAATGAGGAAAATGTGAGATGAAATGTTTCTTTCATGGTGGAAATAGTGGATACTGCTCTGAAATTAGAAAACCTGATGTACCTTAGTAAATGTCACACTGACGACAGCAACATTTAATTATATTTTATTTTCTGGTGCTCATTAAAAAATGCTTATTTCAAATAGTTTGGGATTTTTATGACAAACATATTGTAATTGAGAGTGTATGAAAACTAGTGAGAGAGTTAAAAGTAATAGATTAGTTGTGATAACGATAATTGTCTGACAAAAGTGTTGGAAAACAATTGTAAGTCAGGTAAACAAATTTGAATCAGCTCAACTTTAAAACATGAATAGTTGAATACTTGAAAATTGTCATTGCGATTGACAGGTAATGCCAACAGCTGTAATAATAAGCCAATAGCAATGTAAAGTAAAAAGAAGAAAAACATTAAAAGAAGCCTAAAACTGTCAGCTTTTAAAACAAATGAACGAAATAGATTTGAGACTTGAAATTTTAATAATACTGGGTTAATAATAAAAACGTTTTTCTAAACTTTTTAAATAATTAATGAGATAGAAAAAAGTAAGTGAGGTAAAAACATTTAAAGTAAGTTCGAAGTAGTTAATAAACGTTTAAGCAGAATGGATTCAATAATTGAAATAGTAAACAAAAATGTACCCCTATAAACGCTAAAGGAAGTAGGTGGCTAACAGCTACTGCTAAAGGATAAATGGATAAAAGGCTAAATTAAGTGAAACGAACTTGGGTAAATATAAATCAAGTTGAACACTATCATTTAATTAGGTTAGTTAATTTCAGTTTATAGCTAAGTCATGTTAAGTTAATAGTTAAGTTTAGGGGTATTCAAGTTCATGTGACAGGGATGTGGGGTTCACCAAAGGTTGGTAACCACTTCTCCTGCTCATGCATTTGAGTCCTTTCATCTATTGACGGAACAAACGTAACTCGAGCCTACGGTTGCATGCTGAGTGCCTATAAAATGAATGTCTGAGTAAATGTTATTAGCTTTGGGTCCGACACTTGTTCACGTTCCAGCATTTTCTCTTTCAGACTTGAGTCACACAATGAAAGAGAAGAAGAGAAACCCCATTTTACTATTTTACTCCTGCAGGGCCGGTTTACGCGTTCCTGGCCAATCTCTATTGAGGGCCGGCTGATGTGGGCAGACGTACGGTTTGCTCCGTCCTCTCCACAGCATTCCTCTGTTTGTCCGCACCTCCATTAAGGACATGTAGTCTGGCCATTGTGCAGTTGTGTCTGGCTGGCTAGCCGACTGGCACGGGCTGGGCAGAAGGGATGTGTGGGCAGAATGCTAACTCGGTTTCATTGTCAAGTAGCATCAAAGCATGTGAGAGTGCATTTCTGTGTTTGCAAGGCTGTTGCCATGTTCGGGGACAACAAGGTCAAGATGTCAGTAATTTTCTGGGAGAAATTACATTGAAATGCAGTGAAAGTGCCCAAAGTCACTGCACTGTGCTCGTCTCTGGGGTTTGTGTGGATGCCCTTTGTCTACGCTCATTGGATAAAAGATGCAAAAACAAATAAGGCAATGACTAATAAGGCTTTAAGACGATTTTCGGGAAGCGGTGAAAGGGTGTCAGTTTGCTATGTAAGAGAAACTGTGACAAAAACTGGCAGAGACAATCAGTATTGAATAGGAGACAGTGATATAGGGGGACACAGTGATACAACTTATATTTCTATTTCATTAAACATTGGTCTCTTATTTGGATCTTTTGCCATTTGTTAATATTTGCTCTTTTGCGAATCATTCAGTTAATACTTTGTCTACTTGTATATATTGTTGTTTTATGTTCTATGCACAAACCAGACCAAGTCAATTTCCTGTATGTGAAAATATACTTGGCCAATAAAAGAATTCAGATTCTGATACTGAGTCTGATATGTCTGGTAAAGTCTTTATTCTGACATTGGGAAGAGGAGTGCGTCTCATCAAAGGTTAGCAAATTACCTTTTCAACACTAAAGACCACAATGGGTGCTTGTATGATCAGCATGTTAGAGATACAGTTGGAGAACTCTGCAAACTTTCCCTTCAGCGGCGCAGCGCTCTTACTTCTGTGAAACACGGCACATTTCATTTTCTCGATTTCCTGTCAGCAAACAAAGGGGAGGCCTCTTTTGTCGAAGCTCCGGTTCCTCCGCCTCACCCCTTCTGTGCTTCCCCGTGATTAGGTTCAGAGCACATCATGGGGGTGAGGGGCGTGAAATCATTTGTGGTTGTAATTATGGGCTCCCCTCTCCAGAGTAATCATGAGCTATTAAAAACCACCCTCAGCTCAGGCCCCCAACAATGCCGGTTAACATCCTTGTTCCTCTGGGAGGCTGCAGGGAAGAGGCCAACTACCCGCAAACTGCAGTGGGCACACACCGCACATGTATTTGTGTGTGTTCATTGTGTCTGTAACATACATGTGTAGCCAGCAGAAGCGTTTGCCCTTTGCATGTTTCGAAAGACATGAAGTAGCCATTACTGAACAGAAAACAAAACTTTTACACTGAGTCAAAAGGCTGAATGGGCACTTTAAAACAAATCTGAAATAATTGCATACAAAAGCAAGTTGTTGCCTTCCATGAGGAAATCAACATTAGTGTTTTCTCAGTTTTTGTATGTTCGCCTCAAGCAGTCACTTGGTGTACAGACGTTAATTTGATAATAATCTGTGTCTGAGGACAGCTCACTGACTCATTCATATAAAAACCTCCCCAGTAATCTTAAAAACATTTCCAGTAGAGAGATAGTTGCCATTAGAGCAGACTGTTTCAGGTCTGAGACTGAACACAACAGGTTGCCTGTTCTACTTGTCCCACTGACCCTTTTAAAGGTCACTTTCCTTTTAACAGACCTGTAGCCTTGATGAAAGGTTTTCATTAAGGAAAATGAAGTGATTAGAACTTGCTGCTACCAAACCTAACACCTTAGGCCTGTAAAAGACACCGTGTCCCAATTCAGGGGCCGCCACATCCTTCGGAGGACTTGGTCTAGTTGGGCTTGGAAGGCCGAAATGCCAAACAGAAACAAGACCGATCCACACACGATTTTAAATTTGCATTGGCTTTGTAACTTTAGCTTCTTTGAACCGCTGCCCTTACTGTGACCTGCACAGCTAGCTTGTTGGATTTGTCAATGCTTTACATGGAACCCTGGAATAGGTTTGCCCACGAAGGATCCACCAGCTTGTCGAGGCCACTGTCTTCAAACGCAAAGAGTGTAGCCCTTAAAGTGGGACTGAGCCAGTTTGTCCCATTGTTAATGGATTAAACAATTTTGGAGAACAAATGAAACATGATGTTAAATACACTGACACCACTCATCTAAACAAATAAATAAAGAGAGGGAGTTTTAAATTAGCGTTCCAGTAAATAGAAAGCTGTCACCTTAGCTTTGGCTGAATTTCACACTGCATTTGATTTTTGCACAGAATGTGAGCTGCAGGGTTTATCTTCCATTTTTGTCTGTGGAGTTGTGTTAGAAATTAATTGCTGCGCAACCTCACCGGGATAGACAGGAGGAATGTACCAATTAACTAAAATACTAATTACACGATATGTACTGTAGTAGGAAATGTGGTCAGTGTTGTCTCTCTACTGCTCCCTCCCTCTCTCTTCCTGACAGTTTCATAGGCTTTGTGCCGCCGCTCGTAGCACCCAGGTTGACTGAACACAATCCCATTATCGGTGACAGTCAATTAAACATCTAAATGCCAAATTTTGAATGCTCGATGCTACGACACAGAGGGCAATTGAAGATCATTAGCCAGAGACTGATTGGGTCCATCTGAGCCAGGGAGGGGAAGAATTACGACTATGACAAATTATGAAGGAGTATATTTGGGGTTATATGGTCAAACCTTTGTTGGGCAGCATATCCAGAGATGTAGAGGAAACAGGTGACACACATGGTGCGGCCTCCTTTTAGTCATGTACAAGAATTAATATTATGTTATGAAAGACAGAGCCGTGACGTCACGGACCTAGCCCTCAGCTGTTAGCCCTATTTAGCCGGGCTAGCTGCCAACCTTCAACCTAGGAGCATAATTATAAATTTGTTTTGAATTGTATTTTTTGATTTAATCTGCTTTCAGACACGCACTGAACTCCAGATATTTTCCTGAAGTTATCCAGGTATAGTTATGCGAGTCAGACTATCTGGACTTTTTTCCGGAATCGTTTCTGCCAGCCCCCTGGTAAAGTGATCGGAAGCTGTCAGAGGGATTTCATGAGACAATACAGCAGTGGTTGATGACAATTCACACAGAGGACAGAAAACTGAATAAAAACAAAAGGAATACAAATATGTCAGGATGAACAAGAGCTATCCTACATGTAGAAGCTGCAGGGGAAGATATCACCTTCGGGAAAACAAGCTTTTGGAGAGAAAGGCTATGCTGGTGCTGTATGCAGATTTGATACATCATGTCCTTCTTGCTCTACCCACTCCACTCCTCACCTGAATACAGCGAGAGAGTTTGTGCTATGTTGTATGTTTCCAAAAGTTGTCATTTATACAAAAGCATTTTCTCAGGGTTTACTCCGTCCAATCTACAAAGTTTGAGAAGCATGTTCTTCAAAATCACGTCCATTATCAAATGCCAACATAGCGAGTGGATAGAAAAAGTTGTTCGCGGCCACACTGAAATAGTTGGATCTCACAAGGTCGTCCTATAATGCCCACAGAGACGACTGACAAGAAGAGCAGGAGTGAACAAGAGGAAGACAGAGAAATACAAGACTGAGAAGAATGGAAAAAAAGGTCACATCAGCCATCTTTGGATCTGACTGTGTGTGTGTTTGCTTCCTTGAAAGGGAACTGTGGTGATCATCTCTGTCACATTGTCCAAGACACAGCAGGCAGCGAGGGAAAGGAGAGGAGAAATGGAGCGAAAAAGAGAAACAAAAAAAAAGGGAGGAGGAGTGTTTATTCTCTTTTTCTTCCCTCTTCAAGTCGGTCATTTCCCTCCCTTTTTGTTCATTCAGTGGAGTTCGTGCTTCCGTGTGAGTGCATGTGTGCGACTCTGTGTACACACACACACTGGCACACTTGAATCTTTTACTGATTACCTCACACACGTCTTTCTGGAGGGCTTTTAACGGCAGAGGATTATCAGGCAGCCGGAGCCTTTTAACCCTTTCTCTGCCCTCCCTGCTCCAAGCAGGCAGCTGACAAACGCTCCCATTGTGTTTCCAGCCACAAAGATACAATATGCAACAGTGTAATAACCTTCATAATGCACAGATAAAAAGGCTCTATCGTACAGGATTAGGTGGACGGAGGACTAAAGTTCTGCGGCTTTAGTAGCGACAAACACCTTATGAATGTATACGTAAGTGTCCAGTACTTGCTTATCCTCCTGCTCATCAACAAATTCATCAGAGCCTAACCTTAATTCATCTTCAGTCTTTATTTTAATTCAGACATGCGCTGAACTTTGATATTTTCCTTTAAATTCACCATGTGAAATTCAAATGTCAGTCAGATGCTTCAGAAATTATTCTGCCAGCCCCTTAGTATTTTGTCCAAGTGAGCACATCTAAGGATAAAACAGGTAAATGCCAACATGAGTGAGTGGCTGTGTTGATGATGTTTCTACCACCCATTGGACAAAAAAAAATGAAAAAGGGAAGAATACATATATCTCAGGGTAAAAAAGCTGAGCCATAGACTGAGAAGAGGACGTCAACTTGGAGAGACAAAGAGACTCAGGAGCTTTTGGCGATACGGCCCAGTGTCGATGTGGTAGTATAGTTTATTGTGTCTGAGGGTGGAGGAAGATGCTCAGGGCCTCTATGCTAGCTCGCATGTGTGCCATCTCTGAGGTGGTCGAGTGTTTGTCTCCTCTCCCTCCCCTCCGCGTGTTTTCCTCTGTTTTATGTGTGTGTCCTGCCCATCCTCTCCCATTCAAGCCCCCGTTTACCATGACAATAGCTGCCTGCGGAGACCCTCTCCTATGTACAACCCTGACCACCGCCGGCTACTGGCAGGGGCCTATTCACTGCTGCAACCCACCCCAGACCATAAAGAGCCTGGCAGGCCCGGCTAGGCCCCCCTGTAAACAGCCAACATCACACTTGTTGTGTCTGCTGGGTGTATACTACCAGGGAAAGGAGACTAGATGGTGGAGCTGTTGGGTTTATGTACTTGGTTTTATCAGGGGAGAAAGGGGAGGGGTTTGGTTTTATGTACCCAATTGGAGAGTTGCAGTTTGAATGGACAGGAAAACTGTTAAGGACAAATTGTTTGGTGTTTAGCTTGTGAGGAAGAATAAAGGAAATGGTGATTATGACCAGACTGTTTCAAGACCAGACATGGTAATAGCAGGCGGAGTGAATCAGCATGTCCTGCTGGTATTTTATTATTCATCCGCCCTTGGAACGATTCTACAAAGGCCGGAAAATTAGATGCTGTTTCCACAAATATGCTTAAAAAATTCATCCCCTCTTGAACAATAGACAGCAACTCAAAGAATGCATAACCATTAGAAATCATTGTTTTTTCCTTGCGAAAATAGCGAAGCCAACTCAAATTTCTGTTCAACTTACATTTTCGGGTAAAATGAGCATTAACGAAAATCATATATGCCCTCAGATCAAGGTTCAACAATCCACTAGATCCTGATTTCAATTTGATCTTCACAAATTTATAAAAAACTTTATATTTCTGTCCCTTGATTTGGATATACACATATTTTAATGGAAATAGGTTGAGTATTTTTTGTGTAATTGAGCAAACACAGACTAATCATAACCTTAACCAAACATTTATACTCAGGAGAACACATATCTTTACCAAGGCCAAACAGTATCCTTAAATCCAACATTCGCACCAAATTCTACACCCTAGATATCAGTCGTCTAAATGTGTCAGATTTATTCAACAAGATTCACAAATTATTCCCTGGCAAAATTGGTGACCTTATAAATTAAAGGCCTTATCTCGCAATCTTAAAGAAACTGATTTATAAAAGAATTGCATAGATCTGCCCCTTGATTCACATCAACATGTAATGGGTTCTTTCTTCCCCTTTCACCAAGTATCTTGCAAAGTTTTGCGTAACATTGCTGACAAACAAGCCAATCAACCGGAACACAAAGAGGGACAGGGGCAAAAAACACGACCTTCTTGGCAGGGATAAAAATAACGCCGCCACAAAACCTTGCAGCCCTCACTTTGCCGGTGGCTAGAGGTCGGACTGGTCAGTGGGCGAGTGTAGCCTCTTTATCAGAAGCCACAAATGATTGGCCTCTTCTGAAGAGCCACATTTTCTCCCAAATCAGTAATGTTGTTAGGTCTCCATTTGATTGGAGGAGAGGGTGTGTTCCTGTGAGTGAATGTGTGTGTGTGTGTGTTTGTGTATTTGTGTGTGTGTGCATGCCTCAGACCTTGGGAGGGCTGGCTGTGCAAGTCCAAGCTTGCCCCGGCGATGCCACAAAGCCTGTCAGAAATGAAAGATGACGGCTGCACGGAGCCAAGAAAGCAGAGGAGGATATTCAGAAGTGATTCTTATGAGAACAAATACACCCATACCCAACCGTCGCACAAAAGCTGTGATATATGATACGGCCACACTTCTTAGCATTTCTTTCTGTTATAATGTAAGTGCCTCAATCGCTCCATTGCACACACACAAACACACACAACCACACACACACACACACACACACAGAGATGAGGAAACAAAGAGTGAGGTGCTAATCTTGAGAAAGAGCTGCATCCAACCACTATTGACGCAGGTGATCCACAGTAAACACATTGGAGAGTTTGAGATTAAACAGCTGACAAGCGCAGGTTGTGTATGTAGCCGAGTGTGTGTTCTCCCCACCTCACACAAAAGACACACCTACAGAGATAAAACAGGATCACCACAACAGACTAAAGTGGAGTTTACAAATGTCTAGTGATAAGCAGCGAGAGGAAAGGGTTTCAACCTTAATCCTTTTACACGTATTGACAGAAGCTGTTGCAGGGGTAATGATCTATCCGAGGCACGGGGTCGCGAGTGGAATTTTCCACTGGTTGCACCCAGCAAACACAGGACTTCCCCTCACGCACCAAGTTCTTCCATCGACTCACTCGACACTGATTCCTCTCAGTTATCAGATGATGGTGATTAGCTGATTGCAGAAGTTCAAGATCAATTTTTCGAACTCTGAGTGAAAATGGCCTTATTCACAGAGGACGGAAGACGAGTCAATACTGTGGCCCATCAACACGAGCATTTTCAAACAAGTTTCTGAAATATCAAGTCAGGGAGAAAATTGCACTTTATATGGACGTTGATGATAGTGTTTAGTCCGGGCTCATCCTGTGGCACATGGTTCCTCCTTAGATGCTGATTTGGTTGTCAAATTGTATCTCGGTCAAGGGAGGCTGTGATTCGCTGCTCGGGATGTATAATGGAGGAGGTTGAGGAGAGAAGGAGATGACATGTGAAGACATTTGGAAAAGTGGAATGGCTGTGATTGAGGATGATTTGCATCAGGATCAGGCAGGCTGTGTTACATATCTAATAGAGGCAAACATGTAGTGTCTGATTTTTTGGAAGCATTGTGTTGTGTTCGTACCAGATGTGAAGCAAACTTGTTTCAAAGAGAGTCAAACTAAAGAATAGATTGAATAGACTGTATCTGTGACATCTTGGATGAGCGATAACAAGAAATGAAAGATAAACTTATTGTCCCTTTGGTCACCTGGAGTTGTACGATACAACCTCTGGTCAAAGGCGTTGGCCTTTGCCTTTCACATATAAAGCAGAAGATTGTCCGGGTCAGTTCCCAACAGGAAAATGTCTGGAACATTCAGGCAAGGCAGGAAATAGCATAAAAATGCCATTATAATTCCATTTGAAATTCACAATTTGTTTGCAGCACATCAGCACTGGCACCTGTTTTCAAAAGTTCTTGAATCTATCCTCATCAGCGTCTCTTATGAGTATGGCAGCTCTTTTACATCATGAGATATTTGTGTATATATATTTTTGTTTTCAGTTTGCATCCATTACATGTTATGCACTCTATAATGTTATGTCACCTGGACACTTTCCAGGCATTTCTTTAGAGGGGAGCCAGCAGTAAATGTTCTGGAAATGTGAGTTACATCTGACTTTGACATTTGGGTTCTCACATAAAGCCGATCGGGTTAATTTCAGGAAAAATGTCTGGCGTTCAGTTCATGTCCGAGAGCTGCTGTAGTCAGTTGCCCTGTTACAAAATGTTCCTTTGCATTTGGTCACCTCCATAACGATGAGAGCCTATTTCATGGTCGTCGTGAGGGAGAAAACGCTGATGATTGACCAACAGAAATGTGCCTCCGCCATGCTCAGGGAAGTGGAACACTATGTCCTGCTGTGAGTTGGGTTAATATTATTTATTTTGGGGAGGGAGGACATTTGTTTTGTCTTTGCATATTTGCGTCAGTTAGTGATTTGAACAGTTGCAGGATATGTCATGCTGTATTAGTTTCAGCCCGATCGAGTTCTATTTGAACATCTACTCCTGGAGTTTGTTCAGGTCATGCAGAGAAGATCC